>OZ010624.1:0-13633 GCA_963932285.1 Caenorhabditis macrosperma | reverse complement strand
ATATGTAAATATAAAAAAATAAAAAATAGACTAGCACCATTAAAATGAAAAATACGAAATACTCAACCAAAATTAACCTCATATATAATATACTGAACTGTTGAAAAAGCCAACAAACTATCAGGTGTGTAATAAAAAGCCAAGAAAGTACCAGTTAAAATCTGAAAAACTAAAACTATACCCAACATTCTACCAAAATTTCAACTTAAAGTTAAAGTTTTACTAGAAGGAAGAGTTACCAACATACCATTAACAAAATTTAACAAATTATTATTAATTTTCAATACTCCTAATGTTCTTAACTTCTTCAGAGTCATATTTTAATTATAAACTAAAAGAGTAAAACAATGCAACTAAACTCTTTTGCACCAAAAACAAATATTTTTTCTAAACTAAGTCGCAAACAAGATGTTCATCTTTTTGGACCGTAACCAAACATAGCAAAATCTATTTTACATCTTACTTCTCCCGAATGGAACTTTACCTTATCAAGATAATATAATATATTTTACTAGAAAAGTATATTAAATAATAGATACTATTATTAAAGGAAATAATAGAAAATAATTCATTTTATTATTAGAAGAACTTTCTTCATTATTTTTTATTCTTAAATTAATTAATCAAAAACTAAAAGCTAAAACTGACAAAAATATAACAAACAAAAGAAAAAGAGTAAAAAAACTATCAACCTTAAAAATTTCACTCAAAGAAAAAATCTTAACAAAAAAAGAGACACTAAAAGGAATATTCAAGAAAACTAAAACAGTCTCCCAATTAATAAAATTGTAACCGCTAGACTTAGAAAATTTAGAAATTAAAAGTACCATCAAAATAAAATAATAAATAAATAAATAAAGAGAATTAAAAATAGAAAAAAATACACCTAAAACAATTCAATTAAAAGATTCAGTAGAAGAAATAATAAGTAAGTTTTTATAACTTTTTATAACAAAAATTTGTAAATAACAAATTAGTAAACCAAATAATAAAATATAACTAGAACTTAACCAAAAAATTTGAAGCAAAATAGTTAAAAAGGGTAACTTCTGAAATGTTAAAAATCATATTAAACTATAATTAAAAATATTATTAGTAACATTAAAAATTCAAAAATGCAAAGGTGCAACACCAATTTTCATTAAAATAATAAAAAACTGTAAAAACCCACTACTAAAAACTAAGAACAACAAACCTAAAGATTCCTGAATAACAAAATAATTAAAAATACTAGTATAGCTTTTTCTACTTTTATTTAAAAGCGTAAAAACAACAGTCATTAACAAAAAAATACTCCACCAAACAATTACATTATTGGTTAAAATACTTAAAAGGGTTAAAAAAAGAGTAAATAAAGAAATAAAAATAATCAAAAACGAGCAGGATTTAACCTAGAACAAATTTAGAAGACTTGCTTTATGAACTCGTTAGTTGAACTATATCTTTTGCGCTTAAAACAAATGCACTTCTTATGCTATATCAACTAAGATGTGGTTCACCATTTCCAAATTAAAAGTTTGGCACTTTAATACTTAAGTTAACATCTTTTTTTTTTATTCATTAAGATACAAGAAAATTAAACGAGAAAAAATATAACTTTGAATAAAGAAAACAAAACACTCTATTATAATAGCAAAAATAGATAACCAAATATACTGATCACCTAATCTAAGCTCAAGACCTTGATATAGCATTATACTAATCAAATGACCTACTATAATATTAACGGTTAAACGAACAGTTAAAGCTAAAGGACGAGAAAATTCCCTAACAATCTCAACTAAAAGTATACTTAAAGTCTTTAAAAACCTATCACCCGGCTTACTTATGTAAACAGAAAATTTTTCCCTTGAAATAAAAGTCAATAAAGTACTTAATCACGCAACTGCAGCATAAACAAAAGTAAATTCCACTATACCACAAGGACAAAAAGAATAAGTGAAATAACCACCAAAACAACAAGTCAACAAAACAATGAAAGTAAAAACAGAAATAACAGATCTCAAAGGTAAAGACCTAGTATAACTAAAAACACCAACTAAACTATTTAAGAACTTTTTAACTAAAGTATTTAACATACTTTCTTTAAAATAAAATAAAAACTGTAAAACAAAAACAAACATAAAAATATCTAAAAAATAAACTTGATTAATAATAAAAAATAACAGCATAAAATCTTAACAAAATCAAAGAAATAGGAAGAAGCTTAAATCAAAACAAACTTATCATAAGATCATAACGATAACGCGGATAAGATCTACGAATAAAAATTAAAATAGAAAAAATAGAAAAAGCAGCAAAAATAGAAAAATCAAAAAACATGGCCGAAGATAAAACACTAAAAAAAATTAAACTTCCATATTCTCTTAAAAATAATAAAACAAAAGCAACACTAGCAAACTCAACATTATAACCGCTAACCAACTCACTTTCACCTTCAGAAAAATCAAATGGTGCACGATTCAATTCAGCAATAACTATAATTAAAAAAGGAATATAAATAATAAGTAAACTAATATAAAAATTTGAAACAAAATTAAAAACATTATTATGAATAATAATACAAAGAACATATAAAGAAAAAGCAATTTCATAAGAAATTCTTTGTCTACTAGCACGAATAGCACCAATTATACCATATTTAGATTTACTTACAATACCGCTAATTAAAGTTGTATAAACAGAAAAACCAATTAAACAAAGAAAAAATAAAACAGAATACTTAAATCTCAAAAAATCAAAAAAATAAGGCAAAGTAAATCACTCAAGATACATTACCACAAAAGAAATACCAGGTACTAATAAAAAAGAAACCTCAGAAGAATTTAAAGGCGTCATCTGTTCCTTCTTTAACAATTTTACACCATCCAACAAAGCCTGAGCCAAACCTATAAAAGTAACCTTAGTAGGACCTAAACGATTCTGTCTTCTACCCAATAAATGACGTTCATACAAAGTAATAAAAGCAATACTTTGAACAATAAAAATTATCATTAAAATAACCATTAATAAAACCAAAACAATCAAGAGCAAGAATCTTTAGATTTACAATCTAACGTTTTAAAATTAAACTAAACTCTTAAATTAAGAGGTACACCTTTTGATTAACAGTCAACAATTCTATAATTAAACTAACTCTTAAAAACTACGAGTAACCTCAAAATATGTTTTCAAAACATATTTAAAAATAGTTCTTTTACTAGATTCAGGTTCCCCTAAATCTACTTTACTACAACTTACTCCCCTTTGGGCAATTGATGGATGATTTGTACCACTTCTAGATAATCTTCAAAAATACATAAAGAATTTTTTACTGTCTTTTACAATTTCATTTAAAAAGCTAATTTTAAAATCCAAATAATAAGATATTGTAGGCCAAATGTTACTTTAATCATAAACCGGGTATATATCTATTTTAATAAATTAAAAATTTTTTATTATAATCCTTAAGAATAAAATAAACGATCATACACGAGTCTAAAGATTAAGTAGCTAATGAGGGTTCTCAGTTATTACTCAGCCTCCAAAGATAATTTAGAATGTCTGCCAATATCTTTTCAGTTTAAATACAACTCTACTCCTGCTCTTTTAATTTTTGTCTACGCAGGTACTAATCTGCTTTGTTCAACAAATTTTAAAATTATGAAACAACACCTATATAAATCCAAATTGTACCACGGATCTAAAAGAAAATAAAAAAAAATTCATAATTAACATCAATTAAAGTACAAGCTTTAACAAGTCTAGCCGATTATTCTGGAACAAGTATTTTACAAGCGATAAATTGCCGAGGTAAAATTTTATTGCCTACTCTGTAAATCAAATTTAGATAATACCATTTTAAATCATCTTAAACCATGATCAAATTTTAATTCCCTAAAAGAAAACTTTATAAGATAAAAAACCGCTTCTGCGAAAAAGAAACATACTTAATTATACTATTATCTCTACAGAAATAAATTTTTGATTTTGAAGATCAATAGTTTAAACTTAACTTATATCTGTCTATACTAAAAAATACAATTATCACTACCAAAGAATTTTATATTACCTACTATAACAACTATACCCAAAATACTAGAAATAACCGAAAAACACATAAAATAAAAAAATATTATCTCCCTTAATAAATAAGAGAAATTCAAAAATAAACTCAACATTAAAAATTCTAAAGAAATCAAAATGAAAATCAAACGCTGTCACTTAAAAATAAATATAAATAATCTAACAAATAAAAACATAATTTTATAACTTACGCAAAGCACCAGAAAAATTTAAAAAATAACTACTAAAATTCATAAAAAATAATAAACAAACCAAGATGAAAAAAAAGATAAATCAATAAATACTATAATAAAAACCACTCAAACCTAAATAACTACTAAAATAAGTAAAGGAGGGAGAAAAATAAAAAATACTAAATAACAGAACCAAAAGAGATAAATAACTCTTCACCACGTTAATTTTAGATAGACTAGAAAAATAAACTAAAATTACAAAAATACCTCTTAAAAATAATAAACAAATAAAATAAGAAAATCAAATATGTATACTTATAGAAATAATAGGTATTCTAAATAAGAGAGAAAAAATTAAAAAAAATCTCCTCTTCATAGGGTCAATATTAATATAGCTTACCACACTTCTAAAGACAGCTAAAATAAAAAAAACTTTTATTATAGAACTTTTAAACCCTATCATTGTAAGTGATACATTCTAAATTAAACTAAAAATTCTCATCAGTAATAACATCTTAGCAACCCAAATGCTATATTTTTATTAAACTATTTACTGAACATTAGATATATATATGAAGTATATATATCTATATACATCCTATGAATATTCTATGAATATTCATATAATCTATATAGATATATATATTCCATATATATATCTATATATAACTCTATCTTTTTTTTTCTTCATCATATTTATAATATAAATATGATGATTATATATACAATATATATTGTATTTATATTATAAATACAATATATATTATATAATAAATATTGTATTTATATAATAAATACAATATTAATATAAATATATATATATATATATATATATATATGTATAAATATGTAAATAGAGTTATAATCTTATGTATGCAAAACATATATTTTTAATTAAACTAAAACCCCTAACAAATTATAAAAAAAATAAAAATCAAAACCACTACTCTATTAAAATTTAAACTCTTTAAATAATAGTTCTTAAAAATTCCACTACCTAAGAACAACCTGTAACCTTTGGAATTGATATTATTAAGAAACAAATCTATAAACTTAATATTTTTTATCTTATAAATACTATTTTTAGCCAAATAATCAACTAAAAATTTATAAACCAATTCCTTAAATAAAAGTTTTAAAACTAAAAATGACAAAAAAATCATTATAAATAAAAAAACTAAAGGACCAAAAAAATCAACATACAGAAATAAACTTGGAACATTTAATAAATTAAAATTTAGTCACCATAAAAATCTAATAGAAAAGATAACTAAAGCTAAACTTAAAAAATTCATAAATACTGTGCTACTATAATGATTTATAACTTTATTGAAACTTAAAAAAAACCTCTTTCACAAACGATAACTGTAGCCGAAAGTCAGAAAAACAGAAACAAAAAATATTAATCTAAAAAAAATTATATAATTATTAGAAAAAAATAATTCTAAGATAAAATCTTTTCTAACTGCACCACTAGAAAAAATTAAACCACAAAGACAAAATAAAGTTACTAACATTTGAAGTTGAATAAAATTAGGAAGATTACCATTATTACTATAATTACGACCATCTTGCTGTCCAAAAGAACAGTGAATAATGTAACCCACTTGTATAAATAAACATCTTTTAAATAAAGCATGGCTTACCAGATGAATAAAAGAAATAAAACTTAAACCTAGACCTAAAGTTACTATTGAAAAACCTATCTGTGAAAGTGTACTCAAGGCTACCACCTTCTTTAAATCTTCCTCTACTAAACTAGCTAGGCTAGAAAAAAATATGGTAAATAGACCAATAATGAGTACAAAAGTAATAAAATTTTTTTGTAAAACTAAATTATTAAAATTTATTAATAAAATAAGACCTGCAGTAACCAAAGTTCTACTATGAACTAAAGAACTAACAGGGGTTGGAGCACTTATAGCTTTAGGTAACCAAGAACTAAAAGGAAACTGAGCCCTTTTAGTAAAGGCGGTTAAAAGAAGAAGAAGTGCCATATATCTACTAAACATACTAAATCTTAAAAAATAATAACCACTAAAAACAGAAAGTCCGAAAAAAACAAACATAAAGTAATCACCTAAACGATTAGTTAAAGCAGTATTTATAGCACCCCTACAACTATCTCAATTATTATAAAATAAAACTAAAAAAAAACTAGAAATACCTAATAAATCCCAACTTAAAAGTATAGTAAAAATACTATTTCTAAAATTTAAACTAAACATACTCCCAACGAAAATTAAAAGAACAAAATAATAATAATTGAAATTTAACTCACTATTTAAATAATAAGTACTAAAAATAAGAACTCTAAAAGTTACTAAAAACAAAATAAAAGAAAATAAAATACTATTAAAATAAAAATTAAACTTAAGACTCAAAAAATCTCACTCTAACAAAAAAATACCTAATTTAAATCTGGGTAAAAGTCAAACACTTAAACCTCCAAATAAAAAAATAAAACCAATCAAAAAAATAGAAATATTAATTTAGATTACTCAAACCAACTTACCATATCATCACTCCATATAAAAACCACCTAAAATAAAAACAAACATTATTAAAAATCTTACATAAGAACTAATATCAGAAACCAAAATACCTAGAAATATAACAATTTCCAAATCAAAAATAACAAATATTAATATTATAATAAAAAAATGAATTCTAAAAGAGTTTTGAATTTTACCTACACTAACAAAACCACACTCAAAAGCCCTCAGCTTATTTTTTCCTATATCTTTAATTCTTAACAAAAAATTAATAACATAAAAAGCCAATAATAAAATTAAAGTAAAAACTAAAACTATAATCAAAGTCAAAATAAAGATTAAATAATCTTTAAAGTTTAAAACTTTTACAATGTTCCTTTCGTACTAAATGTATTAAATATAAATATTTATCAAGATAAACAATTCTATCTCACAATGAATTAAACTAATATCACGTCAGATTAATTAATAGAAGAACAGTCTAAACTACTAAGCCTTCTCCTCTCTTAGATTATCTGAATACAACATCGATGTAAAACTTACCTTACTATAAGAACTAGATTAGGTATGATTTTCTGTTAACTCCGGAGTAATTCTTTAAATTAAATATAGTGAAATACTATTATATAATATTCTGCCCTAGAAAATTTATTATTTAATTTTTAAATTAAATAATAACAGAATTTCCGAAGACTTATCTTTGTATAAATATACTTATTTTTTCTTAAATAAAAATTAAATTCAAAAATAAAACATAAAAAGAACTAACCAATAACTTCATTCATACTGGAACTCAATAAAAGCACAAATTATTTTGCTACCTTAATGTCCTCACGCTAAGACTGCCATTTAAAATTCATAGGGCAGAAGCCAGCTTTAATATAAAGCCTAAGTCTTTAAAAAACATTTGATCAAGACTTCAAGTTCTTCAATTATATTTTAAAAATAAACTAAATTTATAAAATTTACTAATTTACAAATTATTTATTTGATAAAATTTTATCAAATAGAAAAAGATAAAATAAAAAAATTAGGAAAATGTTGTAAAACATAGAATTAAAACACTTCAAATTTTAAAATTCCTAAAATAAAAACAAAATATATAATTTTCTAATATAGAAACAAAAACAGTTATCACAAAGGTCGACATATCAACTCTAATAATAATAATTTTTAATATGAAACAGTAAAACTAATTATTATTCTACCCTTTGTTTCTATTTTTCATTTATATGACATTTTATTGTAATAGTATGCAATACCAATATTTAAATAAATAAAATTTAAAGCTCTATATTCTTTTACACCACAAGTAAACATTTTAATATAAACTATTAAGCTTAATTATTCTATAGTACCAAAACATCATCTTTTAAAATTGTCTAATAAAGTAACCTCTAAAGCAATGGGCATAAAACTATGATTAGCACCACAAATTTCTGAACATTGACCATAAAAAACACCAACCATAGGAAAACTATAACTAAATGTTCTTAAAATACCTCTCATAGCATCCAACTTAACCGAAAGAGAATTTAAAGCCCAAGCATGAATAACATCGGCCGAAGTAATACAAAAACGAATATTAGTATCACAAGGAATTACACAACGATTATCAACTTCTAATAAACGAGGTTCCCCCAAATTTAACTGATCTAAAGATTTTATATAAGAGTCGAATTCTAAACCTGGAATATCTCTATACTCATAACTTCAATATCACTGATGACCAGTCACCTTAATTGTTAAATTTCTATCTAAATTTATCAAACCATAATAGTACAATAAACTAAGAGATGGTACTATCTGCATTAATAAAATAATAGTAGGAAAAACCCTACAAAGTAGCTCACCAAATTGATACTCAATTTTTTTTCTTTTAAAATAATAAGTACTAAAAATTAAATAACCAAATAAAAAACTAACAAAAACTAAAACTCCTAACAATAAACTACAATTAAAACTATGAAATCAATCTATATAACTAGCAAATAAACTATTTTGAAATAATAAATTATAACCTTGAAAAAAATTATTAATTAATCCTTGGAACCCTTTGATTGGAAGTCAAACATACTAATTTATACTAAAGAATCTAAAGTTTTAACCACTTTATTGACAATAAAATATACTAAATTATACTAAAACTTTTAATAAGAGAAAACCACCTCAAGGGTATGAACCTTACAGACTATATTATCCTATCTTACTAAAAAAAATCAACACCTTTTAATTTGCAATTAAACATACTTAAATTATACTATGATTTCTAATTTTTTAAACTAGTAGTACTAAAATAAATTTCAGACTGATAACTATGACCAAATACATAATTACTTATACAATACTCAGGTCTTCTGTTAGCATAATAATCACTAATAACTAAACGATAACTAAAAAAAGACTCCAAAAGAACATAAACAAATAAAAACAAACCAGCAGTACTAATAATAGAACCGTAAGAAGAAATAATATTTCAAACTGAGTAAACATCAGGATAATCTAAATATTTACGTGGAAAACCATGCAAACCAGCAAAATGTAAAGGGAAAAACGTTAAATTTACACCAATAAATAAAAGAATAAAAACTGCAGACATTATTAATTTATCTAAAACATAACCAGTAATATATCTTCATCAAAGAGTTACACCCGTAAAAATACCAAATACAGCACCTAAACTTAAAACATAATGAAAATGACTTACTACATAATATGTATCATGCAGAATAATATCTAAACTAGAATTAGATAAAACAACACCAGTTAAACCACCTAAAGTAAACAAAAAAATAAAACCTAAAACTCATAATAATAAAGGATTAAATACTATTTTTATACCGAATAAAGTAGCCAATCACCTAAAAACTTTAACTCCTGTGGGTACAGCAATAACCATAGTAGCAGCAGAAAAATAAGCACGAGAATCTAAATCCATACCCACAGTATACATATGATGAGCTCAAACTACACAACCAATAAGACCAATACTTAAAATAGCATAAACCATACCTAAAGCACCAAAAACTTCTTTTTTACCAGTCAAATATAAAGTAGACTGTCTAACAATACCAAAAGCAGGTAAAATTAAAATATAAACCTCAGGATGACCAAAAAATCAAAATAAATGCTGATAGATAAGTGGATTACCACCTGTCCTTGGATCAAAAAATGAAGTATTTAAGTTACGATCAGTTAATAATATGGTAATAGCACCAGCTAAAACAGGTAAAGATAAAACTAATAAAAAAACTGTAACAAAAACAGTTCAAACAAATAAACTTATATGTTCTAAAGAAATAGAACTACTACGTAGATTTTTAGTAGTACACATGAAGTTAATACCACCTAAAATAGAACTTAAACCTGAAGCATGTAAACTAAAAATTGCTAAATCAACACTTCTACCAGGGTGACCCATAGTACTTAAAGGTGGATAAACAGTTCAGCTAGTACCACAACCTATATCTACAAAACAAGCATCTACAATTAGTAATATAGAAGTAGGTAATAATCAGAAACTTAAATTATTTAAACGTGGAAAACTCATATCCGGAGCCCCCAATATAAGAGGTAACAATCAATTACCAAAACCACCAATCATAGTAGGCATAACTATAAAAAAAATTATTAAAATAGCATGAGCAGTGATAACTGAATTGTATAATTGACCATTACTTAAAAAAAAACCAGGTTTAGCCAATTCTAAACGAATTAGTAAAGAAAAACTAGTACCAACCATACCAGATCATAAACCAAAAATAAAATAAAGGGTACCAATGTCTTTATGATTAGAACTTTCCAATCAAACAGCTAATCCCCCTTGATATTTTTTATAAAGATTAATATAAAAGAAACTACTTAAAATAAAAATTTTTCTTTTAAATTTTAGTTAAAACATTATTAATAATAATGTATTAAAGATAAAAAAAAGAGAGATATCTCTCCAAATACTAATAAAATACTCTAAGCCAAAACACATTATATATTATTAAAACTAAAGGTACCGAAAAACCGATATTTCAGGTATTAAAATTGTGAAAACTTTTACCTATAAGGGATCTAGTGATTAAAAATAAAGAATAATAAAATGAGACTACAAAATAAATAAAAATTATTAAGAATATCCTCTTACTAATTAGTAATCTGTTAGAAATAACCAAAAACTCAGACAAAAAAGATAAAGATGGTGGCACACCTCTATTAGAAAGAAAAACCACCGAAAATAAAATACCCATAATTATTCTAGAACTAAAAAACCTCCTTATAAAATAAATTATACGCCTCCCTGATGTATGATAAAACTCACCAATTAAATAAAACATTAACGTAGAGGTATAACCGTGGGCAAGCATTAATATAACACTACTAATTTTACTTCTTATGGTAATAAAAACAAGAGAGAGTAACAAGAAACTTATATGAGTAACAGAAGAGTAGGCTGCCAAAGCCTTAGAATCACTTTGAAAAACACAACAAAAGGAACCCAAAATCATACCTAAAAAAGCAATTAAAATTCACACATTATTATGAACAAACCTAAGACTACCTAAAATACGAAGAAAACCTGCAGTACCTAACTTTAAAAGCAAACCAGCTAATAATATACTAGCAGTAGTAGGAGCCTCAACATGAGCCTTTGGTAATCAAAGATGTAAAAAATAAATAGGAAACTTTATTATAAAACTTAAGCTTAAAATAAAAAATATCTCTCATGAAATAACAAAATTATAATAAGTAAACACTAACAAAAAATTACTCTTAAAATAAACAAATAAAAATGGAAAAGAACAAAAAGCTGCATAAAATATTAAATAATAAGAGGAATTAATTTTTTCAATTTGAGAACCATAACCCAAAATTATAACCAAAATAGGAAATATAGAGAGCTCAAAAAACATATAAAGTATTATTATATTTCTTGGAATAAAAAAAACAATACAAATAAAAACTAAAATTTCAGATAAAATAAGTAAATTATTATTTTTCTCTCTAATAATGATGATACCTAAAATAAACAGACTTATTACAATTAATAAAATAAAACTATAAGAATCTAAAACTAAAAAAAGACCTCCTCAAGAAAAATTATTAAAAATTAAAAATCTAAATAAAACAGCAAATAATAAAAAATAAATAGGTTTAAACAACCACAAAACAGATAAAAAAAGAAACTCTAACAAAGCTACTAAAAACCTTATAATTACAAGTTATACATTCTAAATTAAACTATCATAGCTAAATTAATATGATCATCAATAGACAAAAACAAACAAAAACAATCAAACCACATCAACAAAATGTCAATATAAAATAGCAAATTCTAAACCTAAGTGATGATTATAATTAAAATGGTTTTTTAGCAAACGTAAAAAATTAAAAGCTAAAAACAAACCACCACACAAAACATGAATACCATGAAAACCAGTAGACAAATAAAAAATTCTACCAAATACACCATCAGCAATAGAAAACCTGGCCTCCATATATTCCATTATTTGAATTCCTGTAAAATAAGCAGCTAATAAGCAAGTTAAAACTATTCTATTTGTACAACTTTTATTACTTAACAGTCTGTGATGTGCTCAAGTAACTGTTACCCCGCTTCTTAATAAAATAATAGTATTTAATAAAGGAACACCAAAAGGATTAACTAAATGTATACCAAAAGGAGATCAAGTTTCACCCAACTCATGGACTGGCACTAAAGCAGCATCAAAAAAAGTTCAAAAAATACAAAAAAAGAATATAAACTCTCTGAAAACAAATAAAATAACACCAAATTTAAAACCATCCATAACAAAAAAATTATGATAACCTCTTAAACCTTCTATAGAAATATCTTTACCTCAAGCAAAAGAAATAAACAAAACAGAAAACAATGTAAAAATAAACAACTCATAAAGACCATACTTAAAAAATATAACTAAAGATCTTAACATACCAGCAGAGGCAAAAAACAAATTAAAAGCATAACTAGATAAACTTAAAATATGAAAATTGTGAAAAATAACATATTACAAATCTTTGGAACCTAAATCCAATATATTAACTTATACTAAACATGTTAATTATTTAAACAATAACTTACTAGTTATAAAAATAAAAAGTAATAAATAGGCCAAACCAAAATAAATAACAGAAAATAGGGGTCTTAAAATAGTAAAAGGATCCTCAACTATACACTGACCCAATCAACTTAAAATAGTAGATGAAATAATAAAAAGAAAAACTAAAAACTTATTTAATTTAGTAAGACAAGAGGTATAATTATTAACTACTGCAAAAAAATAAAAAGTTACAATCCTTATAAGAAGAGCAATAACACCTAAAACTTTATTAGGAATAGCACGCAAAATAGCATAAGCAAATAAAAAATATCACTCAGGAACAATATGAACCGGACTTATTATTGGATCAGCCTCAATAAATATCTCTGGATCACCTAAATTAAAAGGATAAATTAGACTAAACATAATAAAAACTAGTCAAACTACAATATTATAGGCATCTTTACCAATATACTCCGGACTAAAACAAACCTTATCGTAATCACCATGACAATAAAGACTAGAAGTTCTACCAGTTCTGTGTAAAAAAATTAAATGTGCCAAAACTAAAACCAAAAGTCCTCAAGGAACTAAAAAATGTAAAACAAAGAAAAACTTTAAAGTAGCACCAGTAACACCAAAACCACTTCAAATTCAAGTTACAATAGTAGGTCCTCAAATTGGAATAACTCTTAGTAAACTAGTAATAACAACAGCAGCCCAAAAACTTATTTGTGCCCAAACTAAAACATAACCCATAAAAGCCTCTATCATAACTAATAAATAAATAGTAAGACCAGATAATCAAACTTTTTTTAAACGATATCTTATAAAAAATAAACCTTTAAAA
>OZ010618.1:28716041-28786041 GCA_963932285.1 Caenorhabditis macrosperma | reverse complement strand
GACTACGAAGACGACGACGACGAAGACGACGACGAAGACGACGACTACGACGACGACGACTACGACGACGACGACGACGACGACGACGACGAAGACGACGAAGACGACAAAGACGAAGGTGACGATGACTACGACGACGACGACGACGACGACTACGACGACGACGACTACGACGACGACGACGACGACGACGACGACGACGACGACGACGACGACGACGACGACGACGACGACGACGACGACGACGACGACGACTACGAAGACGACGACGACGAAGACGACGACGAAGACGACGACGAAGACGACGACTACGACGACGACGACGACGACGACGACGACGACGACGACGACGACGACGACGACGACGACGACGACGACGACGACGACGACGACGACGACGACGACGACGACGACGAAGACGACGACGAAGACGACGACGAAGACGAAGGTGACGACGACGACGAAGACAACGACGAAGACGAAGGTGACGACGACGACGAAGACAACGACGAAGACGACGACGAAGACGACGACGAAGACGAAGGTGACGACGACGACGAAGACGACGACGACGACGAAGACGACGACGACGACGAAGACTATGTAAGGAACAGTACCAGAACCATACTAGACATACCAGAGGCATCCAGATGTGGTTTCTATGAAAGAAACAGTACCAGAATCATCCTAGACATACCAGATGCATCCAGATGTGGTTCCTATGTAAGGAACAGTACCAGAACCATCCTAGACATACCAGATGCATCCAGATGTGGTTCCTATGAAAGAAACAGTACCAGAACCATCCTTGACATACCAGATGCATCCAGATGTGGTTCCTATGTAAGGAACAGTACCAGAACCATCCTAGACATACCAGATGCATTCAGATGTGGTTCCTATGTAAGGAACAGTACCAGAACCATCCTTGACATACCAGATGCATTCAGATGTGGTTCCTATGTAAGGAACAGTACCAGAACCATCCTTGACATACCAGATGTATCCAGATGTGGTTCCTATGTAAGGAACAGTACCAGAACCATACTAGGCATACCAGATGCATCCAGATGTGGTTCCTATGAAAGAAACAGTACCAGAACCATACTAGACATACCAGATGCATTCAGATGTGGTTCCTATGTAAGGAACAGTACCAGAACCATCCTTCACATACCAGATGCATCCAGATGTGGTTCCTATGTAAGGAACAGTACCAGAACCATCCTTCACATACCACATGCATCCAGATGTGGTTCCTATGAAAGAAACAGTACCAGAACCATCCTTCACATACCAGATGCATCCAGATATGGTTCCTATGTAAGGAACAGTACCAGAACCATACTAGACATACCAGAGGCATCCAGATATGGTTCCTATGTAAGGAACAGTACCAGAACCATACTAGACATACCAGATGCATTCAGATGTGGTTCCTATGTAAGGAACAGTACCAGAACCATCCTTCACATACCAGATGCATCCAGATGTGGTTCCTATGTAAGGAACAGTACCAGAACCATCCTTGACATACCAGATGCATCCAGATGTGGTTCCTATGTAAGGAACAGTACCTGAACCATCCTAGACATACCAGATGTATCCAGATGTGGTTCCTATGTAAGGAACAGTACCAGAACCATACTAGGCATACCAGATGCATCCAGATGTGGTTCCTATGAAAGAAACAGTACCAGAACCATACTAGACATACCAGATGCATTCAGATGTGGTTCCTATGTAAGGAACAGTACCAGAACCATCCTTCACATACCAGATGCATCCAGATGTGGTTCCTATGTAAGGAACAGTACCAGAACCATACTAGACATACCACATGCATCCAGATGTGGTTCCTATGAAAGAAACAGTACCAGAACCATCCTTGACATACCAGATGCATCCAGATGTGGTTCCTATGTAAGGAACAGTACCAGAACCATCCTTCACATACCAGATGCATCCAGATATGGTTCCTATGTAAGGAACAGTACCAGAACCATCCTTGACATACCAGATGCATTCAGATGTGGTTCCTATGTAAGGAACAGTACCAGAACCATCCTTGACATACCACATGCATCCAGATGTGGTTCCTATGAAAGAAACAGTACCAGAACCATCCTTCACATACCAGATGCATCCAGATATGGTTCCTATGTAAGGAACAGTACCAGAACCATCCTTGACATACCAGATGCATCCAGATGTGGTTCCTATGTAAGGAACAGTACCTGAACCATCCTAGACATACCAGATGTATCCAGATGTGGTTCCTATGTAAGGAACAGTACCAGAACCATACTAGGCATACCAGATGCATCCAGATGTGGTTCCTATGAAAGAAACAGTACCAGAACCATACTAGACATACCAGATGCATCCAGATGTGGTTCCTATGTAAGGAACAGTACCAGAACCATCCTAGACATATCAGATGCATCCAGATGTGGTTCCTATGTAAGGAACAGTACCAGAACCATCCTAGACATTCCAGATGCATCCAGATGTGGTTCCTATGTAAGGAACAGTACCAGAACCATCCTAGACATATCAGATGCATCCAGATGTGGTTCCTATGTAAGGAACAGTACCAGAACCATCCTAGACATACCAGATGCATCCAGATGTGGTTCCTATGTAAGGAACAGTACCAGAACCATCCTTCACATACCAGATGCATCCAGATGTGGTTTCTATGAAAGAAACAGTACCAGAATCATCCTAGACATACCAGATGCATCCAGATGTGGTTCCTATGTAAGGAACAGTACCAGAACCATCCTAGACATACCAGATGCATCCAGATGTGGTTCCTATGAAAGAAACAGTACCAGAACCATCCTTGACATACCAGATGCATCCAGATGTGGTTCCTATGTAAGGAACAGTACCAGAACCATCCTAGACATACCAGATGCATTCAGATGTGGTTCCTATGTAAGGAACAGTACCAGAACCATCCTTGACATACCAGATGCATTCAGATGTGGTTCCTATGTAAGGAACAGTACCAGAACCATCCTTGACATACCAGATGTATCCAGATGTGGTTCCTATGTAAGGAACAGTACCAGAACCATACTAGGCATACCAGATGCATCCAGATGTGGTTCCTATGAAAGAAACAGTACCAGAACCATACTAGACATACCAGATGCATTCAGATGTGGTTCCTATGTAAGGAACAGTACCAGAACCATCCTTCACATACCAGATGCATCCAGATGTGGTTCCTATGTAAGGAACAGTACCAGAACCATCCTTCACATACCACATGCATCCAGATGTGGTTCCTATGAAAGAAACAGTACCAGAACCATCCTTCACATACCAGATGCATCCAGATATGGTTCCTATGTAAGGAACAGTACCAGAACCATACTAGACATACCAGAGGCATCCAGATATGGTTCCTATGTAAGGAACAGTACCAGAACCATACTAGACATACCAGATGCATTCAGATGTGGTTCCTATGTAAGGAACAGTACCAGAACCATCCTTCACATACCAGATGCATCCAGATGTGGTTCCTATGTAAGGAACAGTACCAGAACCATCCTTGACATACCAGATGCATCCAGATGTGGTTCCTATGTAAGGAACAGTACCTGAACCATCCTAGACATACCAGATGTATCCAGATGTGGTTCCTATGTAAGGAACAGTACCAGAACCATACTAGGCATACCAGATGCATCCAGATGTGGTTCCTATGAAAGAAACAGTACCAGAACCATACTAGACATACCAGATGCATTCAGATGTGGTTCCTATGTAAGGAACAGTACCAGAACCATCCTTCACATACCAGATGCATCCAGATGTGGTTCCTATGTAAGGAACAGTACCAGAACCATACTAGACATACCACATGCATCCAGATGTGGTTCCTATGAAAGAAACAGTACCAGAACCATCCTTGACATACCAGATGCATCCAGATGTGGTTCCTATGTAAGGAACAGTACCAGAACCATCCTTCACATACCAGATGCATCCAGATATGGTTCCTATGTAAGGAACAGTACCAGAACCATCCTTGACATACCAGATGCATTCAGATGTGGTTCCTATGTAAGGAACAGTACCAGAACCATCCTTGACATACCACATGCATCCAGATGTGGTTCCTATGAAAGAAACAGTACCAGAACCATCCTTCACATACCAGATGCATCCAGATATGGTTCCTATGTAAGGAACAGTACCAGAACCATCCTTGACATACCAGATGCATCCAGATGTGGTTCCTATGTAAGGAACAGTACCTGAACCATCCTAGACATACCAGATGTATCCAGATGTGGTTCCTATGTAAGGAACAGTACCAGAACCATACTAGGCATACCAGATGCATCCAGATGTGGTTCCTATGAAAGAAACAGTACCAGAACCATACTAGACATACCAGATGCATCCAGATGTGGTTCCTATGTAAGGAACAGTACCAGAACCATCCTAGACATATCAGATGCATCCAGATGTGGTTCCTATGTAAGGAACAGTACCAGAACCATCCTAGACATTCCAGATGCATCCAGATGTGGTTCCTATGTAAGGAACAGTACCAGAACCATCCTAGACATATCAGATGCATCCAGATGTGGTTCCTATGTAAGGAACAGTACCAGAACCATCCTAGACATACCAGATGCATCCAGATGTGGTTCCTATGTAAGGAACAGTACCAGAACCATCCTTGACATACCAGATGCATCCAGATGTGGTTCCTATGTAAGGAACAGTACCAGAACCATCCTTGACATACCAGATGCATTCAGATGTGGTTCTTATGTAAGGAACAGTACCAGAACCATCCTAGACATACCAGATGCATCCAGATGTGGTTCCTATGTAAGGAACAGTACCAGAACCATCCTTGACATACCAGATGCATCCAGATATAGTTCCTATGTAAGGAACAGTACCAGAACCATCCTGGACATACCAGATGCATCCAGATGTGGTTCCTATGTAAGGAACAGTACCAGAACCATACTAGACATACCAGATGCATCCAGATGTGGTTCCTATGTAAGGAACAGTACCAGAACCATACTAGACATTCCAGATGCATCCAGATGTGGTTCCTATGTAAGGAACAGTACCAGAACCATCCTTGACATACCAGATGCATCCAGATGTGGTTCCTATGTAAGGAACAGTACCAGAACCATCCTGGACATACCAGATGCATCCAGATGTGGTTCCTATGTAAGGAACAGTACCAGAACCATACTAGACATACCAGATGCATCCAGATGTGGTTCCTATGTAAGGAACAGTACCAGAACCATCCTTGACATACCAGATGCATCCAGATATGGTTCCTATGTAAGGAACAGTACCAGAACCATCCTTGACATACCAGATGCATCCAGATATGGTTCCTATGTAAGGAACAGTACCAGAACTATCCTTGACATACCAGATGCATCCAGATATGGTTCCTATGTAAGGAACAGTACCAGAACCATCCTAGACATACCAGATGCATCCAGATGTGGTTCCTATGTAAGGAACAGTACCAGAACCATACTAGACATACCAGATGCATCCAGATGTGGTTCCTATGTAAGGAACAGTACCAGAACCATCCTTGACATACCAGATGCATCCAGATATGGTTCCTATGTAAGGAACAGTACCAGAACCATCCTTGACATACCAGATGCATCCTGATATGGTTCCTATGTAAGGAACAGTACCAGAACCATCCTAGACATACCAGATGCATCCAGATGTGGTTCCTATGTAAGGAACAGTACCAGAACCATACTAGACATACCAGATGCATCCAGATGTGGTTCCTATGTAAGGAACAGTACCAGAACCATCCTTGACATACCAGATGCATCCAGATATGGTTCCTATGTAAGGAACAGTACCAGAACAATCCTTGACATACCAGATGCATCCAGATATGGTTCCTATGTAAGGAACAGTACCAGAACTATCCTTGACATACCAGATGCATCCAGATGTGGTTCCTATGTAAGGAACAGTACCAGAACCATCCTAGACATACCAGATGCATTCAGATGTGGTTCCTATGTAAGGAACAGTACCAGAACCATCCTAGACATACCAGATGCATCCAGATGTGGTTCCTATGTAAGGAACAGTACCAGAACCATCCTAGACATATCAGATGCATCCAGATATGGTTCCTATGTAAGGAACAGTACCAGAACCATCCTAGACATTCCAGATGCATCCAGATGTGGTTCCTATGTAAGGAACAGTACCAGAACCATCCTAGACATACCAGATGCATCCAGATGTGGTTCCTATGTAAGGAACAGTACCAGAACCATCCTAGACATATCAGATGCATCCAGATGTGGTTCCTATGTAAGGAACAGTACCAGAACCATCCTAGACATACCAGATGCATCCAGATGTGGTTCCTATGTAAGGAACAGTACCAGAACCATCCTAGACATACCAGATGCATCCAGATGTGGTTCCTATGTAAGGAACAGTACCAGAACCATCCTAGACATACCAGATGCATTCAGATGTGGTTCCTATGTAAGGAACAGTACCAGAACCATCCTAGACATACCAGATGCATCCAGATGTGGTTCCTATGTAAGGAACAGTACCAGAACCATCCTAGACATACCAGATGCATCCAGATGTGGTTCCTATGAAAGAAACAGTACCAGAACCATCCTAGACATACCAGATGCATCCAGATGTGGTTCCTATGTAAGGAACAGTACCAGAACCATCCTAGACATACATGATGCATCCAGATGTGGTTCCTATGTAAGGAACAGTACCAGAATCATCCTAGACATACCAGATGCATCCAGATGTGGTTCCTATGTAAATAACAGTACCAGAACCATCCTAGACATACCAGATGCATCCAGATGTGGTTCCTATGTGAGGAACAGTACCAGAACCATCCTAGACATACCAGATGCATCCAGATGTGGTTCCTATGTAAATAACAGTACCAGAACCATCCTAGACATACCAGATGCATCCAGATGTGGTTCCTATGTAAGGAACAGTACCAGAACCATCCTAGACATACCAGATGCATCCAGATGTGGTTCCTATGTGAATAACAGTACCAGAACCATCCTTGACATACCAGATGCATCCAGATGTGGTTCCTATGAAAGAAACAGTACCAGAACCATCCTAGACATACCAGATGCATCCAGATGTGGTTCCTATGAAAGAAACAGTACCAGAACCATCCTAGACATACCAGATGCATCCAGATGTGGTTCCTATGTAAGGAACAGTACCAGAACCATCCTAGACATACCAGATGCATCCAGATGTGGTTCCTATGAAAGAAACAGTACCAGAACCATCCTAGACATACCAGATGCATCCAGATGTGGTTCCTATGTAAGGAACAGTACCAGAACCATCCTAGACATACCAGATGCATCCAGATGTGGTTCCTATGTAAGGAACAGTACCAGAACCATCCTAGACATACCAGATGCATTCAGATGTGGTTCCTATGTAAGGAACAGTACCAGAACCATCCTAGACATATCAGATGCATCCAGATGTGGTTCCTATGTAAGGAACAGTACCAGAACCATCCTAGACATACCAGATGCATTCAGATGTGGTTCCTATGTAAGGAACAGTACCAGAACCATCCTAGACATACCAGATGCATCCAGATGTGGTTCCTATGTAAGGAACAGTACCAGAACCATCCTAGACATATCAGATGCATCCAGATATGGTTCCTATGTAAGGAACAGTACCAGAACCATCCTAGACATATCAGATGCATCCAGATATGGTTCCTATGTAAGGAACAGTACCAGAACCATCCTAGACATTCCAGATGCATCCAGATGTGGTTCCTATGTAAGGAACAGTACCAGAACCATCCTAGACATACCAGATGCATCCAGATGTGGTTCCTATGTAAGGAACAGTACCAGAACCATCCTAGACATATCAGATGCATCCAGATGTGGTTCCTATGTAAGGAACAGTACCAGAACCATCCTAGACATACCAGATGCATCCAGATGTGGTTCCTATGTAAGGAACAGTACCAGAACCATCCTAGACATACCAGATGCATTCAGATGTGGTTCCTATGTAAGGAACAGTACCAGAACCATCCTAGACATACCAGATGCATCCAGATGTGGTTCCTATGTAAGGAACAGTACCAGAACCATCCTAGACATACCAGATGCATTCAGATGTGGTTCCTATGTAAGGAACAGTACCAGAACCATCCTAGACATACCAGATGCATTCAGATGTGGTTCCTATGTAAGGAACAGTACCAGAACCATCCTAGACATACCAGATGCATTCAGATGTGGTTCCTATGTAAGGAACAGTACCAGAACCATCCTAGACATACCAGATGCATTCAGATGTGGTTCCTATGTAAGGAACAGTATCAGAACCATCCTAGACATACCAGATGCATCCAGATGTGGTTCCTATGTAAGGAACAGTACCAGAACCATCCTAGACATACCAGATGCATCCAGATGTGGTTCCTATGTAAGGAACAGTACCAGAACCATCCTAGACATACCAGATGCATCCAGATGTGGTTCCTATGAAAGAAACAGTACCAGAACCATCCTAGACATACCAGATGCATCCAGATGTGGTTCCTATGTAAGGAACAGTACCAGAACCATCCTAGACATACCAGATGCATCCAGATGTGGTTCCTATGTAAATAACAGTACCAGAACCATCCTAGACATACCAGATGCATCCAGATGTGGTTCCTATGTAAATAACAGTACCAGAACCATCCTAGACATACATGATGCATCCAGATGTGGTTCCTATGTAAGGAACAGTACCAGAATCATCCTAGACATACCAGATGCATCCAGATGTGGTTCCTATGTAAATAACAGTACCAGAACTATCCTAGACATACCAGATGCATCCAGATGTGGTTCCTATGTGAGGAACAGTACCAGAACCATCCTAGACATACCAGATGCATCCAGATGTGGTTCCTATGTAAGGAACAGTACCAGAACCATCCTAGACATACCAGATGCATCCAGATGTGGTTCCTATGTAAATAACAGTACCAGAACCATCCTTGACATACCAGATGCATCCAGATGTGGTTCCTATGAAAGAAACAGTACCAGAACCATCCTAGACATACCAGATGCATCCAGATGTGGTTCCTATGTAAGGAACAGTACCAGAACCATCCTAGACATACCAGATGCATCCAGATGTGGTTCCTATGAAAGAAACAGTACCAGAACCATCCTAGACATACCAGATGCATCCAGATGTGGTTCCTATGTAAGGAACAGTACCAGAACCATCCTAGACATACCAGATGCATCCAGATGTGGTTCCTATGTAAGGAACAGTACCAGAACCATCCTAGACATACCAGATGCATTCAGATGTGGTTCCTATGTAAGGAACAGTACCAGAACCATCCTAGACATACCAGATGCATTCAGATGTGGTTCCTATGTAAGGAACAGTACCAGAACCATCCTAGACATACCAGATGCATTCAGATGTGGTTCCTTTGTAAGGAACAGTACCAGAACCATCCTAGACATACCAGATGCATCCAGATGTGGTTCCTATGTAAGGAACAGTACCAGAACCATCCTAGACATACCAGATGCATTCAGATGTGGTTCCTTTGTAAGGAACAGTACCAGAACCATCCTAGACATACCAGATGCATTCAGATGTGGTTCCTATGTAAGGAACAGTACCAGAACCATCCTAGACATACCAGATGCATCCAGATGTGGTTCCTATGTAAGGAACAGTACCAGAACCATCCTAGACATACCAGATGCATCCAGATGTGGTTCCTATGAAAGAAACAGTACCAGAACCATCCTAGACATACCAGATGCATCCAGATGTGGTTCCTATGTAAGGAACAGTACCAGAACCATCCTAGACATACATGATGCATCCAGATGTGGTTCCTATGTAAGGAACAGTACCAGAATCATCCTAGACATACCAGATGCATCCAGATGGGGTTCCTATGTAAGAAACAGTACCAGAATCATCCTAGACATACCAGATGCATCCAGATGTAGTTCCTATGTAAGGAACAGTACCAGAACCATCCTAGACATACCAGATGCATCCAGATGTGGTTCTTATGTAAGGAACAGTACCAGAACCATCCTAGACATACCAGATGCATCCAGATGTGGTTCTTATGTAAGAAACAGTACCAAAACCATCCTAACCATACCAGATGCATCCAGATGTGGTTCCTATGTAAGGAACAGTACCAGAACCATCCTAGACATACCAGATGCATCCAGATGTGGTTCTTATGTAAGAAACAGTACCAAAACCATCCTAACCATACCAGATGCATCCAGATGTGGTTCCTATGTAAGGAACAGTACCAGAACGATCCTTGACATACCAGATGCATCCAGATGTGGTTCCTATGTAAGGAACAGTACCAGAACGATCCTTGACATACCAGATGCATCCAGATGTGGTTGTCAGTTTTTAAGTGCCCTGTTTCTTCAACCTTCCTACCTCCTGTGATGGTCCCTGTATCTCCTCTTCGAACGTGATTAATGCGCTCACTCAATCGGATCTTAATGATATCAAATAAAAATGGGCAGCGAGTAATATGATACGCTATATGTATTCGCACATGTGTTCGTTGCTCAACAGATAGATAGAAACCTCCGGGAGAAGCACTCCCGACGACCCGACATCCAACGGGAGATGATACGCTTGTGAGGTGAACTGATTAACATTGTTTCTCCTAATCAGCTCTCCATTTTTCTGTTCATTAGGGAGACTTCATGCCTGAGATCTCATTAGAGGGATGACGAGGAGAGGTAGTTGACCGAGAATCCGCGCAGTCGCCGTATGATGCAATCGGCTCCCTCTGCTCGAATGCTCTCTGCCAGTTCCTTATTGCGTAGTCCACTCCTTACGCAACTCCTACCTGCCAGTTCCTTATTGCGTAGTACACTCAACCAATTTCACGGACGGATTTATTCCGAAAGCAGATTCAAAATCAAAATACGAGAAATTTGCTGCAAATTCACTATGTAAATAAAAAAAATCGGTTTCAGCGCAAAATTTGAAAAAAAGTTTCATGATATCAAGTTCGTCAGTTTTTGAGCGCAATGACGGCGCTGTGCGAAGTCGACTACGAGTGCACCCGTTTGGTGTAGTGGTACCGCGTCCGGCCGCCGATCAGTCAACCGGGGTCCGCGCCGCGGTCTGGTGACCTCTAAGCCCCGCCCACTCGTCAGAACTCCAGTACTAAACAATTGCGCATTAAAATGGCTGTAACTCGGGAACCAGCGAATATTTTTGAAATATTATTTGGGAACGTACTTCTATTGACATTCTAAACACATTTCCATCAAAAGTTAAGCCAAATTCGGAGTTCTAAGAAACCCGTTGCGGTGCCTAGACGTTCCTTCCTTCTTTCATCTGCTTATTCCTTAACTCCTATCAACTGATTTTGTGTCAAGTTGGACGATGGGGTCGAACGTTTCCCGAGTGGCTCTCCTCTGTATATGTAGGTGCGCATAACGCGTACCACGCGTGCCTTGCTTTAGCTAGAGAGTGTGGTGAGCTCGGATACATCAGATATAATACGCAATCCGGATGGGCCGTCCTGGAGAGGTATGCGCAATCCGAATGGGCGGTCCTCGACAGGCGCTTGTGGTCCGGATAACTAAGCATTCTGACTGCCATCTTTCTGCCTAGTTTGCTTCTTTTTGCCATTCCTCTCATCACCCGTTGAATCTGACATCCCTATCAGTTGACAACTTGTTGATCAGCAAACTTTCTCACCTGTCATCCCGTTCAATAAGCTTCAGTCTGAAAATGATAAGAAATCGGGTCTTAGGGTATTCGTTTTTCTTTTGCTCCTACTGAGCAACTATGGAAGTAATTTGGGTCATACTGTAGCGCCTGGTTATACTGTAGCGCCATGGTGTGCTAGATATCCATGACCCTCACTGAATCTCTGACATCATGCATCTCCCTTGATAAATAAGTGCGCACGACTTTTCTGGCAAGTTCCGGACCAGTTTGAAAATCATGATCCTGATTGGTTGTTGGGTATACCGTACTATCCCTGACCGACAGACATAGAGAAAGGCACATTCCAAAGTTCTCAGAGAGACATCAAAAGAGTGTCAACGTAAACATGGGATCGGAGGTTGAATAAGCATCTCTTCCCCGTTTCTGAATCACTGTTTTAATTTTATCTCATTCGGTTTATTGTAATACCAAGTGACGGAGACTATTGTCTTATTTTTCTCTAATCTCCCTTTCACTACCAGGAGTTTTCATTTACGTTCCTTTTCATGCGTTTTTACTTGTTCTCCTGTTTCTTTCTATCTGGGTCTACTCAATCAAGTTGATGGCTTCTGTGTAGCCTGCATGGCCGAGTTGACCCGCTCATCACCCTTATACAGTGACAAGCGAGCCACACCTATCCGATTACACCCGACGATGTCGATTGCGCAACCAAAACCGGGAAGTCCACCCGTGAGGGGGCAATTGGGAGACTTCCCCCTTCTACGCAACCCACATATTATCTATGTGATGCCCCAAGTCCAAGTCCTCGCTTCTATCTGAACTTCTTTTTTTGGCGTTGACCACATGGGAGGGAAAAACGAACACCAAATGTTTTGATTATCCAGCGAGACAGAAGTCATTTTTTGAGCGCAAAGAGCCGTCGCGCACCGCGAGAGTATCAGTGGACTGTGGAAGTCCCCGCATCTGTACGCGTTATCTACTTTCACTATTCATAAATGCACTTCTTTAACGAGTTAAGTCGCGTTTTTCCGGGACATGTGGCATCATTAACCTTGCGCAGTCTGTCACCGACGCGCCAGACAGTCTTCATCGACATATTCTGCGAGCATCTCACCTTCTGCGTCTCTCACAGACCTTCACGGCACTGTCTTCCGCTGTGTTTTTTGCAACTCACATCCATTCACAAGAAAAGTGTGTCACCTTGCCGTGGGATTTCAGAATGAGACCTAGTCCATCCGATAGAGTTTGAAATGGCGCGTTCGGCCCTGTTTTTCGATTTTGCGGAACGACCTCGAGAGCCGAGTTAGAAGCTCGCAAAGTTGCTCCGCGCGCGTAGGCGTAATATGTATGCACCTGTGACTGCTGGGAGAGTGTGGCTGCGTAGCAGAGTGGATAGTGGGGTAGAATGGTAACGAGCCATGCTGGTTCGAGTTCGTTTCGTTCAATCTCTTTTGTTTTTCTATATTTCATGCAGAAATTCATAAGTTCTCGAAACATATATGGTAAAACAATTTTTCAGAAAACAGCATAGTAGATGGGAAAAACAAAAGAGATTAAAAGAAAAGAACTCGAACCAGCATAGCTCGTTACCACTCTACCCCACTATCCACTCTGCTACGCAGCCACACTCTCCCAGTAGTCACAGGTGCATACATATTACGCCTACACGCGCGGAGCAACTTTGCGAGCTTCTAACTCGGCTCTCGAGGTCGTTCCGCAAAATCGAAAAACAGGGCCGAACGCGCCGTTTCAAACTCTATCGGATGGACTAGGTCTCATTCCGAAATCCCACGGCAAGGTGAAGCACTTTTCTTGTCAGTCTACAAGCTAGATGTTTCCGTCTGAACCACCTTATAATCTGCTGTTTTCTGTCAACTCTCATAAAGAATGCCAACCCCCAGTACAGAACCTCTTCAAGTCGCCGACGCGGCTCTACCGTAGGCTTCTCGACGCCTGCGTCTCTCTCCAGCGGAACTAGGCAAACAATCCACACCTGCGTCTCTTCACTCTCCCATGCCAGTGCGCATAACAAGTTTAAAACGAGGCGCCGTTCTGCCGCTGCCCCTTGTTTAGCCACTGATGATGACAAATATTTTAGGCCTGCATTTTCCACCCAGTTTTGCACTTTACCTCCGGAAAATGTCCTTATCGACTTGATTTTTTGGCGATTTTTGTTTCGGAGACTCTCATTCCCAATTTAATACCATATTTCCAATGTTTTTGCGCTGTGAATCGATAAAATTGCCGGTTTTTCGACTTTTTTAGGCCTGTGTCATACAAAAAAATCGATAATGATCTAGTTTTTCGCACGGCGACCACTGGCAACCAGAGTTGGGCGGAATGAAAATTTTGAGTTGCGGAAAACGGAAAGGAATTATTTTTTACGGAAAACGGAAACCGGAAAACGGAATCTCTCTCACGTCGCTCACTCTCTTCCCTTTTCCTTACCAGAAGCTAAATAATTCTTCGCTTATTTCAGATGGTTTTCACTGACTACTTTGGGTTTTTTCTTGGAAAGGTGTCTGATGAGTCCAATAAAACCCTATACCACGTCGCGTGCTTCAAGGACCGCGGAGATTCGAGACAAGTCGTGAAAGTGCCACCGAAAGACGACAATTTGGAGGCGTCGTATGGCGAACTGATTCAGTTCGAGACAGAGTGAGTTTCTCGTTCGCGCGGTTGTTTCAGTGCTGGCTTTCGTTTTTCAGAGCCGAAGAACTCGACTCCACCTCGGTGTGCTCGTTCAAGCGACTCGCGAAACCGTTATTCGTGCACGCAAAGAATGAAGTGTTCATTATCGTTAGTTTTCCGATAATCAGACAACAACCATTGTTTCCAATTTTCAGCACATCGCCGATAACTTCTCCGTCAGCGCCGCGAACTGCAAGGCAGCCGGGGAGTTCCAACACATCGAGCTCGGTGTGATGCGAGACCGGAGACATTTGATGTTCCCGGGCAGGTGAGGCTTCTAATGCCATTCTAGTTACCGTAAAGTCTATTAAAACGGTTCCTTTATTAGAGGCGTCCGGGAAGGGCGGTTGAAAAATGGAAGGGCTACCGCCAAAGTTACGCGGAATTCCGTTTTTCATGTAAAAAATAAATTTGGCGGAACTGAGCGTGAGTAGTCTCAGAACAAAAAAAAAGACAATGTAGAAATAAGTGTTGCTGAGTTTTGGATGCTTAAATAACTCGGAAAGATATCTTTCTTGAGATCACAATTTTTTCTCGAAAAACTGCTCTTTTTGAGTTCCGGTCCCCGTATAGAACATTGTCGCTTTTGAGCCAATTCAAGAATTAGACTAACTTTCCATATTTCTCGTAATAGTATACTGGAGAATATCTGCGAACTAGTTAAAGGTTGCGGAGTTCTCGTTTCACGGAAATTTCGAAGTACTCGAAAATGAAGACAATTATGCAGTTCTTGCATCTTAACATTTTCGGAAACTATTCTACAGAACAAATACAATATTTTTGTCTATGTAAAATGAATTAATTGTGAGGTTTCTGCTAAATTTTGTTCGAAAAACTGTTGAAAATAATCGGAAGGGTATGCCCTATTAAAGACATAACGGTAAATGTTTTAACTGTATTTCAGCTACCAGGCGATGATGTTCACTGTGGCCGTAGACGGCGACACATTCACCTTCGACGTGATCCAAACCTTACGAGCGGACTCTGCGGTTATGTCCCCCGAAGATGATACGATCGACTTGGGCCAGCGGTTCACGGACATAGCGGAGGTGATCAAAGACGAGGTGGAACACGTCATCAGCGTAAGTTTCTGTTGATGATTGACTTTGTCAACCGTTCACATTACAGGCGGAAAATAAAACTTGGAATTCAATTGGCAAATTCAAGGTCATCGCCCTTGATACAAGTCAATTTTTCACAGGAACTCGGCCTATCTTTGAGCCTGTCGATACAGACAATCTGCCGTTGCTTAAAAATGTTAGCGCAGCTGCCCCAGTTTTCATTAAAAAGCTGAAGTTGAATGCTGAAAGCAACGAGTGGGAGGATGACAACAGCTTTCGCGAAATATTCGCAGTATTTTTCCCCGCAGGCAAAGAGAGTACAGTGAGTCGGCCTGGGAATTTACTAGAATGGGATTTTTGTGTTTCAGCAATGTTACGCCACCTTGTCTTCTAATGCACGCTATGTCATCGAGGATTCGTTGGCCGTTGGTGATATGGTCCGATTCGAATCCAGCCAATCAATGGAAGATGTCAGATATTGGGAGTAAGATATCGAGGCTGTTAGACTATTGCAACTTTATGATTCTTGCAGGACTGGAAAACAAGGAGAATGCGGAATATTTTTGCACACAACTGAAAATAATGACGGCGACATGAAGCTTCAAGATGTACTCGAACAACACATGGTCGCGACAGATACGATCAACAAAATTCGAGATAAAGGCCATAGACGAAGCATTCTCAACGGGAAACAGTTGAAGGCAGTCCAGATGGCGCGGAACGAGGATCGCCCGCTCGTGATGATCCAGGGACCGCCAGGAACCGGAAAAACATTTGTGCTCGCCAACTACCTCTGCTCTCTGATTCTCGATGGAAAAGCGGCGATGGTCTTGACACCGACGAAAGAGGCGATGAGGAACATTAGAAAGAAGACGAAGGAAGTGATGAAATCTTTAAAAGTTCCGTATCAACGCAACAGTGAGTTGAAATGCATCCTTCGTATCTGGGAACCGACTTGTTTCAGCTCTCATGAATCTTCAAAGACTACAACAACGACTGGAAGAAGAGAAACCGCCGAAAGAACTTACGGATAAAATGGTGAGTACCATATACCACTTATAAAAATATAAACGTTTTGAATATTGCAGGAGAGTTGGCATGAACTAGTGAAAAACGGAAAAATGGAGATTCGCGTGCGAAACAGACTCATTCAGGAGGCGATGAAGTCATTGAAACAGGAACGCATTGCTGTAAGTTGCCGGAAAAAAAAACTCGAAATAAATGTTTGTTTTACAGGAAATTATGGTACACACTCGAGTCGTTTTCTCGACTATTTGCAGCAGTTTTCCAAAAATGTTGGTCCAACCGAATCTCTTCGATCCGGATGTGTGTGTGATTGGTAAGTCGATTAGTTGTTGTCATTTGAAAATAATGCGCTGAAACTCAGACGAAGCCAGTCAAGTTATGGAAGCACAGATGTGGCCCGCGTGTTGTCAAATGAAGCGCATCGTGATGGCCGGTGATCCAAAGCAACTGCCAGCGATTGTGTTCTCCAAAGAGTCAGTTGATCAAGTTTGACTCGAAATCAGTCCATGTTACTTTTACAGGGCCAGAAAATTCGATATGGGCAGCTCAGTGATGGACAGAATTATCAACGACAAGGATCGCTTCAGTTGGATTATGCTCGAAGAGCAGTATCGTTCCAATCCGGCTATCACTCAATGGTCGAACCAGAGCTTCTACGGTGGCTCACTCAAAGCCGCTTGCACTGTGCCAGTGCTGACGTGAGTTTTGAATGTAGATGTTCAACATGCAAACCAAGCTGTTCAAGTGATATGTTCGAGCGCAAGCCTCGCTCGAACTTCATGCCGATTTACTCGCCGTTTGTCATGATTGATACTTCATTGGAGACGGTTGCGGCGAAGCGAGTCGCTTTGTTTGAGCAGATTAAATCTAACAATAAGAGCGGCAACCCGAGAGATTCTGATCATACATATGAAAACAAAGGTCAGTTCATTAATCTACAACAGTCTCATTAACATTTGTTTCAAGGCGAGGCACAACTTGTGATCACTCATTTTAAGCAGCTCATCGGTCACGGTATTCACGAAGACGCCATCGCCATCATCACACCTTACAAAGGACAGGTAATTGTTCGTTCTTGCAATCGCGCTTACGAAATCCCCTACTTTCAGCTGGAACTTGTCCAATCGGAATTGGCAAAAGAGGAATTGAGTTGTAGTGTTGGAACCGTCGACAGCTTCCAAGGACAGGAGTTTGAGGTCGTGATCTTCTCCATGGTGCGAAGTAATCCAATGCGTGAGTGAACAGATTCTGATGACGTTTTTCTCAACATCTTTCCAGTTGACATTGGATTCCTCGCCGATCTGCGTCGTCTCAACGTCGCCATCACTAGAGCCAAGAAACATTTTTGTTTCGTCGGCAACGGATTCATGTTGTTTAAAAACCGCAACGAACAAATCAGAAATCTCTTCGCGTAAGTTGAGGCTTAATTTGTTGCTTTTCTCTGAAAAATGCCTGCTGGTACCTAATTATTCGATCTGAAATCAATTTCTTCCAGGATGTTCAAGGACAATCACAAACGTTTCCCGCCTTGTTTCGTTTCCCATGTCTGCAAACCCTTCGACAAAGAAAAGGTCACCAACAACTTCGGATTGAACTTCCAACTCTTCCTGGACCACACAAACGACGAAAAAATGAAGAAATTCTGCACTGAATACCTAGAAAACGCCCCGGAGTACAAAATTCAACGCGAGAACAACATGGAAAGATACAAACGGCGCGATGACAGTCAAAAAGAGTCAAAAAACGAGACCAACCAATAAAACAAGATTCCCTGTGTGTTATATCTACCCCCTCCCTCTCTCATGGACCCTTCCCTTCGTGTGAATTTCTTTTCTCAAGTTTGCCTCCCCCCGCCCGCCACAAAAAACATTTTCTAAAAATTTTCCAAGACCTCGATCACTTTTCATATGTTGACAGAAATCACATTTCTCTATAAATAAATGTATAAACGTTCTGTTGTTTCTGAATCAGATTACTTTTCAATTTGTGACGGTATTCAGTGAGGAAAGCAGCAAAGAAACTGAACAGAACGATCATCTGGAGGAGATATTAAGAGGAGAATCAAGCATTTCAGACTTATAACTTTCTTTTTAATGTAGCACTGGTTTGCTTTTTTTAAATCGTCTATTTCTTCGTACCTCATTGAGAAAAATATCGCGCCGTGTCTCTCTCTCTATAGGTCCACTGCAAACGCGCTCTATCGCACTGCACTGCGAATGTGGCGGTAATGCCATTTCATGCGACGTCGACGGGGGAAGGGAAAAGGTTTTGGAGATTTAGGGAAACCAGGGAAAAACCATGAGAGCCCAGATCAGGGCTCTCATATTGGGGAGAACATGGGAAGCGGGAAGGGACCAGGGTTGCACGGAATTCCGTTTTCCGTTTTCCGCACTTTTTTGGCCTTCCGTGTCCGGTTTCCGTATTTTCGAAACTCCTCTCTGTTTCCGTATTCCGTTTTCCGTTTGGAAAATGATCATTTCCGTTTCCGCCTTCCGTTTTCCGTGAAAGTTGACGGCTTTCCGCACGAAAACGAAACCCAACAGAGCCCAATTTTCAAATTTCTATTGAGATCGATTGCTTCAAAATGGCGTCACAGGGTGGGACAAAAGTCTTATTTTTTAAAAATTGACATTAAACATGCCGTTGGGAACTGTGTTGTTGAGTTTCACGACAAGCATTCAACTTTCGACTGAATGATACCATCAAACAGAAAGCCTATTCGCTCAGTAGACTGCGCAGAAAGGGTCAAAAGGATGGGCTACTCAGGTATGGAGGTGTAGAAAAAGTCACTGTCCAATAAATGAGACACTTTGTCCGACTAATACCTGCGTTCGGCGGTCGATTCACTCGCGGAACGCCTCCGTGACGTGATAACTCAAAATCATGCCGAAATTGGAACCGGTTAGGGGAATTCACGAACGGAAAGAACTGCGAAGTTTCCGTTTAGTGAGAAAGTTATTTCCTTGCAACCCTGGAAAGGACCCTTTCGGGTGGCACGTCAACTCATGTGCGGACGCTGAGAGGGGGAAGAGCAAAACGGCGCCTTGGCTCTTCTTCCGAAGGCGGCGGGACCCTCCGTCAGAGCATTCGTTGAAGAAAGGCCGCGGCGGGGTGGGGAGAAAGATAACTGGAAGTAGAGAGAAGAAGTGAGCGAGAGAGAAAGGGCGCACGCGCGCTTCAAGAAAGATTGCATCGTTTTTGCATGAGAAGAAGGGAAACAGAGCTTTTGTGCGAATTCGGTCTTTTCGGCGCTCTTCCGGGGCCTTGCCACTTGGGAGGAGAGACAGGCAATTTGAAATTGATGGAGCTGCCCAACGAGAGAACCCCGGACCGCGCCCACAAGCTGCATGAGCTGCCGCCCACTCCAAGACGTCTCTTCCAATGCCCCACTATCTCACTCTCTCTCCCGCCGCACCTCCCTCTGCGTCTCTCTGTCTCGGTCGTCGACTTGCAGCCGACACAGTGATTCATTCCTTTCCCCCATCCCGATTCCCCTGACATGGGTCTGCCTCCTCCATCGTCAATGTAGTGAATTTTGTAATTTCGTTTGGAATATGCCTTATTGGGAACTGGTACCAAACCAAGAGGACCCAGTGGGGCATGATTCAGATGAAATTTCGAATTTCACAACATTAATTATGGTTTGGCAGGAGGGGAGTGCCGATTCCCTTTGAATCTTTCCCTTGAATCATCAACCCCCCCCCCCCCCTTAAGAGCCCTGACCTGGGTTCTTCCCCTATTTATTTAAATTCCCATTTTCGATTGCTGGTAACACTGGAGTACGATATCGAAACAGTGAGTTTTGATAAACATTTTTTCGAAGAATCAATAAAAATACATGATAAACCAGAAAAAATTATTTTCCTGATTCGCTGTTCCAGAATTTTTTTTCACGAAAATTGAGAAAAATGTTAAAAAACGGGAACACTGATTTTGTAAAAAATTTAAAATATGGATATTAGCAAATTTCTTAGAAACAACTCTTTTGATAAAAAAACCCCGAAAAAATTCAGAAAAAATTCTAAAATTTGTTAAATTGATTTTTGATGGAATGAAACAGTTTTTCAAAAATGATGATCAAATTCCAAATTTAAAAAAAATTAAAATCTTACACATAACTATGTTTTTTTCGTTTTTTCCAATTTTCGAAATAATAAAAACAGTTTGAGAAAACTTCTGATTTTTTTTAAATTAATTTTCAAAATTTTTGGAAAATCGAATAAATTGCTATTCAGTTTAAAAAACGCCGAAAATTTCATAACAGTGTTGTTACATTTTTGAACAGTTTTCACGTTTAATAAACAATTGTTTTTTTTTTGAAGTTTCGCAAAAAAGGCGAAATAATTGCAAAAGATAAGACTATTTCGAGAAGTTTGAAAAATCGAAAAAAAAAGATTGATTTTTGTGCTTGAAAAGACAATATTTCGCTGATGACCTCTGAAGCAAACATCTCCATATTCAGAAAGTCAACAGCGGATTGTGTGCCGACGACGATCATTTCAAGATGACGTCTAGAAATGAAGTGGCCGCCCAGAAACTGCCCACTCGCATCGTCATCATCCGAGACGGAGTATCCGAGCGACAGTACGGAATGGTGACGAGTGATGAAAATGGTTCGTCTTACTGATTCCACCCTTTTCCAACCCCATGTCTTCCAGGAAAGATCGACAACGTTTCCCCTCTCGCCGTCATCGACCACACCATCGTGCGGCAGAATGGGAACGAGACGATCTTCCTCAAGCACTGCCCACTCACTGGAACCGTCCAGCCGATCGTCCTGAACTTCATGGTCAACCAAGGAAGGAGGAGATCGTCAAGCTTGTGGGAGCACCGAGGGCCAGACACGGTGTACGCCACCGACGAGTACGCGAAGCGAGGTGCCAAAAAGTTTTCGGCGTACAAGGAGTGAGTCAATTGGAATCTCTTGAAGTGTGTAATTTTGTGGTTGTAGGTACTTGACGAGGAGAAATCTACCGGAAGATCGTGTCGACGGACAATGGGACTTTGAGGCGATCAAGGAGACGATGTGCCACGTGCCGACTTCAGTATTTTTTTTTAATTTCTAATAAAAATTCGAAGAATACAACACGCGTACACATTGATTATCCGTGAAATGGAGGTTTTGAACCTGAAGTTATTTCTATTATCTTGTACTTCTCATCATTAAATCGAAATTATTTTCAGCGTTTTTTGTGCACTTTTTTGTGCACTTAACAGCGTGTGTAATTCTCCTTCTAATCGCCCGGAAAACTATATCAAAGTAGTTCATTCAATCATATCACAAAAAACCGAGAAAAATCGCACAATCTGTTGCAAATTCACGTTTTCTCATCCATTTCCATTTGAAAATGCCAGCAAAAACGACGAGGTGTGCAAACGCGCTCTAACGGACACCCTCTTTTTGAATTCATTTTCCACCGCCGCACACATTTTCATTCCTTTTTTCAGGTTTTCACCACGAATTTGCGAGGATTTCGACGGTTTTTGCGGAGAATAGTTGCCGAGGGACAATAAAAAACATGGAATTGGTGAGTTTTTTGTTCTAAAACGCTGTGAAAAACGAAGAAATGACAAGGAAGAATGGTTTTGCTCACTAAAAATCAATATTAACTATTATTGATGCGGAAACCGAGTAGACTCATTCACCAAGCCGTTCTCCTGCTTTCCATCAGGAAAAAAGGCACGAAATTCAAATAATGAGCGTCCAGAACTCAAAACAAGCAAAATCAGCCATTGTCGCCGAAATTTCGTTGAATCGGAATAGCCTCGCTGATAATCCCAGCGAGAACCATACAGAAACGTTCATAAAAGCACGACCTTGTTAACCGTCTTCAAAATTCACCAAAATTTCAACTGATGAGCAAAAAAATGACTAAACCAACAAAAATCCTTCTTTCTGCCGAGTTTTCGCTTAGACGCACTCATTTTCGACAATAAAAGATGCCGAATAGCTTACGGATTTTATGTCTTTTTCAAAATAACGTTATTTCTCATTTCGCATCCTCTTCTCTTCAAAAAAATCGGTCAAAGACACTACTGCGAGGAAAACGTGACGTGTACCATGGAATTTTCATTTTTCTCAACGATCACAGAATCGCTCAATCAAAAGAGGTGTGCAACTCACACGATTGGGAAAATAAGCGCAGAAAATGGAATTTACTTGCTTCCATTGCTTTCATAAGTTGAAAAACTGCTCCATTGCGCAAGAATTGGGTGATAAAACGCAGATTCGATGAGACAGTGTTATTCACGTGACAAGACGTGAGATGCTGAATTCGTGGTGACAATTGCTTCCCGTCTCTGTCACCCGTCTTCAGTTTCTCATGTCCAGTGTGTTCTTTTTGAGTAACTTCTCCTCTAACACGTCGCTTGTGGTTCGCCGTGCAAGACAAGAGTTCGAATATGGAATAGTGAATGAAGAGACTATCTTTCTGAAAATAGACACTTCAAAGAACTTTAGCAGTTCAAAGAATACGTATTTATGCTTTCTCAAAAAAAAACGTTGATTATGAAGAACTAGCACCGAGTTTCGAACTGCTCACTAGTCGCGTGAACAGTTTGCTTTGTTGTTTCTGAAGTTTTTAAATTGCTTTCGCTTTTATGTACTGACGTTTCGATAAAAGTATTTTGCCGTAAAATCGCCTGAAATGCCGGATATGGTGAGAAGTTGTATAATCTTTTTCAGGCAAAAGTTGTTCTGACCTGGAGCGGAGCCCCACCAATTGCTCTCTGAGCAATCGGCGTATAAACAAAAGTTAATGTGACTTGGCGAACAAACAGACACAGTTGTTGTCTGATAGTGAACACTGAAAACAAATCAAAGCGGCAAGGGAACGAACTTTATTCATAACAACAATGGTGACGTTGTGTTCACATTTTAACAATTTAAAAAGTTGCCGTTGTATATTCATTTTGAGCAACAATTCAACTTGACGGTGACTATTCCGCCATTTTCGAAACACTTCGGCATTGCAGCGAGATGATGTTAGTAAAACTGGAATAGTATGGTTACTTGTTTGCAGACGCTGTTTGATTGAACTCACTTTCCGCTGTTAAAGCGGTTTTTTCTCCTGGAAGTCGGTTTCATTGTAGAAACCACAACAATTTGTATCCTTCGTTGGTTTCTTGTCTATTTCAAATCTGGAAATTGTTGAAATTGAAAGAAATTAGTCTTTGATGATCAACTTACTAATTTTTCAACTTTTTCGTATCCGTTCGAGTAGTTGAAAACAAGACAAGATCCCTTTCCCACTTGCGGATTCAAGGATTTTGGAAACTTCATTTTCCGATACGATAGGACAATTTCCTATCGTATTCGCGCAATGTTTCATTCAATCGTATCACAAAAAAAATCCGAAAAAAATCGCTCAATCTGTTGCAAATTCACGTTTTCTCATCCATTCCCATTTGAAAATGCTAGCAAAAACGACGAGGTGTACAAACGCGCTCTAACGGACACCCTCTTTTTGAATTCATTTTCCACCGCCGCACACATTTTCACCCGTTTTTCCAGGTTTTCACCACGAATTTGCAAGGATTTCGACGGTTTTTTCGGAGAATACTGGTCAAGGGACAATAAAAACATGGAATTGGTGAGTATTTTGTTCTAAAACGCTGTGAAAAACGAAGAAATGGCCAGGAAGAATAGTTTTGCTCACTAAAAATCAATATTAACTACTATTGTTGCGGAAACCGAGTAGAGTCATTCACCAAGCCGTTATCCTGCTTCTCATCAGGAAAAAAGACGCGGAGTTCAAATAATGAACGTCCAGAACACAAAACAAGCAAAAACAGTCATTGCCGCCGAAATTTCGTTGAATAGGAATAGCCTCGATGATAATCGCACCGAAAACCATAAAGAAACGTTTTTAAAGGCAGGACCTTGTTAACCGTCCATCAAAATTACCAAAATTTCAACTGATCAGCAAAAAAAATGACTAAACCAACAAAAAACCATCTTTCTGCCGAATTTTCGCTTAGAAGCACTCATTTTTGACAATAAAAGATGCCCAATGGCTCAGGGATTTCATGTTTTTTTCAAAATAACGTTATTTCCCATTTCGTGGGCTCTTCTCTTCGAAGAGATCGGTCGAAGACACAATCCCGAGAAAAACGGGACGTTATTGAACCATGAAATTATCGTTTTTCTCAACGAATACATCAAATAAGAGGTGAGCAACTCACACGATTGGGGAAATAAGCGCAGGAACTGGAATTTTGCTTTTTATGCTTTCACAAGTTGAGAAAATTCTATGTTTCATTGCCAAACATTCAAGACATTCGGAAGGAAGTATTGTGTTAAAATTGGACGATAACACGGCAGAGCCGATGAGACAGTGTTATTCACGTGAAGATGTGAGATGGTGAATTCGTGGTGACAAGTGCTTTCCGTCTCTGTCACCCGTCTCCAGTTTCTCACGTCCAGTGTGTTTTTTTTGAGTAGCAGCCATGTAGAACAGGAACATTCCTTCGAAGTGTAACACAAAGGCGATGGACGTCAATGAAACTGCTTCGTAGACAGTATCTTTTTCACACAAATAGCCACATAAAGAGGATTGTTATAGCTAATCGGCGCGTATTCAAACTGATAAGCAGGCTCCGTTTATGGAGAATCAAGACGGGTGATGATAAAAAAAGGGAATGAAAAAAATTATCCGCACATGATTGTTTATTTGAATATTATATAAAACTGATTGTAGTGAATTAAAGCCCATTTTACAGCACTCAATTATATAATTTTAGTTTCAAATTGGTGATTCTCAATTGGAATTTTTTCACCAAATGACGAAGATCAACGTCTCGGCGGTGTTCGTGTCCAGGGTTGCGAGACGGCCGTCACCTCTTTTGATGTCAATTCCCCGCGTCAAGTCGAGGTCAGTTCCGTTCAGTCTAAACATCGAAACGGTTTCGATTCTTATTACTGTTTTCAGAACTCACATTAATCTTCTCGGTCGTCGTAGCCCATTGTATGGATTCGTTTGAAGGCCATCGAGGCACTCGCGTTCCGCCTGCCCTTTATCGTTCTGGGATATCCAACACTTGATGCTTTTCAGATTTGGCAATCCGCCATCCAACCATTTCTGGATGATAGCGCGCAAATTTGAGAATGATAGACTTCCATTCAGAATATGCACGTTCTCGCACTCCATGTGTAAGAACGTGTCAAGCGGGATCCAGTTGGAGGTGGCAACGACGAAGTTTTTGTTTTTCAAGCATCCGGAATAGATGAATTCGTACGGAAGTTGAGAGAGAACTTGCATATCTTCGATATTCAAATTGGCAAGCATCCACTTCAGGTCGTCGACATTGATCGCCAGGGGAGGTGGCAAGACCACCGACAATAATGATGAACGAGTGCTCCAGATGAAGTTATCCGGAGGGCAACGATTGTACAACTCCACGTTGAATTTGTTGGTCTTGACGATGGCCATGATGTGTTTCGTGAACTGCTCACAGAAGTGGACGGCACCAACTCTCGAGACGCCCTCAACGGGGCGAATCTCCCAAGTGCTGGCGCGGTGTACCTTCACCGTGTCCTTGTTTATAGTGATTTCATCGAACTCGTCATCCTTCGGCATTCCAAAAGTGGTGGTGAGGAAGTGGAGATTCATGAATCCTTCCGGAGTGGCAACCTTGAGAACCAAATTAAAAAAGTCCCAGTGGCACGTCCCAGACATCACGGGGTACTTCGATAGCTTGCACTTCTCCTTCGATTTTTCCGAAATTAGAGAAAACGACAGGCTGAAAATTGTTGATTTAATAATCAGATGTTATGATTAAATAACTCACAAGTCGAAGAAACCCATTCGATCAATAACATCGAGTTGGCAGAGAAGAGGCAGCTCGAGGAAAGGGAACGCAATGGGCATTGTGCACAGTAAATGGTCAACAGCGTGGAAGAGTGGGGAAGACGATAGTGCACGGCCGGCAGTACCGTCGATGCGCACAGAAGGGGTCGTTACTGACGTGCTTCATGTGCAGGCGTCAAGTTCCAATTTTCAGCCTGCGTCTCTCGCCAAAAATCATATCTCCTCTTGAAAGACGCCGGAAAGCAAATTTCAGCCAATAAACTATGTAAAATCGTAATTTTTCCGATGAAAAAATGGAATTTGAACATTAAAAGATTAATCAAGTGAGAACCGTACAGAATTTTGGCCAAATCCATGCATATTCTCAAAAATTGATTCAATCCAACATAATGCCGAACAACAATTATTTCTGATTCTAATTTAGTGAAAATACTTCAGCTTACGACAACAGAGCATTTTGAAAGAAATTTATACAAGAAGAAGTCGTTTTCGCAACGAAACACGACAGGCGAAAATGAATCAGCTCGAGAAAATGATTAAAAACTTCGGGAAGCCTGTATTTTGATGAAAAAACATTGGAAAGCGTTTCCTTCTGCTTAAGATTCATTTTTATAAAGAAAAACTGATAACAATCCAAAGCAGGGAGAAAATAACTTTATTTATAACAAAAAATGGTGACGTTGCCAATTTCTTACAAAAAACAAAAAGTTGCCATTGTGTATTCTGATTTTCCATAAAAAAAATGGCCGTTGTCTATTCATTTTCAGCAACAAATTAACTTGTCGGTCTTTGAACATTGCAGAAGCCTTTCGAATGTTGAAGTCAGTTTCATTGTGGAAACCACAAACACTTGTTGTACCCTTCGTTGTTCATTCCAAATCTGAAAATTGTTGGAATTGAAAGAAGTCAGTCTTTGGCATTCAACTTACTAACTTTTCAACTTCTTAGCGTCGTGGTTGATTGAACAGTAGAAGACAAGGCTCTCGAAGTTTCGGATCCAAGGTCCATGGAAACCTCATTTTCCCGATACAATAGGGCAATTTCCTAATGTATTCGAAAATCCAGTGGTAATTCAGAGAAATCAGGGGAGAGCCCAGGTCAGGGCTCTATTCGAGAAGTTGGTAAAATTGATAAGCAAATCCAGTTAGAATAATAATCCATTGGTAGTTCAGAAAATTCAGAGAAGAGCTCAGATCAGAGCTCTAGTCGAGAAGTCGGTGGCATTGATAAGCGATTGAGAAATGTCCATTGATTGATGAAAGTACAGGTGATTCAGAGAAATCAGAATAACAGAAGAGCCCAGATCAGAGCTCTATTAAGGGAGAACGGGGGGGGGGGCATTCGATAGTTCGCCGAGAGGAAGTGGTTGAAACCCTTGCGGGTGGAGCGTCAGCCCATCGGGCGACGCGGAGGAGAATGAACGAAATGGCGTTTCGACCGTTCTTTTGAAGCCCCGAGAGCGTTATAAAACAACGATTTGCATACGGACGGGAAAACGGAACGAGAGAGTGAATGTACAGAAGAGATATCATTTTATCATTTTTCAGAGAAAGAAGTGTTAGAGAGGAAGTTCGCAAAAGACTGGAGAGATTCCGGGAACCAGAGATGGGGAGAGAGTATCGTGGGAAACTACATATTTTTCGAAAAGGGAAATGGGAAACGATATTCATTGTTCGAGAACACTTGCGTGGAAGGGAATATCATGGGAAGGAGTAAAAATGAAAAAGCGGTGAAAAAACATGATCAGAGTTCTCAAGGTCCAAGAAATCGCTTTTGGGAAGTGTCGGGTAACATTCCTGCAAGTTTGGATTCTCAACCCGCAGATCAACACACAAACAAAGTGGCCCGGAAGAAACAACCAGCTATAATTCGGTGCTCCGAACTCAAGTGCGACGCCGGTTGGATGCCGCCCTGAGGTCAAAGGTGAAAGACTGGAGGGGCAAAGGCCGTGAGACAGGGGTGGGTAACTCCGTAAGTATTAGTGACAGCCTAGCCCGACGGTGCTGAAATATATAGAAATCTTGATCAGTTCGAGTAACAAGGTGCGCGTGAGGGCATTGGATCCACTGCTGCGTGGATCCAACCCTCTTCTGGTGTTCCCCGATCGCGGCCCATCAGCACTAAACAAGAAAGTGACGATGGCAAGGCGTCCTTGCAATATCCCCTTCCGTCGCAGCTGGCAGTCCACCCGCAAGGGTGACAAACTGCTGCTGTACCAGACTCGCCCCATCATCTTGGAGAAAAGTCCGCAACGAATTACGAATGTCTCCCAGTTGAGAATTCCAGGTGTCGGACTGCTAAAATGGCTTCGGATTCAAGAAGTCAGGGTTCAGGTGTTCAAAAACTCCCATTCCTCGCTATGTGTTATATCTACCCCTCCCTCTCTCATGGACCCTTCCCTTCGTGTGAATTTCTTTTCTCAAGTTTGCCTCCCCCCGCCCGCCACAAAAAAATTTTCTAAAAATTTTCCAAGACCTCGATCACTTTTAATATGTTGACAGAAATCACATTTCTCTATAAATGAATGTATAAATGTTCTGTTTTTTCTGAATCAGATTACTTTTCAATTTGTGACGGTATTCAGTGAGGAAAGCAGCAAAGAAACTGAACAGAACGATCATCTGGAGGAGATATTAAGAGGAGAATCAAGCATTTCAAACGTATAACTTTCTTTTTAATGTAGCACTGGTTTGGTTTTTTAAAATCGTCTATTTCTTCGTACCTCATTGAGAAAAATATCGCGCCGTGTCTCCCTCTCTATAGGTCCACTGCAAACGCGCTCTATCGCACTGCACTGCGAATGTGGCGGGAATGCCATTTCATGCGACGTCGACGGGGGAAGGGAAAGGGTTTTGGAGATTTAGGGAAACCAGGGAAAAACCATGAGAGCCCAGATCAGGGCTCTCATATTGGGGAGAACATGGGAAGCGGGAAGGGACCAGGGTTGCACGGAATTCCGTTTTCCGTTTTCCGCACTTTTTTGGCCTTCCGTGTCCGGTTTCCGTATTTTCGAAACTCCTCTCTGTTTCCGTATTCCGTTTTCCGTTTGGAAAATGATCATTTCCGTTTCCGCCTTCCGTTTTCCGTGAAAGTTGACGGCTTTCCGCACGAAAACGAAACCCAACAGAGCCCAATTTTCAAATTTCTATTGAGATCGACTGCTTCAAAATGGCGTCACAGGGTGGGACAAAAGTCGTATTTTTTAAAAATTGACATTAAACATGCCGTTGGGAACTGTGTTGTTGAGTTTCACGACAAGCATTCAACTTTCGACTGAATGATACCATCAAACAGAAAGCCTATTCGCTCACTAGACTGCGCAGAAAGGGTCAAGAGGATGGGCTACTCAGGTATGGAGGTGTAGAAAAAGTCACTGTCCAATAAATAAGACACTTTGTCCGACTAATACCTGCGTTCGGCGGTCGATTCACTCGCGGAACGTCTCCGTGACGTGATCACTCAAAATCATGCCGAAATTGGAACCGGTTAGGGGAATGTTCACGAACGGAAAGAAGACGACGACGACGACGACGACGAAGACGAAGGTGACGACGACGACGAAGGTGACGACGACGACGACGAAGACGACGACGAAGACGACGACGAAGACGACGACGAAGACGACGACGAAGACGACGACGAAGACGACGACGAAGACGACGACGAAGACGACGACGAAGACAACGACGAAGACGACGACGAAGACGACGACGAAGACGAAGGTGACGACGACGACGAAGACGACGACGACGACGAAGACGACGACGACGACGAAGACTATGTAAGAAACAGTACCAGAACCATCCTAGACATACCAGAGGCATCCAGATATGGTTCCTATGTAAGGAACAGTACCAGAACCATACTAGACATACCAGAGGCATCTAGATGTGGTTCCTATGAAAGAAACAGTACCAGAACCATACTAGACATACCAGATGCCTCCAGATGTGGTTCTTATGTAAGGAACAGTACCAGAACCATCCTTGACATACCAGATGCCTCCAGATGTGGTTCTTATGTAAGGAACAGTACCAGAACCATCCTAGACATACCAGATGCATCCAGATGTGGTTCCTATGTAAGGAACAGTACCAGAACCATCCTTGACATACCAGATGCATCCAGATGTGGTTCTTATGTAAGGAACAGTACCAGAACCATCCTAGACATACCAGATGCATCCAGATGTAGTTCCTATGTAAGGAACAGTACCAGAACCATCCTTGACATACCAGATGCATCCAGATGTAGTTCCTATGTAAGGAACAGTACCAGAACCATCCTTGACATACCAGATGCATCCAGATGTGCTTCCTATGTAAGGAACAGTACCAGAACCATCCTAGACATACCAGATGCATCCAGATGTAGTTCCTATGTAAGGAACAGTACCAGAACCATCCTTGACATACCAGATGCATCCAGATATGGTTCCTATGTAAGGAACAGTACCAGAACCATCCTTGACATACCAGATGCATCCAGATGTGGTTCTTATGTAAGGAACAGTACCAGAACCATCCTAGACATACCAGATGCATCCAGATGTAGTTCTTATGTAAGGAACAGTACCAGAACCATCCTTGACATACCAGATGCATCCAGATGTGGTTCCTATGAAAGAAACAGTACCAGAACCATCCTAGACATACCAGATGCATCCAGATGTGGTTCCTATGTAAGGAACAGTACCAGAACCATCCTTGACATACCAGATGCATCCAGATATGGTTCCTATGTAAGGAACAGTACCAGAACCATCCTTGACATACCAGATGCATCCAGATGTGGTTCTTATGTAAGGAACAGTACCAGAACCATCCTAGACATACCAGATGCATCCAGATGTAGTTCCTATGTAAGGAACAGTACCAGAACCATCCTTGACATACCAGATGCATCCAGATGTGGTTCCTATGTAAGGAACAGTACCAGAACCATCCTAGACATACCAGATGCATCCAGATGTAGTTCCTATGTAAGGAACAGTACCAGAACCATCCTTGACATACCAGATGCATCCAGATGTGGTTCTTATGTAAGGAACAGTACCAGAACCATCCTAGACATACCAGATGCATCCAGATGTGGTTCCTATGTAAGGAACAGTACCAGAACCATCCTTGACATACCAGATGCATCCATATATGGTTCCTATGTAAGGAACAGTACCAGAACCATCCTAGACATACCAGATGCATCCAGATGTGGTTCCTATGTAAGGAACAGTACCAGAACCATCCTTGACATACCAGATGCATCCAGATGTGGTTCTTATGTAAGGAACAGTACCAGAACCATCCTAGACATACCAGATGCATCCAGATGTGGTTCCTATGTAAGGAACAGTACCAGAACCATCCTTGACATACCAGATGCATCCAGATGTGGTTCTTATGTAAGGAACAGTACCAGAACCATCCTAGACATACCAGATGCATCCAGATGTGGTTCCTATGTAAGGAACAGTACCAGAACCATCCTTGACATACCAGATGCATCCAGATGTGGTTCTTATGTAAGGAACAGTACCAGAACCATCCTAGACATACCAGATGCATCCAGATGTGGTTCCTATGTAAGGAACAGTACCAGAACCATCCTTGACATACCAGATGCATCCAGATGTGGTTCTTATGTAAGGAACAGTACCAGAACCATCCTTGACATACCAGATGCATCCAGATGTGGTTCTTATGTAAGGAACAGTACCAGAACCATCCTAGACATACCAGATGCATCCAGATGTGGTTCTTATGTAAGGAACAGTACCAGAACCATCCTTGACATACCAGATGCATCCAGATGTGGTTCTTATGTAAGGAACAGTACCAGAACCATCCTAGACATACCAGATGCATCCAGATGTGGTTCCTATGTAAGGAACAGTACCAGAACCATCCTTGACATACCAGATGCATCCAGATGTGGTTCTTATGTAAGGAACAGTACCAGAACCATCCTAGACATACCAGATGCATCCAGATGTGGTTCCTATGTAAGGAACAGTACCAGAACCATCCTTGACATACCAGATGCATCCAGATATGGTTCCTATGTAAGGAACAGTACCAGAACCATACTAGACATACCAGATGCATCCAGATGTGGTTCCTATGTAAGGAACAGTACCAGAACCATCCTTGACATACCAGATGCATCCAGATGTGGTTCTTATGTAAGGAACAGTACCAGAACCATCCTTGACATACCAGATGCCTCCAGATGTGGTTCTTATGTAAGGAACAGTACCAAAACCATCCTAGACATACCAGATGCATCCAGATGTGGTTCCTATGTAAGGAACAGTACCAGAACCATCCTAGACATACCAGATGCATCCAGATGTGGTTCCTATGTAAGGAACAGTACCAGAACCATCCTTGACATACCAGATGCATCCAGATATGGTTCCTATGTAAGGAACAGTACCAGAACCATACTAGACATGCCAGAGGCATCCAGATGTGGTTCCTATGAAAGAAACAGTACCAGAACCATACTAGACATACCAGATGCATCCAGATGTGGTTCCTATGTAAGGAACAGTACCAGAACCATCCTTGACATACCAGATGCCTCCAGATGTGGTTCTTATGTAAGGAACAGTACCAGAACCATCCTTGACATACCAGATGCATCCAGATGTGGTTCCTATGTAAGGAACAGTACCAGAACCATCCTAGACATACCAGATGCATCCAGATGTGGTTCTTATGTAAGGAACAGTACCAGAACCATCCTAGACATACCAGATGCATCCAGATGTAGTTCCTATGTAAGGAACAGTACCAGAACCATCCTTGACATACCAGATGCATCCAGATATGGTTCCTATGTAAGGAACAGTACCAGAACCATCCTTGACATACCAGATGCATCCAGATGTGGTTCTTATGTAAGGAACAGTACCAGAACCATCCTAGACATACCAGATGCATTCAGATGTGGTTCCTATGTAAGGAACAGTACCAGAACCATCCTTGACATACCAGATGCATCCAGATGTGGTTCCTATGTAAGTAACAGTACCAGAACCATCCTTGACATACCAGATGCATCCAGATGTGGTTTCTATGAAAGAAACAGTACCAGAACCATCCTAGACATACCAGATGCATCCAGATGTGGTTCCTATGTAAGGAACAGTACCAGAACCATCCTAGACATACCAGATGCATCCAGATGTGGTTCCTATGAAAGAAACAGTACCAGAACCATCCTTGACATACCAGATGCCTCCAGATGTGGTTCTTATGTAAGGAACAGTACCAGAACCATCCTAGACATACCAGATGCATCCAGATGTGGTTCCTATGTAAGGAACAGTACCAGAACCATCCTAGACATACCAGATGCATCCAGATGTGGTTCCTATGAAAGAAACAGTACCAGAACCATCCTTGACATACCAGATGCATCCAGATGTGGTTCCTATGTAAGGAACAGTACCAGAACCATCCTTGACATACCAGATGCATCCAGATGTGGTTCCTATGTAAGGAACAGTACCAGAACCATCCTAGACATACCAGATGCATCCAGATGTGGTTCCTATGAAAGAAACAGTACCAGAACCATCCTTGACATACCAGATGTATCCAGATGTGGTTCCTATGTAAGGAACAGTACCAGAACCATACTAGACATACCAGATGCATCCAGATGTGGTTCCTATGAAAGAAACAGTACCAGAACCATCCTTGACATACCAGATGCATCCAGATGTGGTTTCTATGAAAGAAACAGTACCAGAACCATCCTAGACATACCAGATGCATCCAGATGTGGTTCCTATGAAAGAAACAGTACCAGAACCATCCTTGACATACCAGATGCCTCCAGATGTGGTTCCTATGTAAGGAACAGTACCAGAACCATCCTAGACATACCAGATGTATCCAGATGTGGTTCCTATGAAAGAAACAGTACCAGAACCATCCTTGACATACCAGATGCATCCAGATGTGGTTTCTATGAAAGAAACAGTACCAGAACCATCCTTGACATACCAGATGCATCCAGATGTGGTTTCTATGAAAGAAACAGTACCAGAACCATCCTTGACATACCAGATGCATCCAGATGTGGTTCCTATGAAAGAAACAGTACCAGAACCATCCTTGACATACCAGATGCATCCAGATGTGGTTTCTATGAAAGAAACAGTACCAGAACCATCCTAGACATACCAGATGCATCCAGATGTGGTTCCTATGTAAGGAACAGTACCAGAACCATCCTAGACATACCAGATGCATCCAGATGTGGTTCCTATGAAAGAAACAGTACCAGAACCATCCTTGACATACCAGATGTATCCAGATGTGGTTCCTATGTAAGGAACAGTACCAGAACCATACTAGACATACCAGATGCATCCAGATGTGGTTCCTATGAAAGAAACAGTACCAGAACCATCCTTGACATACCAGATGCATCCAGATGTGGTTTCTATGAAAGAAACAGTACCAGAACCATCCTAGACATACCAGATGCATCCAGATGTGGTTCCTATGAAAGAAACAGTACCAGAACCATCCTTGACATACCAGATGCCTCCAGATGTGGTTCCTATGTAAGGAACAGTACCAGAACCATCCTAGACATACCAGATGTATCCAGATGTGGTTCCTATGAAAGAAACAGTACCAGAACCATCCTTGACATACCAGATGCATCCAGATGTGGTTTCTATGAAAGAAACAGTACCAGAACCATCCTTGACATACCAGATGCATCCAGATGTGGTTTCTATGAAAGAAACAGTACCAGAACCATCCTTGACATACCAGATGCATCCAGATGTGGTTCCTATGAAAGAAACAGTACCAGAACCATCCTAGACATACCAGATGCATCCAGATGTGGTTCCTATGAAAGAAACAGTACCAGAACCATCCTTGACATACCAGATGCCTCCAGATGTGGTTCCTATGTAAGGAACAGTACCAGAACCATCCTAGACATACCAGATGTATCCAGATGTGGTTCCTATGTAAGGAACAGTACCAGAACCATACTAGACATACCAGATGCATCCAGATGTGGTTCCTATGAAAGAAACAGTACCAGAACCATCCTTGACATACCAGATGCATCCAGATGTGGTTCCTATGTAAGGAACAGTACCAGAACCATCCTTGACATACCAGATGCATCCAGATGTGGTTCCTATGAAAGAAACAGTACCAGAACCATCCTTGACATACCAGATGCATCCAGATGTGGTTCCTATGTAAGGAACAGTACCAGAACCATCCTTGACATACCAGATGTATCCAGATGTGGTTCCTATGTAAGGAACAGTACCAGAACCATACTAGACATACCAGACGCATCCAGATGTGGTTTCTATGAAAGAAACAGTACCAGAACCATCCTTGACATACCAGATGCATCCAGATGTGGTTCCTATGAAAGAAACAGTACCAGAACCATCCTTGACATACCAGATGCATCCAGATGTGGTTTCTATGAAAGAAACAGTACCAGAACCATCCTAGACATACCAGATGCATCCAGATGTGGTTCCTATGTAAGGAACAGTACCAGAACCATCCTAGACATACCAGATGCATCCAGATGTGGTTCCTATGAAAGAAACAGTACCAGAACCATCCTTGACATACCAGATGCCTCCAGATGTGGTTCTTATGTAAGGAACAGTACCAGAACCATCCTAGACATACCAGATGCATCCAGATGTGGTTCCTATGTAAGGAACAGTACCAGAACCATCCTAGACATACCAGATGCATCCAGATGTGGTTCCTATGAAAGAAACAGTACCAGAACCATCCTTGACATACCAGATGCATCCAGATGTGGTTCCTATGTAAGGAACAGTACCAGAACCATCCTTGACATACCAGATGCATCCAGATGTGGTTCCTATGTAAGGAACAGTACCAGAACCATCCTAGACATACCAGATGCATCCAGATGTGGTTCCTATGAAAGAAACAGTACCAGAACCATCCTTGACATACCAGATGCCTCCAGATGTGGTTCCTATGTAAGGAACAGTACCAGAACCATCCTAGACATACCAGATGTATCCAGATGTGGTTCCTATGTAAGGAACAGTACCAGAACCATACTAGACATACCAGATGCATCCAGATGTGGTTCCTATGAAAGAAACAGTACCAGAACCATCCTTGACATACCAGATGCATCCAGATGTGGTTCCTATGTAAGGAACAGTACCAGAACCATCCTTGACATACCAGATGCATCCAGATGTGGTTCCTATGAAAGAAACAGTACCAGAACCATCCTTGACATACCAGATGTATCCAGATGTGGTTCCTATGTAAGGAACAGTACCAGAACCATCCTTGACATACCAGATGTATCCAGATGTGGTTCCTATGAAAGAAACAGTACCAGAACCATCCTTGACATACCAGATGCATCCAGATGTGGTTCCTATGTAAGGAACAGTACCAGAACCATCCTTGACATACCAGATGCATCCAGATGTGGTTCCTATGAAAGAAACAGTACCAGAACCATCCTTGACATACCAGATGTATCCAGATGTGGTTCCTATGTAAGGAACAGTACCAGAACCATCCTTGACATACCAGATGCATCCAGATGTGGTTCCTATGAAAGAAACAGTACCAGAACCATCCTTGACATACCAGATGCATCCAGATGTGGTTCCTATGTAAGGAACAGTACCAGAACCATCCTTGACATACCAGATGCATCCAGATGTGGTTCCTATGAAAGAAACAGTACCAGAACCATCCTTGACATACCAGATGCATCCAGATGTGGTTCCTATGTAAGGAACAGTACCAGAACCATCCTTGACATACCAGATGTATCCAGATGTGGTTCCTATGTAAGGAACAGTACCAGAACCATACTAGACATACCAGATGCATCCAGATGTGGTTCCTATGAAAGAAACAGTACCAGAACCATACTAGACATACCAGATGCATCCAGATGTGGTTCCTATGTAAGGAACAGTACCAGAACCATCCTTGACATACCAGATGCATCCAGATGTGGTTCCTATGAAAGAAACAGTACCAGAACCATCCTTGACATACCAGATGTATCCAGATGTGGTTCCTATGTAAGGAACAGTACCAGAACCATACTAGACATACCAGATGCATCCAGATGTGGTTCTTATGTAAGGAACAGTACCAGAACCATCCTTGACATACCAGATGCCTCCAGATGTGGTTCTTATGTAAGGAACAGTACCAGAACCATCCTTGACATACCAGATGCCTCCAGATGTGGTTCTTATGTAAGGAACAGTACCAGAACCATCCTAGACATACCAGATGCATCCAGATGTGGTTCCTATGTAAGGAACAGTACCAGAACCATCCTTGACATACCAGATGCATCCAGATGTGGTTCCTATGTAAGGAACAGTACCAGAACCATCCTTGACATACCAGATGCATCCAGATATGGTTCCTATGTAAGGAACAGTACCAGAACCATCCTAGACATACCAGATGCATCCAGATGTGGTTCCTATGTAAGGAACAGTACCAGAACCATCCTTGACATACCAGATGCATCCAGATATGGTTCCTATGTAAGGAACAGTACCAGAACCATCCTTGACATACCAGATGCATCCAGATGTGGTTCTTATGTAAGGAACAGTACCAGAACCATCCTAGACATACCAGATGCATCCAGATGTAGTTCCTATGTAAGGAACAGTACCAGAACCATCCTTGACATACCAGATGCATCCAGATATGGTTCCTATGTAAGGAACAGTACCAGAACCATCCTTGACATACCAGATGCATCCAGATGTGGTTCCTATGTAAGGAACAGTACCAGAACCATCCTTGACATACCAGATGCATCCAGATGTGGTTCTTATGTAAGGAACAGTACCAGAACCATCCTAGACATACCAGATGCATCCAGATGTGGTTCCTATGTAAGGAACAGTACCAGAACCATCCTTGACATACCAGATGCATCCAGATGTGGTTCCTATGTAAGGAACAGTACCAGAACCATCCTTGACATACCAGATGCATCCAGATATGGTTCCTATGTAAGGAACAGTACCAGAACCATACTAGACATACCAGATGCATCCAGATGTGGTTCGTATGTAAGGAACAGTACCAGAACCATCCTTGACATACCAGATGCATCCAGATGTGGTTCCTATGTAAGGAACAGTACCAGAACCATCCTTGACATACCAGATGCATCCAGATATGGTTCCTATGTAAGGAACAGTACCAGAACCATACTAGACATACCAGATGCATCCAGATGTGGTTCCTATGTAAGGAACAGTACCAGAACCATCCTTGACATACCAGATGCATCCAGATATGGTTCCTATGTAAGGAACAGTACCAGAACCATCCTTGACATACCAGATGCATCCAGATGTGGTTCCTATGAAAGAAACAGTACCAGAAAAAACCTTGACATACCAGATGCATCCAGATATGGTTCCTATGTAAGGAACAGTACCAGAACCATCCTTGACATACCAGATGCATCCAGATGTGGTTCCTATGTAAGGAACAGTACCAGAACCATCGTAGACATACCAGATGCATCCAGATGTGGTTTCTATGAAAGAAACAGTACCAGAACCATCCTTCACATACCAGATGCATCCAGATGTGGTTCTTATGTAAGGAACAGTACCAGAACCATCCTAGACATACCAGATGCATCCAGATATGGTTCCTATGTAAGGAACAGTACCAGAACCATCCTTGACATACCAGATGCATCCAGATGTGGTTCCTATGTAAGGAACAGTATCAGAACCATCCTAGACATACCAGATGCATCCAGATGTGGTTCTTATGTAAGGAACAGTACCAGAACCATCCTAGACATACCAGATGCATTCAGATGTGGTTCCTATGTAAGGAACAGTACCAGAACCATCCTTGACATACCAGATGCATCCAGATGTGGTTCCTATGTAAGGAACAGTACCAGAACCATCCTTGACATACCAGATGCATCCAGATGTGGTTTCTATGAAAGAAACAGTACCAGAACCATCCTAGACATACCAGATGCATCCAGATGTGGTTCCTATGTAAGGAACAGTACCAGAACCATCCTAGACATACCAGATGCATTCAGATGTGGTTCCTATGTAAGGAACAGTATCAGAACCATCCTAGACATACCAGATGCATCCAGATGTGGTTCATATGTAAGGAACAGTACCAGAACCATCCTAGACATACCAGATGCATCCAGATGTGGTTCCTATGTAAGGAACAGTACCAGAACCATCCTAGACATACCAGATGCATCCAAATGTGGTTCCTATGTAAGGAACAGTACCAGAACCATCCTAGACATACCAGATGCATCCAGATGTGGTTCCTATGTAAGGAACAGTACCAGAACCATCCTAGACATACCAGATGCATTCAGATGTGGTTCCTATGTAAGGAACAGTACCAGAACCATCCTTGACATACCAGATGCATCCAGATATGGTTCCTATGTAAGGAACAGTACCAGAACCATCCTTGACATACCAGATGCATCCAGATGTGGTTCCTATGTAAGGAACAGTACCAGAACCATCCTTGACATACCAGATGCATCCAGATGTGGTTCTTATGTAAGGAACAGTACCAGAACCATCCTAGACATACCAGATGCATTCAGATGTGGTTCCTATGTAAGGAACAGTACCAGAATCATCCTAGACATACCAGATGCATCCAGATGTGGTTCCTATGAAAGAAACAGTACCAGAACCATCCTAGACATACCAGATGCATCCAGATGTGGTTCCTATGAAAGAAACAGTACCAGAACCATCCTAGACATACCAGATGCATTCAGATGTGGTTCCTATGTAAGGAACAGTACCAGAACCATCCTAGACATACCAGATGCATCCAGATGTGGTTCCTATGAAAGAAACAGTACCAGAACCATCCTAGACATACCAGATGCATTCAGATGTGGTTCCTATGTAAGGAACAGTACCAGAACCATCCTAGACATACCAGATGCATCCAGATGTGGTTCCTATGTAAGGAACAGTACCAGAACCATCCTAGACATACCAGATGCATCCAGATGTGGTTCCTATGTAAGGAACAGTACCAGAACCATCCTAGACATACCAGATGCATCCAGATGTGGTTCCTATGTAAGGAACAGTACCAGAACCATCCTAGACAGACCAGATGCATTCAGATGTGGTTCCTATGTAAGGAACAGTACCAGAACCATCCTAGACATACCAGATGCATTCAGATGTGGTTCCTATGTAAGGAACAGTATCAGAACCATCCTAGACATACCAGATGCATCCAGATGTGGTTCCTATGTAAGGAACAGTACCAGAACCATCCTAGACATACCAGATGCATCCAGATGTGGTTCATATGTAAGGAACAGTACCAGAACCATCCTAGACATACCAGATGCATTCAGATGTGGTTCCTATGTAAGGAACAGTATCAGAACCATCCTAGACATACCAGATGCATCCAGATGTGGTTCCTATGTAAGGAACAGTACCAGAACCATCCTAGACATACCAGATGCATCCAGATGTGGTTCCTATGTAAGGAACAGTACCAGAACCATCCTAGACATACCAGATGCATCCAAATGTGGTTCCTATGTAAGGAACAGTACCAGAACCATCCTAGACATACCAGATGCATCCAGATGTGGTTCCTATGTAAGGAACAGTACCAGAACCATCCTAGACATACCAGATGCATTCAGATGTGGTTCCTATGTAAGGAACAGTACCAGAACCATCCTAGACATACCAGATGCATTCAGATGTGGTTCCTATGTAAGGAACAGTATCAGAACTATCCTAGACATACCAGATGCATCCAGATGTGGTTCCTATGTAAGGAACAGTACCAGAACCATCCTAGACATACATGATGCATCCAGATGTGGTTCCTATGTAAGGAACAGTATCAGAACCATCCTAGACATACCAGATGCATCCAGATGTGGTTCCTATGTAAGGAACAGTACCAGAACCATCCTAGACATACCAGATTCATCCAGATGTGGTTCCTATGTAAGGAACAGTACCAGAACCATCCTAGACATACATGATGCATCCAGATGTGGTTCCTATGTAAGGAACAGTACCAGAACCATCCTAGACATACCAGATGCATCCAGATGTGGTTCCTATGTAAGGAACAGTACCAGAATCATCCTAGACATACATGATGCATCCAGATGTGGTTCCTATGAAAGAAACAGTACCAGAACCATCCTAGACATACCAGATGCATCCAGATGTGGTTCCTATGTAAGGAACAGTATCAGAACCATCCTAGACATACATGATGCATCCAGATGTGGTTCCTATGTAAATAACAGTACCAGAACCATCCTAGACATACCAGATGCATCCAGATGTGGTTCCTATGTAAGGAACAGTACCAGAATCATCCTAGACATACCAGATGCATCCAGATGTGGTTCCTATGTAAGGAACAGTACCAGAATCATCCTAGACATACCAGATGCATCCAGATGTGGTTCCTATGTAAATAACAGTACCAGAACCATCCTAGACATACCAGATGCATCCAGATGTGGTTCCTATGTAAGGAACAGTACCAGAATCATCCTAGACATACATGATGCATCCAGATGTGGTTCCTATGTAAATAACAGTACCAGAACCATCCTAGACATACATGATGCATCCAGATGTGGTTCCTATGTAAGGAACAGTACCAGAATCATCCTAGACATACATGATGCATCCAGATGTGGTTCCTATGTAAATAACAGTACCAGAACCATCCTAGACATACATGATGCATCCAGATGTGGTTCCTATGTAAATAACAGTACCAGAACCATCCTAGACATACATGATGCATCCAGATGTGGTTCCTATGTAAGGAACAGTACCAGAACCATCCTAGACATACCAGATGCATCCAGATGTGGTTCCTATGTAAATAACAGTACCAGAACCATCCTTGACATACCAGATGCATCCAGATGTGGTTCTTATGTAAGGAACAGTACCAGAACCATCCTAGACATACCAGATGCATCCAGATGTGGTTCCTATGAAAGAAACAGTACCAGAACCATCCTAGACATACCAGATGCATCCAGATGTGGTTTCTATGAAAGAAACAGTACCAGAACCATCCTTGACATACCAGATGCATCCAGATGTGGTTCCTATGAAAGAAACAGTACCAGAACCATCCTTGACATACCAGATGCATCCAGATGTGGTTTCTATGAAAGAAACAGTACCAGAACCATCCTAGACATACCAGATGCATCCAGATGTGGTTCCTATGTAAGGAACAGTACCAGAACCATCCTAGACATACCAGATGCATCCAGATGTGGTTCCTATGAAAGAAACAGTACCAGAACCATCCTAGACATACCAGATGCATCCAGATGTGGTTCCTATGTAAGGAACAGTACCAGAACCATCCTAGACATACCAGATGCATCCAGATGTGGTTCCTATGAAAGAAACAGTACCAGAACCATCCTAGACATACCAGATGCATCCAGATGTGGTTCCTATGAAAGAAACAGTACCAGAACCATCCTAGACATACCAGATGCATCCAGATGTGGTTTCTATGAAAGAAACAGTACCAGAACCATCCTAGACATACCAGATGCATCCAGATGTGGTTCCTATGAAAGAAACAGTACCAGAACCATCCTTGACATACCAGATGCCTCCAGATGTGGTTCTTATGTAAGGAACAGTACCAGAACCATCCTTGACATACCAGATGCATCCAGATGTGGTTCCTATGAAAGAAACAGTACCAGAACCATCCTAGACATACCAGATGCATCCAGATGTGGTTCCTATGTAAGGAACAGTACCAGAACCATCCTAGACATACCAGATGCATCCAGATGTGGTTCCTATGAAAGAAACAGTACCAGAACCATCCTTGACATACCAGATGCATCCAGATGTGGTTCCTATGTAAGGAACAGTACCAGAACCATCCTTGACATACCAGATGCATCCAGATGTGGTTCCTATGTAAGGAACAGTACCAGAACCATCCTAGACATACCAGATGCATCCAGATGTGGTTCCTATGAAAGAAACAGTACCAGAACCATCCTTGACATACCAGATGCCTCCAGATGTGGTTCCTATGTAAGGAACAGTACCAGAACCATCCTAGACATACCAGATGTATCCAGATGTGGTTCCTATGTAAGGAACAGTACCAGAACCATACTAGACATACCAGATGCATCCAGATGTGGTTCCTATGAAAGAAACAGTACCAGAACCATCCTAGACATACCAGATGCATTCAGATGTGGTTCCTATGTAAGGAACAGTATCAGAACTATCCTAGACATACATGATGCATCCAGATGTGGTTCCTATGTAAGGAACAGTACCAGAACCATCCTAGACATACCAGATGCATCCAGATGTGGTTCCTATGAAAGAAACAGTACCAGAATCATCCTAGACATACCAGATGCATCCAGATGTGGTTCCTATGTAAGGAACAGTACCAGAACCATCCTAGACATACATGATGCATCCAGATGTGGTTCCTATGTAAGGAACAGTATCAGAACCATCCTAGACATACCAGATGCATCCAGATGTGGTTCCTATGTAAGGAACAGTACCAGAACCATCCTAGACATACCAGATTCATCCAGATGTGGTTCCTATGTAAGGAACAGTACCAGAACCATCCTAGACATACATGATGCATCCAGATGTGGTTCCTATGTAAGGAACAGTACCAGAACCATCCTAGACATACCAGATGCATCCAGATGTGGTTCCTATGTAAGGAACAGTACCAGAATCATCCTAGACATACATGATGCATCCAGATGTGGTTCCTATGAAAGAAACAGTACCAGAACCATCCTAGACATACCAGATGCATCCAGATGTGGTTCCTATGTAAGGAACAGTATCAGAACCATCCTAGACATACATGATGCATCCAGATGTGGTTCCTATGTAAATAACAGTACCAGAACCATCCTAGACATACCAGATGCATCCAGATGTGGTTCCTATGTAAGGAACAGTACCAGAATCATCCTAGACATACCAGATGCATCCAGATGTGGTTCCTATGTAAGGAACAGTACCAGAATCATCCTAGACATACCAGATGCATCCAGATGTGGTTCCTATGTAAATAACAGTACCAGAACCATCCTAGACATACCAGATGCATCCAGATGTGGTTCCTATGTAAGGAACAGTACCAGAATCATCCTAGACATACATGATGCATCCAGATGTGGTTCCTATGTAAATAACAGTACCAGAACCATCCTAGACATACATGATGCATCCAGATGTGGTTCCTATGTAAGGAACAGTACCAGAATCATCCTAGACATACATGATGCATCCAGATGTGGTTCCTATGTAAATAACAGTACCAGAACCATCCTAGACATACATGATGCATCCAGATGTGGTTCCTATGTAAATAACAGTACCAGAACCATCCTAGACATACATGATGCATCCAGATGTGGTTCCTATGTAAGGAACAGTACCAGAACCATCCTAGACATACCAGATGCATCCAGATGTGGTTCCTATGTAAATAACAGTACCAGAACCATCCTTGACATACCAGATGCATCCAGATGTGGTTCCTATGTAAATAACAGTACCAGAACCATCCTAGACATACCAGATGCATCCAGATGTGGTTCCTATGTAAGGAACAGTACCAGAATCATCCTAGACATACATGATGCATCCAGATGTGGTTCCTATGTAAATAACAGTACCAGAACCATCCTAGACATACATGATGCATCCAGATGTGGTTCCTATGTAAGGAACAGTACCAGAATCATCCTAGACATACATGATGCATCCAGATGTGGTTCCTATGTAAATAACAGTACCAGAACCATCCTAGACATACATGATGCATCCAGATGTGGTTCCTATGTAAATAACAGTACCAGAACCATCCTAGACATACATGATGCATCCAGATGTGGTTCCTATGTAAGGAACAGTACCAGAACCATCCTAGACATACCAGATGCATCCAGATGTGGTTCCTATGTAAATAACAGTACCAGAACCATCCTTGACATACCAGATGCATCCAGATGTGGTTCTTATGTAAGGAACAGTACCAGAACCATCCTAGACATACCAGATGCATCCAGATGTGGTTCTTATGTAAGGAACAGTACCAGAACCATCCTAGACATACCAGATGCATCCAGATGTGGTTCCTATGAAAGAAACAGTACCAGAACCATCCTAGACATACCAGATGCATCCAGATGTGGTTTCTATGAAAGAAACAGTACCAGAACCATCCTTGACATACCAGATGCATCCAGATGTGGTTCCTATGAAAGAAACAGTACCAGAACCATCCTTGACATACCAGATGCATCCAGATGTGGTTTCTATGAAAGAAACAGTACCAGAACCATCCTAGACATACCAGATGCATCCAGATGTGGTTCCTATGTAAGGAACAGTACCAGAACCATCCTAGACATACCAGATGCATCCAGATGTGGTTCCTATGAAAGAAACAGTACCAGAACCATCCTTGACATACCAGATGCCTCCAGATGTGGTTCTTATGTAAGGAACAGTACCAGAACCATCCTAGACATACCAGATGCATCCAGATGTGGTTCCTATGTAAGGAACAGTACCAGAACCATCCTAGACATACCAGATGCATCCAGATGTGGTTCCTATGAAAGAAACAGTACCAGAACCATCCTTGACATACCAGATGCATCCAGATGTGGTTCCTATGTAAGGAACAGTACCAGAACCATCCTTGACATACCAGATGCATCCAGATGTGGTTCCTATGTAAGGAACAGTACCAGAACCATCCTAGACATACCAGATGCATCCAGATGTGGTTCCTATGAAAGAAACAGTACCAGAACCATCCTTGACATACCAGATGCCTCCAGATGTGGTTCCTATGTAAGGAACAGTACCAGAACCATCCTAGACATACCAGATGTATCCAGATGTGGTTCCTATGTAAGGAACAGTACCAGAACCATACTAGACATACCAGATGCATCCAGATGTGGTTCCTATGAAAGAAACAGTACCAGAACCATCCTTGACATACCAGATGCATCCAGATGTGGTTCCTATGTAAGGAACAGTACCAGAACCATCCTTGACATACCAGATGCATCCAGATGTGGTTCCTATGAAAGAAACAGTACCAGAACCATCCTTGACATACCAGATGTATCCAGATGTGGTTCCTATGTAAGGAACAGTACCAGAACCATCCTTGACATACCAGATGTATCCAGATGTGGTTCCTATGAAAGAAACAGTACCAGAACCATCCTTGACATACCAGATGCATCCAGATGTGGTTCCTATGTAAGGAACAGTACCAGAACCATCCTTGACATACCAGATGCATCCAGATGTGGTTCCTATGAAAGAAACAGTACCAGAACCATCCTTGACATACCAGATGTATCCAGATGTGGTTCCTATGTAAGGAACAGTACCAGAACCATCCTTGACATACCAGATGCATCCAGATGTGGTTCCTATGAAAGAAACAGTACCAGAACCATCCTTGACATACCAGATGCATCCAGATGTGGTTCCTATGTAAGGAACAGTACCAGAACCATCCTTGACATACCAGATGCATCCAGATGTGGTTCCTATGAAAGAAACAGTACCAGAACCATCCTTGACATACCAGATGCATCCAGATGTGGTTCCTATGTAAGGAACAGTACCAGAACCATCCTTGACATACCAGATGCATCCAGATGTGGTTCCTATGAAAGAAACAGTACCAGAACCATCCTTGACATACCAGATGTATCCAGATGTGGTTCCTATGAAAGAAACAGTACCAGAACCATCCTTGACATACCAGATGCATCCAGATGTGGTTCCTATGTAAGGAACAGTACCAGAACCATCCTTGACATACCAGATGCATCCAGATGTGGTTCCTATGAAAGAAACAGTACCAGAACCATCCTTGACATACCAGATGTATCCAGATGTGGTTCCTATGTAAGGAACAGTACCAGAACCATCCTTGACATACCAGATGCATCCAGATGTGGTTCCTATGAAAGAAACAGTACCAGAACCATCCTTGACATACCAGATGCATCCAGATGTGGTTCCTATGTAAGGAACAGTACCAGAACCATCCTTGACATACCAGATGCATCCAGATGTGGTTCCTATGAAAGAAACAGTACCAGAACCATCCTTGACATACCAGATGCATCCAGATGTGGTTCCTATGTAAGGAACAGTACCAGAACCATCCTTGACATACCAGATGTATCCAGATGTGGTTCCTATGTAAGGAACAGTACCAGAACCATACTAGACATACCAGATGCATCCAGATGTGGTTCCTATGAAAGAAACAGTACCAGAACCATACTAGACATACCAGATGCATCCAGATGTGGTTCCTATGTAAGGAACAGTACCAGAACCATCCTTGACATACCAGATGCATCCAGATGTGGTTCCTATGAAAGAAACAGTACCAGAACCATCCTTGACATACCAGATGTATCCAGATGTGGTTCCTATGTAAGGAACAGTACCAGAACCATACTAGACATACCAGAGCCATCCAGATGTGGTTCCTATGAAAGAAACAGTACCAGAACCATACTAGACATACCAGATGCATCCAGATGTGGTTCTTATGTAAGGAACAGTACCAGAACCATCCTTGACATACCAGATGCCTCCAGATGTGGTTCTTATGTAAGGAACAGTACCAGAACCATCCTTGACATACCAGATGCCTCCAGATGTGGTTCTTATGTAAGGAACAGTACCAGAACCATCCTAGACATACCAGATGCATCCAGATGTGGTTCCTATGTAAGGAACAGTACCAGAACCATCCTTGACATACCAGATGCATCCAGATGTGGTTCCTATGAAAGAAACAGTACCAGAACCATCCTAGACATACCAGATGCATCCAGATGTGGTTCCTATGTAAGGAACAGTACCAGAACCATCCTTGACATACCAGATGCATCCAGATATGGTTCCTATGTAAGGAACAGTACCAGAACCATCCTTGACATACCAGATGCATCCAGATGTGGTTCTTATGTAAGGAACAGTACCAGAACCATCCTAGACATACCAGATGCATCCAGATGTGGTTCCTATGTAAGGAACAGTACCAGAACCATCCTTGACATACCAGATGCATCCAGATGTGGTTCCTATGTAAGGAACAGTACCAGAACCATCCTTGACATACCAGATGCATCCAGATATGGTTCCTATGTAAGGAACAGTACCAGAACCATACTAGACATACCAGATGCATCCAGATGTGGTTCGTATGTAAGGAACAGTACCAGAACCATCCTTGACATACCAGATGCATCCAGATGTGGTTCCTATGTAAGGAACAGTACCAGAACCATCCTTGACATACCAGATGCATCCAGATGTGGTTCCTATGTAAGGAACAGTACCAGAACCATACTAGACATACCAGATGCATCCAGATGTGGTTCGTATGTAAGGAACAGTACCAGAACCATCCTTGACATACCAGATGCATCCAGATGTGGTTCCTATGTAAGGAACAGTACCAGAACCATCCTAGACATACCAGATGCATCCAGATGTGGTTCCTATGTAAGGAACAGTACCAGAACCATCCTTGACATACCAGATGCATCCAGATGTGGTTCCTATGAAAGAAACAGTACCAGAACCATCCTAGACATACCAGATGCATCCAGATGTGGTTCCTATGTAAGGAACAGTACCAGAACCATCCTTGACATACCAGATGCATCCAGATGTGGTTCCTATGTAAGGAACAGTACCAGAACCATCCTTGACATACCAGATGCATCCAGATGTGGTTCTTATGTAAGGAACAGTACCAGAACCATCCTAGACATACCAGATGCATCCAGATGTGGTTCCTATGTAAGGAACAGTACCAGAACCATCCTTGACATACCAGATGCATCCAGATGTGGTTCCTATGTAAGGAACAGTACCAGAACCATCCTTGACATACCAGATGCATCCAGATATGGTTCCTATGTAAGGAACAGTACCAGAACCATACTAGACATACCAGATGCATCCAGATGTGGTTCGTATGTAAGGAACAGTACCAGAACCATCCTTGACATACCAGATGCATCCAGATGTGGTTCCTATGTAAGGAACAGTACCAGAACCATCCTTGACATACCAGATGCATCCAGATATGGTTCCTATGTAAGGAACAGTACCAGAACCATACTAGACATACCAGATGCATCCAGATGTGGTTCCTATGTAAGGAACAGTACCAGAACCATCCTTGACATACCAGATGCATCCAGATATGGTTCCTATGTAAGGAACAGTACCAGAACCATCCTTGACATACCAGATGCATCCAGATGTGGTTCCTATGAAAGAAACAGTACCAGAAAAAACCTTGACATACCAGATGCATCCAGATATGGTTCCTATGTAAGGAACAGTACCAGAACCATCCTTGACATACCAGATGCATCCAGATGTGGTTCCTATGTAAGGAACAGTACCAGAACCATCGTAGACATACCAGATGCATCCAGATGTGGTTTCTATGAAAGAAACAGTACCAGAACCATCCTTCACATACCAGATGCATCCAGATGTGGTTCTTATGTAAGGAACAGTACCAGAACCATCCTAGACATACCAGATGCATCCAGATATGGTTCCTATGTAAGGAACAGTACCAGAACCATCCTTGACATACCAGATGCATCCAGATGTGGTTCCTATGTAAGGAACAGTATCAGAACCATCCTAGACATACCAGATGCATCCAGATGTGGTTCTTATGTAAGGAACAGTACCAGAACCATCCTAGACATACCAGATGCATTCAGATGTGGTTCCTATGTAAGGAACAGTACCAGAACCATCCTTGACATACCAGATGCATCCAGATGTGGTTCCTATGTAAGGAACAGTACCAGAACCATCCTTGACATACCAGATGCATCCAGATGTGGTTTCTATGAAAGAAACAGTACCAGAACCATCCTAGACATACCAGATGCATCCAGATGTGGTTCCTATGTAAGGAACAGTACCAGAACCATCCTAGACATACCAGATGCATCCAGATGTGGTTCCTATGAAAGAAACAGTACCAGAACCATACTAGACATACCAGATGCATCCAGATGTGGTTCCTATGTAAGGAACAGTACCAGAACCATCCTTCACATACCAGATGCATCCAGATGTGGTTCCTATGTAAGGAACAGTACCAGAACCATACTAGACATACCAGATGCATCCAGATGTGGTTCCTATGAAAGAAACAGTACCAGAACCATCCTTGACATACCAGATGCATTCAGATGTGGTTCCTATGTAAGGAACAGTACCAGAACCATCCTTGACATACCAGATGCATCCAGATGTGGTTCCTATGAAAGAAACAGTACCAGAACCATCCTTGACATACCAGATGCATCCAGATATGGTTCCTATGTAAGGAACAGTACCAGAACCATCCTTGACATACCAGATGCATCCAGATGTGGTTCCTATGTAAGGAACAGTACCAGAACCATCCTTGACATACCAGATGCATCCAGATGTGGTTCTTATGTAAGGAACAGTACCAGAACCATCCTAGACATACCAGATGCATTCAGATGTGGTTCCTATGTAAGGAACAGTACCAGAATCATCCTAGACATACCAGATGCATCCAGATGTGGTTCCTATGAAAGAAACAGTACCAGAACCATCCTAGACATACCAGATGCATCCAGATGTGGTTCCTATGAAAGAAACAGTACCAGAACCATCCTAGACATACCAGATGCATTCAGATGTGGTTCCTATGTAAGGAACAGTACCAGAACCATCCTAGACATACCAGATGCATCCAGATGTGGTTCCTATGAAAGAAACAGTACCAGAACCATCCTAGACATACCAGATGCATTCAGATGTGGTTCCTATGTAAGGAACAGTACCAGAACCATCCTAGACATACCAGATGCATCCAGATGTGGTTCCTATGTAAGGAACAGTACCAGAACCATCCTAGACATACCAGATGCATCCAGATGTGGTTCCTATGTAAGGAACAGTACCAGAACCATCCTAGACATACCAGATGCATCCAGATGTGGTTCCTATGTAAGGAACAGTACCAGAACCATCCTAGACAGACCAGATGCATTCAGATGTGGTTCCTATGTAAGGAACAGTACCAGAACCATCCTAGACATACCAGATGCATTCAGATGTGGTTCCTATGTAAGGAACAGTATCAGAACCATCCTAGACATACCAGATGCATCCAGATGTGGTTCCTATGTAAGGAACAGTACCAGAACCATCCTAGACATACCAGATGCATCCAGATGTGGTTCCTATGTAAGGAACAGTACCAGAACCATCCTAGACATACCAGATGCATCCAGATGTGGTTCCTATGTAAGGAACAGTACCAGAACCATCCTAGACAGACCAGATGCATTCAGATGTGGTTCCTATGTAAGGAACAGTACCAGAACCATCCTAGACATACCAGATGCATTCAGATGTGGTTCCTATGTAAGGAACAGTATCAGAACCATCCTAGACATACCAGATGCATCCAGATGTGGTTCCTATGTAAGGAACAGTACCAGAACCATCCTAGACATACCAGATGCATCCAGATGTGGTTCCTATGTAAGGAACAGTACCAGAACCATCCTAGACATACCAGATGCATTCAGATGTGGTTCCTATGTAAGGAACAGTATCAGAACCATCCTAGACATACCAGATGCATCCAGATGTGGTTCCTATGTAAGGAACAGTACCAGAACCATCCTAGACATACCAGATGCATCCAGATGTGGTTCCTATGTAAGGAACAGTACCAGAACCATCCTAGACATACCAGATGCATCCAAATGTGGTTCCTATGTAAGGAACAGTACCAGAACCATCCTAGACATACCAGATGCATCCAGATGTGGTTCCTATGTAAGGAACAGTACCAGAACCATCCTAGACATACCAGATGCATTCAGATGTGGTTCCTATGTAAGGAACAGTACCAGAACCATCCTAGACATACCAGATGCATTCAGATGTGGTTCCTATGTAAGGAACAGTATCAGAACCATCCTAGACATACCAGATGCATCCAGATGTGGTTCCTATGTAAGGAACAGTACCAGAACCATCCTAGACATACATGATGCATCCAGATGTGGTTCCTATGTAAGGAACAGTATCAGAACCATCCTAGACATACCAGATGCATCCAGATGTGGTTCCTATGTAAGGAACAGTACCAGAACCATCCTAGACATACCAGATGCATCCAGATGTGGTTCCTATGTAAGGAACAGTACCAGAACCATCCTAGACATACCAGATGCATCCAGATGTGGTTCCTATGTAAGGAACAGTACCAGAACCATCCTAGACAGACCAGATGCATTCAGATGTGGTTCCTATGTAAGGAACAGTACCAGAACCATCCTAGACATACCAGATGCATTCAGATGTGGTTCCTATGTAAGGAACAGTATCAGAACCATCCTAGACATACCAGATGCATCCAGATGTGGTTCCTATGTAAGGAACAGTACCAGAACCATCCTAGACATACCAGATGCATCCAGATGTGGTTCCTATGTAAGGAACAGTACCAGAACCATCCTAGACATACCAGATGCATTCAGATGTGGTTCCTATGTAAGGAACAGTATCAGAACCATCCTAGACATACCAGATGCATCCAGATGTGGTTCCTATGTAAGGAACAGTACCAGAACCATCCTAGACATACCAGATGCATCCAGATGTGGTTCCTATGTAAGGAACAGTACCAGAACCATCCTAGACATACCAGATGCATCCAAATGTGGTTCCTATGTAAGGAACAGTACCAGAACCATCCTAGACATACCAGATGCATCCAGATGTGGTTCCTATGTAAGGAACAGTACCAGAACCATCCTAGACATACCAGATGCATTCAGATGTGGTTCCTATGTAAGGAACAGTACCAGAACCATCCTAGACATACCAGATGCATTCAGATGTGGTTCCTATGTAAGGAACAGTATCAGAACCATCCTAGACATACCAGATGCATCCAGATGTGGTTCCTATGTAAGGAACAGTACCAGAACCATCCTAGACATACATGATGCATCCAGATGTGGTTCCTATGTAAGGAACAGTATCAGAACCATCCTAGACATACCAGATGCATCCAGATGTGGTTCCTATGTAAGGAACAGTACCAGAACCATCCTAGACATACCAGATTCATCCAGATGTGGTTCCTATGTAAGGAACAGTACCAGAACCATCCTAGACATACATGATGCATCCAGATGTGGTTCCTATGTAAGGAACAGTACCAGAACCATCCTAGACATACCAGATGCATCCAGATGTGGTTCCTATGTAAGGAACAGTACCAGAATCATCCTAGACATACATGATGCATCCAGATGTGGTTCCTATGAAAGAAACAGTACCAGAACCATCCTAGACATACCAGATGCATCCAGATGTGGTTCCTATGTAAGGAACAGTATCAGAACCATCCTAGACATACATGATGCATCCAGATGTGGTTCCTATGTAAATAACAGTACCAGAACCATCCTAGACATACCAGATGCATCCAGATGTGGTTCCTATGTAAGGAACAGTACCAGAATCATCCTAGACATACCAGATGCATCCAGATGTGGTTCCTATGTAAGGAACAGTACCAGAATCATCCTAGACATACCAGATGCATCCAGATGTGGTTCCTATAAAAATAACAGTACCAGAACCATCCTAGACATACCAGATGCATCCAGATGTGGTTCCTATGTAAGGAACAGTACCAGAATCATCCTAGACATACATGATGCATCCAGATGTGGTTCCTATGTAAATAACAGTACCAGAACCATCCTAGACATACATGATGCATCCAGATGTGGTTCCTATGTAAATAACAGTACCAGAACCATCCTAGACATACATGATGCATCCAGATGTGGTTCCTATGTAAATAACAGTACCAGAACCATCCTAGACATACCAGATGCATCCAGATGTGGTTCCTATGTAAGGAACAGTACCAGAATCATCCTAGACATACCAGATGCATCCAGATGTGGTTCCTATGTAAGGAACAGTACCAGAATCATCCTAGACATACCAGATGCATCCAGATGTGGTTCCTATGTAAATAACAGTACCAGAACCATCCTAGACATACATGATGCATCCAGATGTGGTTCCTATGTAAGGAACAGTACCAGAATCATCCTAGACATACCAGATGCATCCAGATGTGGTTCCTATGTAAATAACAGTACCACATCCATCCTAGACATACCAGATGCATCCAGATGTGGTTCCTATGTAAATAACAGTACCAGAACCATCCTAGACATACCAGATGCATCCAGATGTGGTTCCTATGTAAGGAACAGTACCAGAACCATCCTAGACATACCAGATGCATCCAGATGTGGTTCCTATGTAAATAACAGTACCAGAACCATCCTTGACATACCAGATGCATCCAGATGTGGTTCTTATGTAAGGAACAGTACCAGAACCATCCTAGACATACCAGATGCATCCAGATGTGGTTCTTATGTAAGGAACAGTACCAGAACCATCCTAGACATACCAGATGCATCCAGATGTGGTTCCTATGAAAGAAACAGTACCAGAACCATCCTAGACATACCAGATGCATCCAGATGTGGTTCCTATGTAAGGAACAGTACCAGAACCATCCTAGACATACCATATGCATCCAGATGTGGTTCCTATGTAAGGAACAGTACCAGAACCATCCTAGACATACCAGATGCATCCAGATGTGGTTCCTATGTAAGGAACAGTACCAGAACCATCCTAGACATACCAGATGCATCCAGATGTGGTTCCTATGAAAGAAACAGTACCAGAACCATCCTAGACATACCATATGCATTCAGATGTGGTTCCTATGTAAGGAACAGTACCAGAACCATCCTAGACATACCATATGCATCCAGATGTGGTTCCTATGTAAGGAACAGTACCAGAACCATCCTAGACATACCAGATGCATCCAGATGTGGTTCCTATGTAAGGAACAGTACCAGAACCATCCTAGACATACCAGATGCATCCAGATGTGGTTCCTATGAAAGAAACAGTACCAGAACCATCCTAGACATACCATATGCATTCAGATGTGGTTCCTATGTAAGGAACAGTACCAGAACCATCCTAGACATACCATATGCATCCAGATGTGGTTCCTATGTAAGGAACAGTACCAGGACCATCCTAGACATACCAGATGCATTCAGATGTGGTTCCTATGTAAGGAACAGTACCAGAACCATCCTAGACATACCAGATGCATTCAGATGTGGTTCCTATGTAAGGAACAGTACCAGAACCATCCTAGACATACCAGATGCATCCAGATGTGGTTCCTATGTAAGGAACAGTACCAGAACCATCCTAGACATACCAGATGCATCCAGATGTGGTTCCTATGTAAGGAACAGTACCAGAACCATCCTAGACATACCAGATGCATTCAGATGTGGTTCCTATGTTAGGAACAGTACCAGAACCATCCTAGACATACCATATGCATCCAGATGTGGTTCCTATGTAAGGAACAGTACCAGAACCATCCTAGACATACCAGATGCATCCAGATGTGGTTCCTATGTAAGGAACAGTACCAGAACCATCCTAGACATACCAGATGCATCCAGATGTGGTTCCTATGAAAGAAACAGTACCAGAACCATCCTAGACATACCAGATGCATTCAGATGTGGTTCCTATGTAAGGAACAGTACCAGAACCATCCTAGACATACCATATGCATCCAGATGTGGTTCCTATGTAAGGAACAGTACCAGGACCATCCTAGACATACCAGATGCATTCAGATGTGGTTCCTATGTAAGGAACAGTACCAGAACCATCCTAGACATACCAGATGCATTCAGATGTGGTTCCTATGTAAGGAACAGTACCAGAACCATCCTAGACATACCAGATGCATCCAGATGTGGTTCCTATGTAAGGAACAGTACCAGAACCATCCTAGACATACCAGATGCATCCAGATGTGGTTCCTATGAAAGAAACAGTACCAGAACCATCCTAGACATACCAGATGCATCCAGATGTGGTTCCTATGTAAGGAACAGTACCAGAACCATCCTAGACATACATGATGCATCCAGATGTGGTTCCTATGTAAGGAACAGTACCAGAATCATTCTAGACATACCAGATGCATCCAGATGGGGTTCCTATGTAAGAAACAGTACCAGAATCATCCTAGACATACCAGATGCATCCAGATGTAGTTCCTATGTAAGGAACAGTACCAGAATCATCCTAGACATACCAGATGCATCCAGATGTGGTTCCTATGTAAATAACAGTACCACATCCATCCTAGACATACCAGATGCATCCAGATGTGGTTCCTATGTAAATAACAGTACCAGAACCATCCTTGACATACCAGATGCATCCAGATGTGGTTCCTATATAAGGAACAGTACCAGAATCATCCTAGACATACCAGATGCATCCAGATGTGGTTCCTATGTAAATAACAGTACCACATCCATCCTAGACATACCAGATGCATCCAGATGTGGTTCCTATGTAAATAACAGTACCAGAATCATCCTAGACATACCAGATGCATCCAGATGTGGTTCCTATGTAAGGAACAGTACCAGAACCATCCTAGACATACCAGATGCATCCAGATGTGGTTCCTATGTAAATAACAGTACCAGAACCATCCTTGACATACCAGATGCATCCAGATGTGGTTCTTATGTAAGGAACAGTACCAGAACCATCCTAGACATACCAGATGCATCCAGATGTGGTTCTTATGTAAGGAACAGTACCAGAACCATCCTAGACATACCAGATGCATCCAGATGTGGTTCCTATGAAAGAAACAGTACCAGAACCATCCTAGACATACCAGATGCATCCAGATGTGGTTCCTATGTAAGGAACAGTACCAGAACCATCCTAGACATACCAGATGCATCCAGATGTGGTTCCTATGTAAGGAACAGTACCAGAACCATCCTAGACATACCAGATGCATTCAGATGTGGTTCCTATGTTAGGAACAGTACCAGAACCATCCTAGACATACCATATGCATCCAGATGTGGTTCCTATGTAAGGAACAGTACCAGAACCATCCTAGACATACCAGATGCATCCAGATGTGGTTCCTATGTAAGGAACAGTACCAGAACCATCCTAGACATACCAGATGCATTCAGATGTGGTTCCTATGTAAGGAACAGTACCAGAACCATCCTAGACATACCATATGCATCCAGATGTGGTTCCTATGTAAGGAACAGTACCAGGACCATCCTAGACATACCAGATGCATTCAGATGTGGTTCCTATGTAAGGAACAGTACCAGAACCATCCTAGACATACCAGATGCATTCAGATGTGGTTCCTATGTAAGGAACAGTACCAGAACCATCCTAGACATACCAGATGCATCCAGATGTGGTTCCTATGTAAGGAACAGTACCAGAACCATCCTAGACATACCAGATGCATCCAGATGTGGTTCCTATGAAAGAAACAGTACCAGAACCATCCTAGACATACCAGATGCATCCAGATGTGGTTCCTATGTAAGGAACAGTACCAGAACCATCCTAGACATACATGATGCATCCAGATGTGGTTCCTATGTAAGGAACAGTACCAGAATCATTCTAGACATACCAGATGCATCCAGATGGGGTTCCTATGTAAGAAACAGTACCAGAATCATCCTAGACATACCAGATGCATCCAGATGTAGTTCCTATGTAAGGAACAGTACCAGAACCATCCTAGACATACCAGATGCATTCAGATGTGGTTCCTATGTAAGGAACAGTACCAGAACCATCCTAGACATACCAGATGCATTCAGATGTGGTTCCTATGTAAGGAACAGTATCAGAACCATCCTAGACATACCAGATGCATCCAGATGTGGTTCCTATGTAAGGAACAGTACCAGAACCATCCTAGACATACCAGATGCATCCAGATGTGGTTCCTATGTAAGGAACAGTACCAGAACCATCCTAGACATACCAGATGCATCCAAATGTGGTTCCTATGTAAGGAACAGTACCAGAACCATCCTAGACATACCAGATGCATCCAGATGTGGTTCCTATGTAAGGAACAGTACCAGAACCATCCTAGACATACCAGATGCATTCAGATGTGGTTCCTATGTAAGGAACAGTACCAGAACCATCCTAGACATACCAGATGCATTCAGATGTGGTTCCTATGTAAATAACAGTACCAGAACCATCCTAGACATACATGATGCATCCAGATGTGGTTCCTATGTAAGGAACAGTACCAGAATCATCCTAGACATACCAGATGCATCCAGATGTGGTTCCTATGTAAATAACAGTACCACATCCATCCTAGACATACCAGATGCATCCAGATGTGGTTCCTATGTAAATAACAGTACCACATCCATCCTAGACATACCAGATGCATCCAGATGTGGTTCCTATGTAAATAACAGTACCAGAACCATCCTAGACATACCAGATGCATCCAGATGTGGTTCCTATGTAAGGAACAGTACCAGAATCATCCTAGACATACATGATGCATCCAGATGTGGTTCCTATGTAAATAACAGTACCAGAACCATCCTAGACATACATGATGCATCCAGATGTGGTTCCTATGTAAATAACAGTACCAGAACCATCCTAGACATACATGATGCATCCAGATGTGGTTCCTATGTAAGGAACAGTACCAGAACCATCCTAGACATACCAGATGCATCCAGATGTGGTTCCTATGTAAGGAACAGTACCAGAATCATCCTAGACATACCAGATGCATCCAGATGTGGTTCCTATGTAAGGAACAGTACCAGAATCATCCTAGACATACCAGATGCATCCAGATGTGGTTCCTATGTAAATAACAGTACCAGAACCATCCTAGACATACATGATGCATCCAGATGTGGTTCCTATGTAAGGAACAGTACCAGAATCATCCTAGACATACCAGATGCATCCAGATGTGGTTCCTATGTAAATAACAGTACCACATCCATCCTAGACATACCAGATGCATCCAGATGTGGTTCCTATGTAAATAACAGTACCAGAACCATCCTAGACATACCAGATGCATCCAGATGTGGTTCCTATGTAAGGAACAGTACCAGAACCATCCTAGACATACCAGATGCATCCAGATGTGGTTCCTATGTAAATAACAGTACCAGAACCATCCTTGACATACCAGATGCATCCAGATGTGGTTCTTATGTAAGGAACAGTACCAGAACCATCCTAGACATACCAGATGCATCCAGATGTGGTTCTTATGTAAGGAACAGTACCAGAACCATCCTAGACATACCAGATGCATCCAGATGTGGTTCCTATGAAAGAAACAGTACCAGAACCATCCTAGACATACCAGATGCATCCAGATGTGGTTCCTATGTAAGGAACAGTACCAGAACCATCCTAGACATACCAGATGCATCCAGATGTGGTTCCTATGTAAGGAACAGTACCAGAACCATCCTAGACATACCAGATGCATTCAGATGTGGTTCCTATGTTAGGAACAGTACCAGAACCATCCTAGACATACCAGATGCATTCAGATGTGGTTCCTATGTAAGGAACAGTACCAGAACCATCCTAGACATACCATATGCATCCAGATGTGGTTCCTATGTAAGGAACAGTACCAGGACCATCCTAGACATACCAGATGCATTCAGATGTGGTTCCTATGTAAGGAACAGTACCAGAACCATCCTAGACATACCAGATGCATCCAGATGTGGTTCCTATGAAAGAAACAGTACCAGAACCATCCTAGACATACCAGATGCATCCAGATGTGGTTCCTATGTAAGGAACAGTACCAGAACCATCCTAGACATACATGATGCATCCAGATGTGGTTCCTATGTAAGGAACAGTACCAGAATCATTCTAGACATACCAGATGCATCCAGATGTGGTTCCTATGTAAGGAACAGTACCAGAACCATCCTAGACATACCAGATGCATTCAGATGTGGTTCCTATGTAAGGAACAGTACCAGAATCATTCTAGACATACCAGATGCATCCAGATGTGGTTCCTATGAAAGAAACAGTACCAGAACCATCCTAGACATACCAGATGCATCCAGATGTGGTTCCTATGTAAGGAACAGTACCAGAACCATCCTAGACATACCAGATGCATCCAGATGTGGTTCCTATGTAAGGAACAGTACCAGAACCATCCTAGACATACCAGATGCATTCAGATGTGGTTCCTATGTTAGGAACAGTACCAGAACCATCCTAGACATACCAGATGCATTCAGATGTGGTTCCTATGTAAGGAACAGTACCAGAACCATCCTAGACATACCATATGCATCCAGATGTGGTTCCTATGTAAGGAACAGTACCAGGACCATCCTAGACATACCAGATGCATTCAGATGTGGTTCCTATGTAAGGAACAGTACCAGAACCATCCTAGACATACCAGATGCATCCAGATGTGGTTCCTATGTAAGGAACAGTACCAGAACCATCCTAGACATACCAGATGCATCCAGATGTGGTTCCTATGTAAGGAACAGTACCAGAACCATCCTAGACATACATGATGCATCCAGATGTGGTTCCTATGTAAGGAACAGTACCAGAATCATTCTAGACATACCAGATGCATCCAGATGGGGTTCCTATGTAAGAAACAGTACCAGAATCATCCTAGACATACCAGATGCATCCAGATGTAGTTCCTATGTAAGGAACAGTACCAGAACCATCCTAGACATACCAGATGCATCCAGATGTGGTTCTTATGTAAGAAACAGTACCAAAACCATCCTAACCATACCAGATGCATCCAGATGTGGTTCCTATGTAAGGAACAGTACCAGAACGATCCTTGACATACCAGATGCATCCAGATGTGGTTGTCAGTATTTAAGTGCCCTGTTTCTTCAACCTTCCTACCTCCTGTGATGGTCCCTGTATCTCCTCTTCAAACGTGATTAATGCGCTCACTCAATCGGATCTCAATGATATCAAATAAAAATGGGCAGCGAGTAATATGATACGCTATATGTATTCGCACATGTGTTCGTTGCTCAACAGATAGATAGAAACCTCCGGGAGAAGCACTCCCGACGACCCGACATCCGACGGGAGATGAAACGCTTGTGAGGTGAACTGATTAACATTGTTTCTCCTACTCAGTTCTCCATTTTTCTGTTCATTAGGGAGACTTCATGCCTGAGATCTCATTAGAGGGATGACGAGGAGAGGTAGTTGACCGAGAATCCGCGCAGTCGCCGTATGATGCAATCGGCTCCCTCTGCTCGAATGCTCCCTGCCAGTTCCTTATTGCGTAGTCCACTCCTTACGCAACTCCTACCTGCCAGTTCCTTATTGCGTAGTACACTCAACCAATTTCACGGACGGATTTATTCCGAAAGCAGATTCAAAATCAAAATACGAGAAATTTGCTGCAAATTCACTATGTAAATAAAAAAATCGGTTTCAGCGCAAAATTTGAAAAAAAAAGTTTCATGATATCAAGTTCGTCAGTTTTTGAGCGCACTGACGACAATGTGCGAAGTTGACTACGAGTGCGCCCTTTTGGTGTAGTGGTACCGCGTCCGGCCGCCGATCTGTCGACCGGGGTCCGCGCCGCGGTCTATTGACCTCTAAGCCCCGCCCACTCGTCAGAACTCCAGTACTAAACAATTGCGCATTAAAATGGCTGTAACTCGGGAACCAGCGAATATTTTTGAAATATTATTTGGGAACGTACTTCTATTGACATTCTAAACACATTTCCATCAAAAGTTAAGCCAAATTCGGAGTTCTAAGAAACCCGTTGCGGTGCCTAGACGTTCCTTCCTTCTTTCATCTGCTTATTCCTTAACTCCTATCAACTGATTTTGTGTCAAGTTGGACGATGGGGTCGAACGTTTCCCGAGTGGCTCTCCTCTGTATATGTAGGTGCGCATAACGCGTACCACGCGTGCCTTGCTTTAGCTAGAGAGTGTGGTGACCTCGGATACATCAGATATAATACGCAATCCGGATGGGCCGTCCTGGAGAGGTATGCGCAATCCGAATGGGCGGTCCTCGACAGGCGCTTGTGGTCCGGATAACTAAGCATTCTGACTGCCATCTTTCTGCCTAGTTTGCTTCTTTTTGCCATTCCTCTCATCACCCGTTGAATCTGACATCCCTATCAGTTGACAATTTGTTGATCAGCAAACTTTCTCACCTGTCATCCCGTTCAATAAGCTTCAGTCTGAAAATGATAAGAAATCGGGTCTTAGGGTATTCGTTTTTCTTTTTCTCCTACTGAGCAACTATGGAAGTAATTTGGGTCATACTGTAGCGCCTGGTTATACTGTAGCGCCATGTTGTGCTAGATATCCATGACCCTCACTGAATCTCTGACATCATGCATCTCCCTTGATAAATAAGTGCGCACGACTTTTCTGGCAAGTTCCGGACCAGTTTGAAAATCATGATCCTGATTGGTTGTTGGGTATACCGTACTATCCCTGACCGACAGACATAGAGAAAGGCACATTCCAAAGTTCTCAGAGAAAGATCCAAAGAGTGCCACCGTAAACATGGGATCGGAGGTTGAATAAGCACATCTTCCCCGTTTCTGAATCACTGTTTTAATTTTATCTCATTCGGTTTATTGTAAGACCAAGTGACGGAGACTGTTGTCTTATTTTTCTCTAATCTCCCCTTCACTACCAGGAGTTTTCATTTACGTTCCTTTTCATGCGTTTTTACTTGTTCTCCTGTTTCTTTCTATCTGGGTCTACTCAATCAAGTTGATGGCTTCTGTGTAGCCTGCATGGCCGAGTTGACCCGCTCATCACCCTTATACAGTGACAAGCGAGCCACACCTATCCGATTACACCCGACCAGGTCGAATGCGCAACCAAAACCGGGAAGTCCACCCGTGAGGGGGCAATTAGGAGACTTCCCCCTTCTACGCAACCCACATATTATCTATGTGATGCCCCAAGTCCAAGTCCTCGCTTCTATCTGAACTTCTTTTTTTGGCGTTGACCACATGGGAGGGAAAAACGAACACCAAATGTTTTGATTATCCAGCGAGACAGAAGTCATTTTTTGAGCGCAAAGAGCCGTCGCGCACCGCGAGAATATCAGTGCACTGTGGAAGTCCCCGCATCTGTACGCGTTATCTACTTTCACTATTCATAAATGCACTTCTTTAACGAGTTAAGTCGCGTTTTTCCGGGACATGTGGCATCATTAACCTTGCGCAGTCTTTCACCGACGCGCCAGACAGTCTTCATCGACATATTCTGCGAGCATCTCACCTTCTGCGTCTCTCACAATCTTTTACGGCACTGTCTTCCGCTGTGTTTTTTGCAACTCACATCCATTCACAAGAAAAGTGTGTCACCTTGCCGTGGGATTTCGGAATGAGACCTAGTCCATCCGATAGAGTTTGAAATGGCGCGTTCGGCCCTGTTTTTCGATTTTGCGGAACGACCTCGAGAGCCGAGTTAGAAGCTCGCAAAGTTGCTCCGCGCGCGTAGGCGTAATATGTATGCACCTGTGACTGCTGGGAGAGTGTGGCTGCGTAGCAGAGTGGATAGTGGGGTAGAATGGTAACGAGCCATGCTGGTTCGAGTTCGTTTCGTTCAATCTCTTTTGTTTTTCTATATTTCATGCAGAAATTCATAAGTTCTCGAAACATATATGGTAAAACAATTTTTCAGAAAACAGCATAGTAGATGGGAAAAACAAAAGAGATTAAAAGAAAAGAACTCGAACCAGCATAGCTCGTTACCACTCTACCCCACTATCCACTCTGCTACGCAGCCACACTCTCCCAGTAGTCACAGGTGCATACATATTACGCCTACACGCGCGGAGCAACTTTGCGAGCTTCTAACTCGGCTCTCGAGGTCGTTCCGCAAAATCGAAAAACAGGGCCGAACGCGCCATTTCAAACTCTATCGGATGGACTAGGTCTCATTCCGAAATCCCACGGCAAGGTGACACACTTTTCTTGTCAGTCTACAAGCTAGATGTTTCCGTCTGAACCACCTTATAATCTGCTGTTTTCTGTCAACTCTCATAAAGAATGCCAACCCCCAGTACAGAACCTCTTCAAGTCGCCGACGCGGCTCTACCGTAGGCTTCTCGACGCCTGCGTCTCTCTCCAGCGGAACTAGGCAAACAATCCACACCTGCGTCTCTTCACTCTCCCATGCCAGTGCGCATAACAAGTTTAAAACGAGGCGCCGTTCTGCCGCTGCCCCTTGTTTAGCCACTGATGATGACAAATATTTTAGGCCTGCATTTTCCACCCAGTTTTGCACTTTACCTCCGGAAAATGTCCTTATCGACTTGATTTTTTGGCGATTTTTGTTTCGGAGACTCTCATTCCCAATTTAATACCATATTTCCAATGTTTTTGCGCTGTGAATCGATAAAATTGCCGGTTTTTCGACTTTTTTAGGCCTGTGTCATACAAAAAAATCGATAATGATCTAGTTTTTCGCACGGCGACCACTGGCAACCAGAGTTGGGCGGAATGAAAATTTTGAGTTGCGGAAAACGGAAAGGAATTATTTTTTACGGAAAACGGAAACCGGAAAACGGAATCTCTCTCACGTCGCTCACTCTCTTCCCTTTTCCTTACCAGAAGCTAAATAATTCTTCGCTTATTTCAGATGGTTTTCACTGACTACTTTGGGTTTTTTCTTGGAAAGGTGTCTGATGAGTCCAATAAAACCCTATACCACGTCGCGTGCTTCAAGGACCGCGGAGATTCGAGACAAGTCGTGAAAGTGCCACCGAAAGACGACAATTTGGAGGCGTCGTATGGCGAACTGATTCAGTTCGAGACAGAGTGAGTTTCTCGTTCGCGCGGTTGTTTCAGTGCTGGCTTTCGTTTTTCAGAGCCGAAGAACTCGACTCCACCTCGGTGTGCTCGTTCAAGCGACTCGCGAAACCGTTATTCGTGCACGCAAAGAATGAAGTGTTCATTATCGTTAGTTTTCCGATAATCAGACAACAACCATTGTTTCCAATTTTCAGCACATCGCCGATAACTTCTCCGTCAGCGCCGCGAACTGCAAGGCAGCCGGGGAGTTCCAACACATCGAGCTCGGTGTGATGCGAGACCGGAGACATTTGATGTTCCCGGGCAGGTGAGGCTTCTAATGCCATTCTAGTTACCGTAAAGTCTATTAAAACGGTTCCTTTATTAGAGGCGTCCGGGAAGGGCGGTTGAAAAATGGAAGGGCTACCGCCAAAGTTACGCGGAATTCCGTTTTTCATGTAAAAAATAAATTTGGCGGAACTGAGCGTGAGTAGTCTCAGAACAAAAAAAAAGACAATGTAGAAATAAGTGTTGCTGAGTTTTGGATGCTTAAATAACTCGGAAAGATATCTTTCTTGAGATCACAATTTTTTCTCGAAAAACTGCTCTTTTTGAGTTCCGGTCCCCGTATAGAACATTGTCGCTTTTGAGCCAATTCAAGAATTAGACTAACTTTCCATATTTCTCGTAATAGTATACTGGAGAATATCTGCGAACTAGTTAAAGGTTGCGGAGTTCTCGTTTCACGGAAATTTCGAAGTACTCGAAAATGAAGACAATTATGCAGTTCTTGCATCTTAACATTTTCGGAAACTATTCTACAGAACAAATACAATATTTTTGTCTATGTAAAATGAATTAATTGTGAGGTTTCTGCTAAATTTTGTTCGAAAAACTGTTGAAAATAATCGGAAGGGTATGCCCTATTAAAGACATAACGGTAAATGTTTTAACTGTATTTCAGCTACCAGGCGATGATGTTCACTGTGGCCGTAGACGGCGACACATTCACCTTCGACGTGATCCAAACCTTACGAGCGGACTCTGCGGTTATGTCCCCCGAAGATGATACGATCGACTTGGGCCAGCGGTTCACGGACATAGCGGAGGTGATCAAAGACGAGGTGGAACACGTCATCAGCGTAAGTTTCTGTTGATGATTGACTTTGTCAACCGTTCACATTACAGGCGGAAAATAAAACTTGGAATTCAATTGGCAAATTCAAGGTCATCGCCCTTGATACAAGTCAATTTTTCACAGGAACTCGGCCTATCTTTGAGCCTGTCGATACAGACAATCTGCCGTTGCTTAAAAATGTTAGCGCAGCTGCCCCAGTTTTCATTAAAAAGCTGAAGTTGAATGCTGAAAGCAACGAGTGGGAGGATGACAACAGCTTTCGCGAAATATTCGCAGTATTTTTCCCCGCAGGCAAAGAGAGTACAGTGAGTCGGCCTGGGAATTTACTAGAATGGGATTTTTGTGTTTCAGCAATGTTACGCCACCTTGTCTTCTAATGCACGCTATGTCATCGAGGATTCGTTGGCCGTTGGTGATATGGTCCGATTCGAATCCAGTCAATCAATGGAAGATGTCAGATATTGGGAGTAAGATATCGAGGCTGTTAGACTATTGCAATTTTATGATTCTTGCAGGACTGGAAAACAAGGAGAATGCGGAATATTTTTGCACACAACTGAAAATAATGACGGCGACATGAAGCTTCAAGATGTACTCGAACAACACATGGTCGCGACAGATACGATCAACAAAATTCGAGATAAAGGCCATAGACGAAGCATTCTCAACGGGAAACAGTTGAAGGCAATCCAGATGGCGCGGAACGAGGATCGCCCGCTCGTGATGATCCAGGGACCGCCAGGAACCGGAAAAACATTTGTGCTCGCCAACTACCTCTGCTCTCTGATTCTCGATGGAAAAGCGGCGATGGTCTTGACACCGACGAAAGAGGCGATGAGGAACATTAGAAAGAAGACGAAGGAAGTGATGACATCTTTAAAAGTTCCGTATCAACGCAACAGTGAGTTGAAATGCATCCTTCGTATCTGGGAACCGACTTGTTTCAGCTCTCATGAATCTTCAAAGACTACAACAACGACTGGAAGAAGAGAAACCGCCGAAAGAACTTACGGATAAAATGGTGAGTACCATATACCACTTATAAAAATATAAACGTTTTGAATATTGCAGGAGAGTTGGCATGAACTAGTGAAAAACGGAAAAATGGAGATTCGCGTGCGAAACAGACTCATTCAGGAGGCGATGAAGTCATTGAAACAGGAACGCATTGCTGTAAGTTGCCGGAAAAAAAAACTCGAAATAAATGTTTGTTTTACAGGAAATTATGGTACACACTCGAGTCGTTTTCTCGACTATTTGCAGCAGTTTTCCAAAAATGTTGGTCCAACCGAATCTCTTCGATCCGGATGTGTGTGTGATTGGTAAGTCGATTAGTTGTTGTCATTTGAAAATAATGCGCTGAAACTCAGACGAAGCCAGTCAAGTTATGGAAGCACAGATGTGGCCCGCGTGTTGTCGAATGAAGCGCATCGTGATGGCCGGTGATCCAAAGCAACTGCCAGCGATTGTGTTCTCCAAAGAGTCAGTTGATCAAGTTTGACTCGAAATCAGTCCATGTTACTTTTACAGGGCCAGAAAATTCGATATGGGCAGCTCAGTGATGGACAGAATTATCAACGACAAGGATCGCTTCAGTTGGATTATGCTCGAAGAGCAGTATCGTTCCAATCCGGCTATCACTCAATGGTCGAACCAGAGCTTCTACGGTGGCTCACTCAAAGCCGCTTGCACTGTGCCAGTGCTGACGTGAGTTTTGAATGTAGATGTTCAACATGCAAACCAAGCTGTTCAAGTGATATGTTCGGGCGCAAGCCTCGCTCGAACTTCATGCCGATTTACTCGCCGTTTGTCATGATTGATACTTCATTGGAGACGGTTGCGGCGAAGCGAGTCGCTTTGTTTGAGCAGATTAAATCTAACAATAAGAGCGGCAACCCGAGAGATTCTGATCATACATATGAAAACAAAGGTCAGTTCATTAGTCTACAACAGTCTCATTAACATTTGTTTCAAGGCGAGGCACAACTTGTGATCACTCATTTTAAGCAGCTCATCGGTCACGGTATTCACGAAGACGCCATCGCCATCATCACACCTTACAAAGGACAGGTAATTGTTCGTTCTTGCAATCGCGCTTACGAAATCCCCTACTTTCAGCTGGAACTTGTCCAATCGGAATTGGCAAAAGAGGAATTGAGTTGTAGTGTTGGAACCGTCGACAGCTTCCAAGGACAGGAGTTTGAGGTCGTGATCTTCTCCATGGTGCGAAGTAATCCAATGCGTGAGTGAACAGATTCTGATGACGTTTTTCTCAACATCTTTCCAGTTGACATTGGATTCGTCGCCGATCTGCGTCGTCTCAACGTCGCCATCACTAGAGCCAAGAAACATTTTTGTTTCGTTGGCAACGGATTCATGTTGTTTAAAAACCGCAACGAACAAATCAGAAATCTCTTCGCGTAAGTTGAGGCTTATTTTGTTTCTTTTCTCTGAAAAATGCCTGATGGTACCTAATTATTCGCTCTGAAATCAATTTCTTCCAGGATGTTCAAGGACAATCACAAACGTTTCCCGCCTTGTTTCGTTTCCCATGTCTGCAAACCCTTCGACAAAGAAAAGGTCACCAACAACTTCGGATTGAACTTCCAACTCTTCCTGGACCACACAAACGACGAAAAAATGAAGAAATTCTGCACTGAATACCTAGAAAACGCCCCGGAGTACAAAATTCAACGCGAGAACAACATGGAAACATACAAACGGCGCAATGACAGTCAAAAAGAGTCAAAAAACGAGACCAACCAATAAAACAAGATTCCCTATGTGTTATATCTACCCCCTCCCTCTCTCATGGACCCTTCCCTTCGTGTGAATTTCTTTTCTCAAGTTTGCCTCCCCCCGCCCGCCACAAAAAAATTTTCTAAAAATTTTCCAAGACCTCGATCACTTTTAATATGTTGACAGAAATCACATTTCTCTATAAATAAATGTATAAATGTTATGTTTTTTCTGAATCAGATTACTTTTCAATTTGTGACGGTATTCAGTGAGGAAAGCAGCAAAGAAACTGAACAGAACGATCATCTGGAGGAGATATTGATAGGAGAATCAAGCATTTCAAACTTATAACTTTCTTTTTAATGTAGCACTGGTTTGCTTTTTTAGAATCGTCTATTTCTTCGTACCTCATTGAGAAAAATATCGCGCCGTGTCTCTCTCTCTATAGGTCCACTGCAAACGCGCTCTATCGCACTGCACTGCGAATGTGGCGGTAATGCCATTTCATGCGACGTCGACGGGGGAAGGGAAAGGGTTTTGGAGATTTAGGGAAACCAGGGAAAAACCATGAGAGCCCAGATCAGGGCTCTCATATTGGGGAGAACATGGGAAGCGGGAAGGGACCAGGGTTGCACGGAATTCCGTTTTTCGTTTTCCGCACTTTTTTGGCCTTCCGTTTCCGGTTTCCGTATTTTCGAAACTCCTCTCTGTTTCCGTATT
>OZ010618.1:28386041-28713541 GCA_963932285.1 Caenorhabditis macrosperma | reverse complement strand
CTACGACGACGACGACGACGACGACTACGACGACGACGACTACGACGACGACGACGACGACGACGACGACGACGACGACGACGACGACGACGACGACGACGACGACGACGACGACGACGACGACGACGACTACGAAGACGACGACGACGAAGACGACGACGAAGACGACGACGAAGACGACGACTACGACGACGACGACGACGACGACGACGACGACGACGACGACGACGACGACGACGACGACGACGACGACGACGACGACGACGACGACGACGACGACGACGACGACGAAGACGACGACGAAGACGACGACGAAGACGAAGGTGACGACGACGACGAAGACAACGACGAAGACGAAGGTGACGACGACGACGAAGACAACGACGAAGACGACGACGAAGACGACGACGAAGACGAAGGTGACGACGACGACGAAGACGACGACGACGACGAAGACGACGACGACGACGAAGACTATGTAAGGAACAGTACCAGAACCATACTAGACATACCAGAGGCATCCAGATGTGGTTTCTATGAAAGAAACAGTACCAGAATCATCCTAGACATACCAGATGCATCCAGATGTGGTTCCTATGTAAGGAACAGTACCAGAACCATCCTAGACATACCAGATGCATCCAGATGTGGTTCCTATGAAAGAAACAGTACCAGAACCATCCTTGACATACCAGATGCATCCAGATGTGGTTCCTATGTAAGGAACAGTACCAGAACCATCCTAGACATACCAGATGCATTCAGATGTGGTTCCTATGTAAGGAACAGTACCAGAACCATCCTTGACATACCAGATGCATTCAGATGTGGTTCCTATGTAAGGAACAGTACCAGAACCATCCTTGACATACCAGATGTATCCAGATGTGGTTCCTATGTAAGGAACAGTACCAGAACCATACTAGGCATACCAGATGCATCCAGATGTGGTTCCTATGAAAGAAACAGTACCAGAACCATACTAGACATACCAGATGCATTCAGATGTGGTTCCTATGTAAGGAACAGTACCAGAACCATCCTTCACATACCAGATGCATCCAGATGTGGTTCCTATGTAAGGAACAGTACCAGAACCATCCTTCACATACCACATGCATCCAGATGTGGTTCCTATGAAAGAAACAGTACCAGAACCATCCTTCACATACCAGATGCATCCAGATATGGTTCCTATGTAAGGAACAGTACCAGAACCATACTAGACATACCAGAGGCATCCAGATATGGTTCCTATGTAAGGAACAGTACCAGAACCATACTAGACATACCAGATGCATTCAGATGTGGTTCCTATGTAAGGAACAGTACCAGAACCATCCTTCACATACCAGATGCATCCAGATGTGGTTCCTATGTAAGGAACAGTACCAGAACCATCCTTGACATACCAGATGCATCCAGATGTGGTTCCTATGTAAGGAACAGTACCTGAACCATCCTAGACATACCAGATGTATCCAGATGTGGTTCCTATGTAAGGAACAGTACCAGAACCATACTAGGCATACCAGATGCATCCAGATGTGGTTCCTATGAAAGAAACAGTACCAGAACCATACTAGACATACCAGATGCATTCAGATGTGGTTCCTATGTAAGGAACAGTACCAGAACCATCCTTCACATACCAGATGCATCCAGATGTGGTTCCTATGTAAGGAACAGTACCAGAACCATACTAGACATACCACATGCATCCAGATGTGGTTCCTATGAAAGAAACAGTACCAGAACCATCCTTGACATACCAGATGCATCCAGATGTGGTTCCTATGTAAGGAACAGTACCAGAACCATCCTTCACATACCAGATGCATCCAGATATGGTTCCTATGTAAGGAACAGTACCAGAACCATCCTTGACATACCAGATGCATTCAGATGTGGTTCCTATGTAAGGAACAGTACCAGAACCATCCTTGACATACCACATGCATCCAGATGTGGTTCCTATGAAAGAAACAGTACCAGAACCATCCTTCACATACCAGATGCATCCAGATATGGTTCCTATGTAAGGAACAGTACCAGAACCATCCTTGACATACCAGATGCATCCAGATGTGGTTCCTATGTAAGGAACAGTACCTGAACCATCCTAGACATACCAGATGTATCCAGATGTGGTTCCTATGTAAGGAACAGTACCAGAACCATACTAGGCATACCAGATGCATCCAGATGTGGTTCCTATGAAAGAAACAGTACCAGAACCATACTAGACATACCAGATGCATCCAGATGTGGTTCCTATGTAAGGAACAGTACCAGAACCATCCTAGACATATCAGATGCATCCAGATGTGGTTCCTATGTAAGGAACAGTACCAGAACCATCCTAGACATTCCAGATGCATCCAGATGTGGTTCCTATGTAAGGAACAGTACCAGAACCATCCTAGACATATCAGATGCATCCAGATGTGGTTCCTATGTAAGGAACAGTACCAGAACCATCCTAGACATACCAGATGCATCCAGATGTGGTTCCTATGTAAGGAACAGTACCAGAACCATCCTTCACATACCAGATGCATCCAGATGTGGTTTCTATGAAAGAAACAGTACCAGAATCATCCTAGACATACCAGATGCATCCAGATGTGGTTCCTATGTAAGGAACAGTACCAGAACCATCCTAGACATACCAGATGCATCCAGATGTGGTTCCTATGAAAGAAACAGTACCAGAACCATCCTTGACATACCAGATGCATCCAGATGTGGTTCCTATGTAAGGAACAGTACCAGAACCATCCTAGACATACCAGATGCATTCAGATGTGGTTCCTATGTAAGGAACAGTACCAGAACCATCCTTGACATACCAGATGCATTCAGATGTGGTTCCTATGTAAGGAACAGTACCAGAACCATCCTTGACATACCAGATGTATCCAGATGTGGTTCCTATGTAAGGAACAGTACCAGAACCATACTAGGCATACCAGATGCATCCAGATGTGGTTCCTATGAAAGAAACAGTACCAGAACCATACTAGACATACCAGATGCATTCAGATGTGGTTCCTATGTAAGGAACAGTACCAGAACCATCCTTCACATACCAGATGCATCCAGATGTGGTTCCTATGTAAGGAACAGTACCAGAACCATCCTTCACATACCACATGCATCCAGATGTGGTTCCTATGAAAGAAACAGTACCAGAACCATCCTTCACATACCAGATGCATCCAGATATGGTTCCTATGTAAGGAACAGTACCAGAACCATACTAGACATACCAGAGGCATCCAGATATGGTTCCTATGTAAGGAACAGTACCAGAACCATACTAGACATACCAGATGCATTCAGATGTGGTTCCTATGTAAGGAACAGTACCAGAACCATCCTTCACATACCAGATGCATCCAGATGTGGTTCCTATGTAAGGAACAGTACCAGAACCATCCTTGACATACCAGATGCATCCAGATGTGGTTCCTATGTAAGGAACAGTACCTGAACCATCCTAGACATACCAGATGTATCCAGATGTGGTTCCTATGTAAGGAACAGTACCAGAACCATACTAGGCATACCAGATGCATCCAGATGTGGTTCCTATGAAAGAAACAGTACCAGAACCATACTAGACATACCAGATGCATTCAGATGTGGTTCCTATGTAAGGAACAGTACCAGAACCATCCTTCACATACCAGATGCATCCAGATGTGGTTCCTATGTAAGGAACAGTACCAGAACCATACTAGACATACCACATGCATCCAGATGTGGTTCCTATGAAAGAAACAGTACCAGAACCATCCTTGACATACCAGATGCATCCAGATGTGGTTCCTATGTAAGGAACAGTACCAGAACCATCCTTCACATACCAGATGCATCCAGATATGGTTCCTATGTAAGGAACAGTACCAGAACCATCCTTGACATACCAGATGCATTCAGATGTGGTTCCTATGTAAGGAACAGTACCAGAACCATCCTTGACATACCACATGCATCCAGATGTGGTTCCTATGAAAGAAACAGTACCAGAACCATCCTTCACATACCAGATGCATCCAGATATGGTTCCTATGTAAGGAACAGTACCAGAACCATCCTTGACATACCAGATGCATCCAGATGTGGTTCCTATGTAAGGAACAGTACCTGAACCATCCTAGACATACCAGATGTATCCAGATGTGGTTCCTATGTAAGGAACAGTACCAGAACCATACTAGGCATACCAGATGCATCCAGATGTGGTTCCTATGAAAGAAACAGTACCAGAACCATACTAGACATACCAGATGCATCCAGATGTGGTTCCTATGTAAGGAACAGTACCAGAACCATCCTAGACATATCAGATGCATCCAGATGTGGTTCCTATGTAAGGAACAGTACCAGAACCATCCTAGACATTCCAGATGCATCCAGATGTGGTTCCTATGTAAGGAACAGTACCAGAACCATCCTAGACATATCAGATGCATCCAGATGTGGTTCCTATGTAAGGAACAGTACCAGAACCATCCTAGACATACCAGATGCATCCAGATGTGGTTCCTATGTAAGGAACAGTACCAGAACCATCCTTGACATACCAGATGCATCCAGATGTGGTTCCTATGTAAGGAACAGTACCAGAACCATCCTTGACATACCAGATGCATTCAGATGTGGTTCTTATGTAAGGAACAGTACCAGAACCATCCTAGACATACCAGATGCATCCAGATGTGGTTCCTATGTAAGGAACAGTACCAGAACCATCCTTGACATACCAGATGCATCCAGATATAGTTCCTATGTAAGGAACAGTACCAGAACCATCCTGGACATACCAGATGCATCCAGATGTGGTTCCTATGTAAGGAACAGTACCAGAACCATACTAGACATACCAGATGCATCCAGATGTGGTTCCTATGTAAGGAACAGTACCAGAACCATACTAGACATTCCAGATGCATCCAGATGTGGTTCCTATGTAAGGAACAGTACCAGAACCATCCTTGACATACCAGATGCATCCAGATGTGGTTCCTATGTAAGGAACAGTACCAGAACCATCCTGGACATACCAGATGCATCCAGATGTGGTTCCTATGTAAGGAACAGTACCAGAACCATACTAGACATACCAGATGCATCCAGATGTGGTTCCTATGTAAGGAACAGTACCAGAACCATCCTTGACATACCAGATGCATCCAGATATGGTTCCTATGTAAGGAACAGTACCAGAACCATCCTTGACATACCAGATGCATCCAGATATGGTTCCTATGTAAGGAACAGTACCAGAACTATCCTTGACATACCAGATGCATCCAGATATGGTTCCTATGTAAGGAACAGTACCAGAACCATCCTAGACATACCAGATGCATCCAGATGTGGTTCCTATGTAAGGAACAGTACCAGAACCATACTAGACATACCAGATGCATCCAGATGTGGTTCCTATGTAAGGAACAGTACCAGAACCATCCTTGACATACCAGATGCATCCAGATATGGTTCCTATGTAAGGAACAGTACCAGAACCATCCTTGACATACCAGATGCATCCTGATATGGTTCCTATGTAAGGAACAGTACCAGAACCATCCTAGACATACCAGATGCATCCAGATGTGGTTCCTATGTAAGGAACAGTACCAGAACCATACTAGACATACCAGATGCATCCAGATGTGGTTCCTATGTAAGGAACAGTACCAGAACCATCCTTGACATACCAGATGCATCCAGATATGGTTCCTATGTAAGGAACAGTACCAGAACAATCCTTGACATACCAGATGCATCCAGATATGGTTCCTATGTAAGGAACAGTACCAGAACTATCCTTGACATACCAGATGCATCCAGATGTGGTTCCTATGTAAGGAACAGTACCAGAACCATCCTAGACATACCAGATGCATTCAGATGTGGTTCCTATGTAAGGAACAGTACCAGAACCATCCTAGACATACCAGATGCATCCAGATGTGGTTCCTATGTAAGGAACAGTACCAGAACCATCCTAGACATATCAGATGCATCCAGATATGGTTCCTATGTAAGGAACAGTACCAGAACCATCCTAGACATTCCAGATGCATCCAGATGTGGTTCCTATGTAAGGAACAGTACCAGAACCATCCTAGACATACCAGATGCATCCAGATGTGGTTCCTATGTAAGGAACAGTACCAGAACCATCCTAGACATATCAGATGCATCCAGATGTGGTTCCTATGTAAGGAACAGTACCAGAACCATCCTAGACATACCAGATGCATCCAGATGTGGTTCCTATGTAAGGAACAGTACCAGAACCATCCTAGACATACCAGATGCATCCAGATGTGGTTCCTATGTAAGGAACAGTACCAGAACCATCCTAGACATACCAGATGCATTCAGATGTGGTTCCTATGTAAGGAACAGTACCAGAACCATCCTAGACATACCAGATGCATCCAGATGTGGTTCCTATGTAAGGAACAGTACCAGAACCATCCTAGACATACCAGATGCATCCAGATGTGGTTCCTATGAAAGAAACAGTACCAGAACCATCCTAGACATACCAGATGCATCCAGATGTGGTTCCTATGTAAGGAACAGTACCAGAACCATCCTAGACATACATGATGCATCCAGATGTGGTTCCTATGTAAGGAACAGTACCAGAATCATCCTAGACATACCAGATGCATCCAGATGTGGTTCCTATGTAAATAACAGTACCAGAACCATCCTAGACATACCAGATGCATCCAGATGTGGTTCCTATGTGAGGAACAGTACCAGAACCATCCTAGACATACCAGATGCATCCAGATGTGGTTCCTATGTAAATAACAGTACCAGAACCATCCTAGACATACCAGATGCATCCAGATGTGGTTCCTATGTAAGGAACAGTACCAGAACCATCCTAGACATACCAGATGCATCCAGATGTGGTTCCTATGTGAATAACAGTACCAGAACCATCCTTGACATACCAGATGCATCCAGATGTGGTTCCTATGAAAGAAACAGTACCAGAACCATCCTAGACATACCAGATGCATCCAGATGTGGTTCCTATGAAAGAAACAGTACCAGAACCATCCTAGACATACCAGATGCATCCAGATGTGGTTCCTATGTAAGGAACAGTACCAGAACCATCCTAGACATACCAGATGCATCCAGATGTGGTTCCTATGAAAGAAACAGTACCAGAACCATCCTAGACATACCAGATGCATCCAGATGTGGTTCCTATGTAAGGAACAGTACCAGAACCATCCTAGACATACCAGATGCATCCAGATGTGGTTCCTATGTAAGGAACAGTACCAGAACCATCCTAGACATACCAGATGCATTCAGATGTGGTTCCTATGTAAGGAACAGTACCAGAACCATCCTAGACATATCAGATGCATCCAGATGTGGTTCCTATGTAAGGAACAGTACCAGAACCATCCTAGACATACCAGATGCATTCAGATGTGGTTCCTATGTAAGGAACAGTACCAGAACCATCCTAGACATACCAGATGCATCCAGATGTGGTTCCTATGTAAGGAACAGTACCAGAACCATCCTAGACATATCAGATGCATCCAGATATGGTTCCTATGTAAGGAACAGTACCAGAACCATCCTAGACATATCAGATGCATCCAGATATGGTTCCTATGTAAGGAACAGTACCAGAACCATCCTAGACATTCCAGATGCATCCAGATGTGGTTCCTATGTAAGGAACAGTACCAGAACCATCCTAGACATACCAGATGCATCCAGATGTGGTTCCTATGTAAGGAACAGTACCAGAACCATCCTAGACATATCAGATGCATCCAGATGTGGTTCCTATGTAAGGAACAGTACCAGAACCATCCTAGACATACCAGATGCATCCAGATGTGGTTCCTATGTAAGGAACAGTACCAGAACCATCCTAGACATACCAGATGCATTCAGATGTGGTTCCTATGTAAGGAACAGTACCAGAACCATCCTAGACATACCAGATGCATCCAGATGTGGTTCCTATGTAAGGAACAGTACCAGAACCATCCTAGACATACCAGATGCATTCAGATGTGGTTCCTATGTAAGGAACAGTACCAGAACCATCCTAGACATACCAGATGCATTCAGATGTGGTTCCTATGTAAGGAACAGTACCAGAACCATCCTAGACATACCAGATGCATTCAGATGTGGTTCCTATGTAAGGAACAGTACCAGAACCATCCTAGACATACCAGATGCATTCAGATGTGGTTCCTATGTAAGGAACAGTATCAGAACCATCCTAGACATACCAGATGCATCCAGATGTGGTTCCTATGTAAGGAACAGTACCAGAACCATCCTAGACATACCAGATGCATCCAGATGTGGTTCCTATGTAAGGAACAGTACCAGAACCATCCTAGACATACCAGATGCATCCAGATGTGGTTCCTATGAAAGAAACAGTACCAGAACCATCCTAGACATACCAGATGCATCCAGATGTGGTTCCTATGTAAGGAACAGTACCAGAACCATCCTAGACATACCAGATGCATCCAGATGTGGTTCCTATGTAAATAACAGTACCAGAACCATCCTAGACATACCAGATGCATCCAGATGTGGTTCCTATGTAAATAACAGTACCAGAACCATCCTAGACATACATGATGCATCCAGATGTGGTTCCTATGTAAGGAACAGTACCAGAATCATCCTAGACATACCAGATGCATCCAGATGTGGTTCCTATGTAAATAACAGTACCAGAACTATCCTAGACATACCAGATGCATCCAGATGTGGTTCCTATGTGAGGAACAGTACCAGAACCATCCTAGACATACCAGATGCATCCAGATGTGGTTCCTATGTAAGGAACAGTACCAGAACCATCCTAGACATACCAGATGCATCCAGATGTGGTTCCTATGTAAATAACAGTACCAGAACCATCCTTGACATACCAGATGCATCCAGATGTGGTTCCTATGAAAGAAACAGTACCAGAACCATCCTAGACATACCAGATGCATCCAGATGTGGTTCCTATGTAAGGAACAGTACCAGAACCATCCTAGACATACCAGATGCATCCAGATGTGGTTCCTATGAAAGAAACAGTACCAGAACCATCCTAGACATACCAGATGCATCCAGATGTGGTTCCTATGTAAGGAACAGTACCAGAACCATCCTAGACATACCAGATGCATCCAGATGTGGTTCCTATGTAAGGAACAGTACCAGAACCATCCTAGACATACCAGATGCATTCAGATGTGGTTCCTATGTAAGGAACAGTACCAGAACCATCCTAGACATACCAGATGCATTCAGATGTGGTTCCTATGTAAGGAACAGTACCAGAACCATCCTAGACATACCAGATGCATTCAGATGTGGTTCCTTTGTAAGGAACAGTACCAGAACCATCCTAGACATACCAGATGCATCCAGATGTGGTTCCTATGTAAGGAACAGTACCAGAACCATCCTAGACATACCAGATGCATTCAGATGTGGTTCCTTTGTAAGGAACAGTACCAGAACCATCCTAGACATACCAGATGCATTCAGATGTGGTTCCTATGTAAGGAACAGTACCAGAACCATCCTAGACATACCAGATGCATCCAGATGTGGTTCCTATGTAAGGAACAGTACCAGAACCATCCTAGACATACCAGATGCATCCAGATGTGGTTCCTATGAAAGAAACAGTACCAGAACCATCCTAGACATACCAGATGCATCCAGATGTGGTTCCTATGTAAGGAACAGTACCAGAACCATCCTAGACATACATGATGCATCCAGATGTGGTTCCTATGTAAGGAACAGTACCAGAATCATCCTAGACATACCAGATGCATCCAGATGGGGTTCCTATGTAAGAAACAGTACCAGAATCATCCTAGACATACCAGATGCATCCAGATGTAGTTCCTATGTAAGGAACAGTACCAGAACCATCCTAGACATACCAGATGCATCCAGATGTGGTTCTTATGTAAGGAACAGTACCAGAACCATCCTAGACATACCAGATGCATCCAGATGTGGTTCTTATGTAAGAAACAGTACCAAAACCATCCTAACCATACCAGATGCATCCAGATGTGGTTCCTATGTAAGGAACAGTACCAGAACCATCCTAGACATACCAGATGCATCCAGATGTGGTTCTTATGTAAGAAACAGTACCAAAACCATCCTAACCATACCAGATGCATCCAGATGTGGTTCCTATGTAAGGAACAGTACCAGAACGATCCTTGACATACCAGATGCATCCAGATGTGGTTCCTATGTAAGGAACAGTACCAGAACGATCCTTGACATACCAGATGCATCCAGATGTGGTTGTCAGTTTTTAAGTGCCCTGTTTCTTCAACCTTCCTACCTCCTGTGATGGTCCCTGTATCTCCTCTTCGAACGTGATTAATGCGCTCACTCAATCGGATCTTAATGATATCAAATAAAAATGGGCAGCGAGTAATATGATACGCTATATGTATTCGCACATGTGTTCGTTGCTCAACAGATAGATAGAAACCTCCGGGAGAAGCACTCCCGACGACCCGACATCCAACGGGAGATGATACGCTTGTGAGGTGAACTGATTAACATTGTTTCTCCTAATCAGCTCTCCATTTTTCTGTTCATTAGGGAGACTTCATGCCTGAGATCTCATTAGAGGGATGACGAGGAGAGGTAGTTGACCGAGAATCCGCGCAGTCGCCGTATGATGCAATCGGCTCCCTCTGCTCGAATGCTCTCTGCCAGTTCCTTATTGCGTAGTCCACTCCTTACGCAACTCCTACCTGCCAGTTCCTTATTGCGTAGTACACTCAACCAATTTCACGGACGGATTTATTCCGAAAGCAGATTCAAAATCAAAATACGAGAAATTTGCTGCAAATTCACTATGTAAATAAAAAAAATCGGTTTCAGCGCAAAATTTGAAAAAAAGTTTCATGATATCAAGTTCGTCAGTTTTTGAGCGCAATGACGGCGCTGTGCGAAGTCGACTACGAGTGCACCCGTTTGGTGTAGTGGTACCGCGTCCGGCCGCCGATCAGTCAACCGGGGTCCGCGCCGCGGTCTGGTGACCTCTAAGCCCCGCCCACTCGTCAGAACTCCAGTACTAAACAATTGCGCATTAAAATGGCTGTAACTCGGGAACCAGCGAATATTTTTGAAATATTATTTGGGAACGTACTTCTATTGACATTCTAAACACATTTCCATCAAAAGTTAAGCCAAATTCGGAGTTCTAAGAAACCCGTTGCGGTGCCTAGACGTTCCTTCCTTCTTTCATCTGCTTATTCCTTAACTCCTATCAACTGATTTTGTGTCAAGTTGGACGATGGGGTCGAACGTTTCCCGAGTGGCTCTCCTCTGTATATGTAGGTGCGCATAACGCGTACCACGCGTGCCTTGCTTTAGCTAGAGAGTGTGGTGAGCTCGGATACATCAGATATAATACGCAATCCGGATGGGCCGTCCTGGAGAGGTATGCGCAATCCGAATGGGCGGTCCTCGACAGGCGCTTGTGGTCCGGATAACTAAGCATTCTGACTGCCATCTTTCTGCCTAGTTTGCTTCTTTTTGCCATTCCTCTCATCACCCGTTGAATCTGACATCCCTATCAGTTGACAACTTGTTGATCAGCAAACTTTCTCACCTGTCATCCCGTTCAATAAGCTTCAGTCTGAAAATGATAAGAAATCGGGTCTTAGGGTATTCGTTTTTCTTTTGCTCCTACTGAGCAACTATGGAAGTAATTTGGGTCATACTGTAGCGCCTGGTTATACTGTAGCGCCATGGTGTGCTAGATATCCATGACCCTCACTGAATCTCTGACATCATGCATCTCCCTTGATAAATAAGTGCGCACGACTTTTCTGGCAAGTTCCGGACCAGTTTGAAAATCATGATCCTGATTGGTTGTTGGGTATACCGTACTATCCCTGACCGACAGACATAGAGAAAGGCACATTCCAAAGTTCTCAGAGAGACATCAAAAGAGTGTCAACGTAAACATGGGATCGGAGGTTGAATAAGCATCTCTTCCCCGTTTCTGAATCACTGTTTTAATTTTATCTCATTCGGTTTATTGTAATACCAAGTGACGGAGACTATTGTCTTATTTTTCTCTAATCTCCCTTTCACTACCAGGAGTTTTCATTTACGTTCCTTTTCATGCGTTTTTACTTGTTCTCCTGTTTCTTTCTATCTGGGTCTACTCAATCAAGTTGATGGCTTCTGTGTAGCCTGCATGGCCGAGTTGACCCGCTCATCACCCTTATACAGTGACAAGCGAGCCACACCTATCCGATTACACCCGACGATGTCGATTGCGCAACCAAAACCGGGAAGTCCACCCGTGAGGGGGCAATTGGGAGACTTCCCCCTTCTACGCAACCCACATATTATCTATGTGATGCCCCAAGTCCAAGTCCTCGCTTCTATCTGAACTTCTTTTTTTGGCGTTGACCACATGGGAGGGAAAAACGAACACCAAATGTTTTGATTATCCAGCGAGACAGAAGTCATTTTTTGAGCGCAAAGAGCCGTCGCGCACCGCGAGAGTATCAGTGGACTGTGGAAGTCCCCGCATCTGTACGCGTTATCTACTTTCACTATTCATAAATGCACTTCTTTAACGAGTTAAGTCGCGTTTTTCCGGGACATGTGGCATCATTAACCTTGCGCAGTCTGTCACCGACGCGCCAGACAGTCTTCATCGACATATTCTGCGAGCATCTCACCTTCTGCGTCTCTCACAGACCTTCACGGCACTGTCTTCCGCTGTGTTTTTTGCAACTCACATCCATTCACAAGAAAAGTGTGTCACCTTGCCGTGGGATTTCAGAATGAGACCTAGTCCATCCGATAGAGTTTGAAATGGCGCGTTCGGCCCTGTTTTTCGATTTTGCGGAACGACCTCGAGAGCCGAGTTAGAAGCTCGCAAAGTTGCTCCGCGCGCGTAGGCGTAATATGTATGCACCTGTGACTGCTGGGAGAGTGTGGCTGCGTAGCAGAGTGGATAGTGGGGTAGAATGGTAACGAGCCATGCTGGTTCGAGTTCGTTTCGTTCAATCTCTTTTGTTTTTCTATATTTCATGCAGAAATTCATAAGTTCTCGAAACATATATGGTAAAACAATTTTTCAGAAAACAGCATAGTAGATGGGAAAAACAAAAGAGATTAAAAGAAAAGAACTCGAACCAGCATAGCTCGTTACCACTCTACCCCACTATCCACTCTGCTACGCAGCCACACTCTCCCAGTAGTCACAGGTGCATACATATTACGCCTACACGCGCGGAGCAACTTTGCGAGCTTCTAACTCGGCTCTCGAGGTCGTTCCGCAAAATCGAAAAACAGGGCCGAACGCGCCATTTCAAACTCTATCGAGTTTAAAACGAGGCGCCGTTCTGCCGCTGCCCCTTGTTTAGCCACTGATGATGACAAATATTTTAGGCCTGCATTTTCCACCCAGTTTTGCACTTTACCTCCGGAAAATGTCCTTATCGACTTGATTTTTTGGCGATTTTTGTTTCGGAGACTCTCATTCCCAATTTAATACCATATTTCCAATGTTTTTGCGCTGTGAATCGATAAAATTGCCGGTTTTTCGACTTTTTTAGGCCTGTGTCATACAAAAAAATCGATAATGATCTAGTTTTTCGCACGGCGACCACTGGCAACCAGAGTTGGGCGGAATGAAAATTTTGAGTTGCGGAAAACGGAAAGGAATTATTTTTTACGGAAAACGGAAACCGGAAAACGGAATCTCTCTCACGTCGCTCACTCTCTTCCCTTTTCCTTACCAGAAGCTAAATAATTCTTCGCTTATTTCAGATGGTTTTCACTGACTACTTTGGGTTTTTTCTTGGAAAGGTGTCTGATGAGTCCAATAAAACCCTATACCACGTCGCGTGCTTCAAGGACCGCGGAGATTCGAGACAAGTCGTGAAAGTGCCACCGAAAGACGACAATTTGGAGGCGTCGTATGGCGAACTGATTCAGTTCGAGACAGAGTGAGTTTCTCGTTCGCGCGGTTGTTTCAGTGCTGGCTTTCGTTTTTCAGAGCCGAAGAACTCGACTCCACCTCGGTGTGCTCGTTCAAGCGACTCGCGAAACCGTTATTCGTGCACGCAAAGAATGAAGTGTTCATTATCGTTAGTTTTCCGATAATCAGACAACAACCATTGTTTCCAATTTTCAGCACATCGCCGATAACTTCTCCGTCAGCGCCGCGAACTGCAAGGCAGCCGGGGAGTTCCAACACATCGAGCTCGGTGTGATGCGAGACCGGAGACATTTGATGTTCCCGGGCAGGTGAGGCTTCTAATGCCATTCTAGTTACCGTAAAGTCTATTAAAACGGTTCCTTTATTAGAGGCGTCCGGGAAGGGCGGTTGAAAAATGGAAGGGCTACCGCCAAAGTTACGCGGAATTCCGTTTTTCATGTAAAAAATAAATTTGGCGGAACTGAGCGTGAGTAGTCTCAGAACAAAAAAAAAGACAATGTAGAAATAAGTGTTGCTGAGTTTTGGATGCTTAAATAACTCGGAAAGATATCTTTCTTGAGATCACAATTTTTTCTCGAAAAACTGCTCTTTTTGAGTTCCGGTCCCCGTATAGAACATTGTCGCTTTTGAGCCAATTCAAGAATTAGACTAACTTTCCATATTTCTCGTAATAGTATACTGGAGAATATCTGCGAACTAGTTAAAGGTTGCGGAGTTCTCGTTTCACGGAAATTTCGAAGTACTCGAAAATGAAGACAATTATGCAGTTCTTGCATCTTAACATTTTCGGAAACTATTCTACAGAACAAATACAATATTTTTGTCTATGTAAAATGAATTAATTGTGAGGTTTCTGCTAAATTTTGTTCGAAAAACTGTTGAAAATAATCGGAAGGGTATGCCCTATTAAAGACATAACGGTAAATGTTTTAACTGTATTTCAGCTACCAGGCGATGATGTTCACTGTGGCCGTAGACGGCGACACATTCACCTTCGACGTGATCCAAACCTTACGAGCGGACTCTGCGGTTATGTCCCCCGAAGATGATACGATCGACTTGGGCCAGCGGTTCACGGACATAGCGGAGGTGATCAAAGACGAGGTGGAACACGTCATCAGCGTAAGTTTCTGTTGATGATTGACTTTGTCAACCGTTCACATTACAGGCGGAAAATAAAACTTGGAATTCAATTGGCAAATTCAAGGTCATCGCCCTTGATACAAGTCAATTTTTCACAGGAACTCGGCCTATCTTTGAGCCTGTCGATACAGACAATCTGCCGTTGCTTAAAAATGTTAGCGCAGCTGCCCCAGTTTTCATTAAAAAGCTGAAGTTGAATGCTGAAAGCAACGAGTGGGAGGATGACAACAGCTTTCGCGAAATATTCGCAGTATTTTTCCCCGCAGGCAAAGAGAGTACAGTGAGTCGGCCTGGGAATTTACTAGAATGGGATTTTTGTGTTTCAGCAATGTTACGCCACCTTGTCTTCTAATGCACGCTATGTCATCGAGGATTCGTTGGCCGTTGGTGATATGGTCCGATTCGAATCCAGCCAATCAATGGAAGATGTCAGATATTGGGAGTAAGATATCGAGGCTGTTAGACTATTGCAATTTTATGATTCTTGCAGGACTGGAAAACAAGGAGAATGCGGAATATTTTTGCACACAACTGAAAATAATGACGGCGACATGAAGCTTCAAGATGTACTCGAACAACACATGGTCGCGACAGATACGATCAACAAAATTCGAGATAAAGGCCATAGACGAAGCATTCTCAACGGGAAACAGTTGAAGGCAGTCCAGATGGCGCGGAACGAGGATCGCCCGCTCGTGATGATCCAGGGACCGCCAGGAACCGGAAAAACATTTGTGCTCGCCAACTACCTCTGCTCTCTGATTCTCGATGGAAAAGCGGCGATGGTCTTGACACCGACGAAAGAGGCGATGAGGAACATTAGAAAGAAGACGAAGGAAGTGATGAAATCTTTAAAAGTTCCGTATCAACGCAACAGTGAGTTGAAATGCATCCTTCGTATCTGGGAACCGACTTGTTTCAGCTCTCATGAATCTTCAAAGACTACAACAACGACTGGAAGAAGAGAAACCGCCGAAAGAACTTACGGATAAAATGGTGAGTACCATATACCACTTATAAAAATATAAACGTTTTGAATATTGCAGGAGAGTTGGCATGAACTAGTGAAAAACGGAAAAATGGAGATTCGCGTGCGAAACAGACTCATTCAGGAGGCGATGAAGTCATTGAAACAGGAACGCATTGCTGTAAGTTGCCGGAAAAAAAAACTCGAAATAAATGTTTGTTTTACAGGAAATTATGGTACACACTCGAGTCGTTTTCTCGACTATTTGCAGCAGTTTTCCAAAAATGTTGGTCCAACCGAATCTCTTCGATCCGGATGTGTGTGTGATTGGTAAGTCGATTAGTTGTTGTCATTTGAAAATAATGCGCTGAAACTCAGACGAAGCCAGTCAAGTTATGGAAGCACAGATGTGGCCCGCGTGTTGTCAAATGAAGCGCATCGTGATGGCCGGTGATCCAAAGCAACTGCCAGCGATTGTGTTCTCCAAAGAGTCAGTTGATCAAGTTTGACTCGAAATCAGTCCATGTTACTTTTACAGGGCCAGAAAATTCGATATGGGCAGCTCAGTGATGGACAGAATTATCAACGACAAGGATCGCTTCAGTTGGATTATGCTCGAAGAGCAGTATCGTTCCAATCCGGCTATCACTCAATGGTCGAACCAGAGCTTCTACGGTGGCTCACTCAAAGCCGCTTGCACTGTGCCAGTGCTGACGTGAGTTTTGAATGTAGATGTTCAACATGCAAACCAAGCTGTTCAAGTGATATGTTCGAGCGCAAGCCTCGCTCGAACTTCATGCCGATTTACTCGCCGTTTGTCATGATTGATACTTCATTGGAGACGGTTGCGGCGAAGCGAGTCGCTTTGTTTGAGCAGATTAAATCTAACAATAAGAGCGGCAACCCGAGAGATTCTGATCATACATATGAAAACAAAGGTCAGTTCATTAATCTACAACAGTCTCATTAACATTTGTTTCAAGGCGAGGCACAACTTGTGATCACTCATTTTAAGCAGCTCATCGGTCACGGTATTCACGAAGACGCCATCGCCATCATCACACCTTACAAAGGACAGGTAATTGTTCGTTCTTGCAATCGCGCTTACGAAATCCCCTACTTTCAGCTGGAACTTGTCCAATCGGAATTGGCAAAAGAGGAATTGAGTTGTAGTGTTGGAACCGTCGACAGCTTCCAAGGACAGGAGTTTGAGGTCGTGATCTTCTCCATGGTGCGAAGTAATCCAATGCGTGAGTGAACAGATTCTGATGACGTTTTTCTCAACATCTTTCCAGTTGACATTGGATTCCTCGCCGATCTGCGTCGTCTCAACGTCGCCATCACTAGAGCCAAGAAACATTTTTGTTTCGTCGGCAACGGATTCATGTTGTTTAAAAACCGCAACGAACAAATCAGAAATCTCTTCGCGTAAGTTGAGGCTTAATTTGTTGCTTTTCTCTGAAAAATGCCTGCTGGTACCTAATTATTCGATCTGAAATCAATTTCTTCCAGGATGTTCAAGGACAATCACAAACGTTTCCCGCCTTGTTTCGTTTCCCATGTCTGCAAACCCTTCGACAAAGAAAAGGTCACCAACAACTTCGGATTGAACTTCCAACTCTTCCTGGACCACACAAACGACGAAAAAATGAAGAAATTCTGCACTGAATACCTAGAAAACGCCCCGGAGTACAAAATTCAACGCGAGAACAACATGGAAAGATACAAACGGCGCGATGACAGTCAAAAAGAGTCAAAAAACGAGACCAACCAATAAAACAAGATTCCCTGTGTGTTATATCTACCCCCTCCCTCTCTCATGGACCCTTCCCTTCGTGTGAATTTCTTTTCTCAAGTTTGCCTCCCCCCGCCCGCCACAAAAAACATTTTCTAAAAATTTTCCAAGACCTCGATCACTTTTCATATGTTGACAGAAATCACATTTCTCTATAAATAAATGTATAAACGTTCTGTTGTTTCTGAATCAGATTACTTTTCAATTTGTGACGGTATTCAGTGAGGAAAGCAGCAAAGAAACTGAACAGAACGATCATCTGGAGGAGATATTAAGAGGAGAATCAAGCATTTCAGACTTATAACTTTCTTTTTAATGTAGCACTGGTTTGCTTTTTTTAAATCGTCTATTTCTTCGTACCTCATTGAGAAAAATATCGCGCCGTGTCTCTCTCTCTATAGGTCCACTGCAAACGCGCTCTATCGCACTGCACTGCGAATGTGGCGGTAATGCCATTTCATGCGACGTCGACGGGGGAAGGGAAAAGGTTTTGGAGATTTAGGGAAACCAGGGAAAAACCATGAGAGCCCAGATCAGGGCTCTCATATTGGGGAGAACATGGGAAGCGGGAAGGGACCAGGGTTGCACGGAATTCCGTTTTCCGTTTTCCGCACTTTTTTGGCCTTCCGTGTCCGGTTTCCGTATTTTCGAAACTCCTCTCTGTTTCCGTATTCCGTTTTCCGTTTGGAAAATGATCATTTCCGTTTCCGCCTTCCGTTTTCCGTGAAAGTTGACGGCTTTCCGCACGAAAACGAAACCCAACAGAGCCCAATTTTCAAATTTCTATTGAGATCGATTGCTTCAAAATGGCGTCACAGGGTGGGACAAAAGTCTTATTTTTTAAAAATTGACATTAAACATGCCGTTGGGAACTGTGTTGTTGAGTTTCACGACAAGCATTCAACTTTCGACTGAATGATACCATCAAACAGAAAGCCTATTCGCTCAGTAGACTGCGCAGAAAGGGTCAAAAGGATGGGCTACTCAGGTATGGAGGTGTAGAAAAAGTCACTGTCCAATAAATGAGACACTTTGTCCGACTAATACCTGCGTTCGGCGGTCGATTCACTCGCGGAACGCCTCCGTGACGTGATAACTCAAAATCATGCCGAAATTGGAACCGGTTAGGGGAATTCACGAACGGAAAGAACTGCGAAGTTTCCGTTTAGTGAGAAAGTTATTTCCTTGCAACCCTGGAAAGGACCCTTTCGGGTGGCACGTCAACTCATGTGCGGACGCTGAGAGGGGGAAGAGCAAAACGGCGCCTTGGCTCTTCTTCCGAAGGCGGCGGGACCCTCCGTCAGAGCATTCGTTGAAGAAAGGCCGCGGCGGGGTGGGGAGAAAGATAACTGGAAGTAGAGAGAAGAAGTGAGCGAGAGAGAAAGGGCGCACGCGCGCTTCAAGAAAGATTGCATCGTTTTTGCATGAGAAGAAGGGAAACAGAGCTTTTGTGCGAATTCGGTCTTTTCGGCGCTCTTCCGGGGCCTTGCCACTTGGGAGGAGAGACAGGCAATTTGAAATTGATGGAGCTGCCCAACGAGAGAACCCCGGACCGCGCCCACAAGCTGCATGAGCTGCCGCCCACTCCAAGACGTCTCTTCCAATGCCCCACTATCTCACTCTCTCTCCCGCCGCACCTCCCTCTGCGTCTCTCTGTCTCGGTCGTCGACTTGCAGCCGACACAGTGATTCATTCCTTTCCCCCATCCCGATTCCCCTGACATGGGTCTGCCTCCTCCATCGTCAATGTAGTGAATTTTGTAATTTCGTTTGGAATATGCCTTATTGGGAACTGGTACCAAACCAAGAGGACCCAGTGGGGCATGATTCAGATGAAATTTCGAATTTCACAACATTAATTATGGTTTGGCAGGAGGGGAGTGCCGATTCCCTTTGAATCTTTCCCTTGAATCATCAACCCCCCCCCCCCCCTTAAGAGCCCTGACCTGGGTTCTTCCCCTATTTATTTAAATTCCCATTTTCGATTGCTGGTAACACTGGAGTACGATATCGAAACAGTGAGTTTTGATAAACATTTTTTCGAAGAATCAATAAAAATACATGATAAACCAGAAAAAATTATTTTCCTGATTCGCTGTTCCAGAATTTTTTTTCACGAAAATTGAGAAAAATGTTAAAAAACGGGAACACTGATTTTGTAAAAAATTTAAAATATGGATATTAGCAAATTTCTTAGAAACAACTCTTTTGATAAAAAAACCCCGAAAAAATTCAGAAAAAATTCTAAAATTTGTTAAATTGATTTTTGATGGAATGAAACAGTTTTTCAAAAATGATGATCAAATTCCAAATTTAAAAAAAATTAAAATCTTACACATAACTATGTTTTTTTCGTTTTTTCCAATTTTCGAAATAATAAAAACAGTTTGAGAAAACTTCTGATTTTTTTTAAATTAATTTTCAAAATTTTTGGAAAATCGAATAAATTGCTATTCAGTTTAAAAAACGCCGAAAATTTCATAACAGTGTTGTTACATTTTTGAACAGTTTTCACGTTTAATAAACAATTGTTTTTTTTTTGAAGTTTCGCAAAAAAGGCGAAATAATTGCAAAAGATAAGACTATTTCGAGAAGTTTGAAAAATCGAAAAAAAAAGATTGATTTTTGTGCTTGAAAAGACAATATTTCGCTGATGACCTCTGAAGCAAACATCTCCATATTCAGAAAGTCAACAGCGGATTGTGTGCCGACGACGATCATTTCAAGATGACGTCTAGAAATGAAGTGGCCGCCCAGAAACTGCCCACTCGCATCGTCATCATCCGAGACGGAGTATCCGAGCGACAGTACGGAATGGTGACGAGTGATGAAAATGGTTCGTCTTACTGATTCCACCCTTTTCCAACCCCATGTCTTCCAGGAAAGATCGACAACGTTTCCCCTCTCGCCGTCATCGACCACACCATCGTGCGGCAGAATGGGAACGAGACGATCTTCCTCAAGCACTGCCCACTCACTGGAACCGTCCAGCCGATCGTCCTGAACTTCATGGTCAACCAAGGAAGGAGGAGATCGTCAAGCTTGTGGGAGCACCGAGGGCCAGACACGGTGTACGCCACCGACGAGTACGCGAAGCGAGGTGCCAAAAAGTTTTCGGCGTACAAGGAGTGAGTCAATTGGAATCTCTTGAAGTGTGTAATTTTGTGGTTGTAGGTACTTGACGAGGAGAAATCTACCGGAAGATCGTGTCGACGGACAATGGGACTTTGAGGCGATCAAGGAGACGATGTGCCACGTGCCGACTTCAGTATTTTTTTTTAATTTCTAATAAAAATTCGAAGAATACAACACGCGTACACATTGATTATCCGTGAAATGGAGGTTTTGAACCTGAAGTTATTTCTATTATCTTGTACTTCTCATCATTAAATCGAAATTATTTTCAGCGTTTTTTGTGCACTTTTTTGTGCACTTAACAGCGTGTGTAATTCTCCTTCTAATCGCCCGGAAAACTATATCAAAGTAGTTCATTCAATCATATCACAAAAAACCGAGAAAAATCGCACAATCTGTTGCAAATTCACGTTTTCTCATCCATTTCCATTTGAAAATGCCAGCAAAAACGACGAGGTGTGCAAACGCGCTCTAACGGACACCCTCTTTTTGAATTCATTTTCCACCGCCGCACACATTTTCATTCCTTTTTTCAGGTTTTCACCACGAATTTGCGAGGATTTCGACGGTTTTTGCGGAGAATAGTTGCCGAGGGACAATAAAAAACATGGAATTGGTGAGTTTTTTGTTCTAAAACGCTGTGAAAAACGAAGAAATGACAAGGAAGAATGGTTTTGCTCACTAAAAATCAATATTAACTATTATTGATGCGGAAACCGAGTAGACTCATTCACCAAGCCGTTCTCCTGCTTTCCATCAGGAAAAAAGGCACGAAATTCAAATAATGAGCGTCCAGAACTCAAAACAAGCAAAATCAGCCATTGTCGCCGAAATTTCGTTGAATCGGAATAGCCTCGCTGATAATCCCAGCGAGAACCATACAGAAACGTTCATAAAAGCACGACCTTGTTAACCGTCTTCAAAATTCACCAAAATTTCAACTGATGAGCAAAAAAATGACTAAACCAACAAAAATCCTTCTTTCTGCCGAGTTTTCGCTTAGACGCACTCATTTTCGACAATAAAAGATGCCGAATAGCTTACGGATTTTATGTCTTTTTCAAAATAACGTTATTTCTCATTTCGCATCCTCTTCTCTTCAAAAAAATCGGTCAAAGACACTACTGCGAGGAAAACGTGACGTGTACCATGGAATTTTCATTTTTCTCAACGATCACAGAATCGCTCAATCAAAAGAGGTGTGCAACTCACACGATTGGGAAAATAAGCGCAGAAAATGGAATTTACTTGCTTCCATTGCTTTCATAAGTTGAAAAACTGCTCCATTGCGCAAGAATTGGGTGATAAAACGCAGATTCGATGAGACAGTGTTATTCACGTGACAAGACGTGAGATGCTGAATTCGTGGTGACAATTGCTTCCCGTCTCTGTCACCCGTCTTCAGTTTCTCATGTCCAGTGTGTTCTTTTTGAGTAACTTCTCCTCTAACACGTCGCTTGTGGTTCGCCGTGCAAGACAAGAGTTCGAATATGGAATAGTGAATGAAGAGACTATCTTTCTGAAAATAGACACTTCAAAGAACTTTAGCAGTTCAAAGAATACGTATTTATGCTTTCTCAAAAAAAAACGTTGATTATGAAGAACTAGCACCGAGTTTCGAACTGCTCACTAGTCGCGTGAACAGTTTGCTTTGTTGTTTCTGAAGTTTTTAAATTGCTTTCGCTTTTATGTACTGACGTTTCGATAAAAGTATTTTGCCGTAAAATCGCCTGAAATGCCGGATATGGTGAGAAGTTGTATAATCTTTTTCAGGCAAAAGTTGTTCTGACCTGGAGCGGAGCCCCACCAATTGCTCTCTGAGCAATCGGCGTATAAACAAAAGTTAATGTGACTTGGCGAACAAACAGACACAGTTGTTGTCTGATAGTGAACACTGAAAACAAATCAAAGCGGCAAGGGAACGAACTTTATTCATAACAACAATGGTGACGTTGTGTTCACATTTTAACAATTTAAAAAGTTGCCGTTGTATATTCATTTTGAGCAACAATTCAACTTGACGGTGACTATTCCGCCATTTTCGAAACACTTCGGCATTGCAGCGAGATGATGTTAGTAAAACTGGAATAGTATGGTTACTTGTTTGCAGACGCTGTTTGATTGAACTCACTTTCCGCTGTTAAAGCGGTTTTTTCTCCTGGAAGTCGGTTTCATTGTAGAAACCACAACAATTTGTATCCTTCGTTGGTTTCTTGTCTATTTCAAATCTGGAAATTGTTGAAATTGAAAGAAATTAGTCTTTGATGATCAACTTACTAATTTTTCAACTTTTTCGTATCCGTTCGAGTAGTTGAAAACAAGACAAGATCCCTTTCCCACTTGCGGATTCAAGGATTTTGGAAACTTCATTTTCCGATACGATAGGACAATTTCCTATCGTATTCGCGCAATGTTTCATTCAATCGTATCACAAAAAAAATCCGAAAAAAATCGCTCAATCTGTTGCAAATTCACGTTTTCTCATCCATTCCCATTTGAAAATGCTAGCAAAAACGACGAGGTGTACAAACGCGCTCTAACGGACACCCTCTTTTTGAATTCATTTTCCACCGCCGCACACATTTTCACCCGTTTTTCCAGGTTTTCACCACGAATTTGCAAGGATTTCGACGGTTTTTTCGGAGAATACTGGTCAAGGGACAATAAAAACATGGAATTGGTGAGTATTTTGTTCTAAAACGCTGTGAAAAACGAAGAAATGGCCAGGAAGAATAGTTTTGCTCACTAAAAATCAATATTAACTACTATTGTTGCGGAAACCGAGTAGAGTCATTCACCAAGCCGTTATCCTGCTTCTCATCAGGAAAAAAGACGCGGAGTTCAAATAATGAACGTCCAGAACACAAAACAAGCAAAAACAGTCATTGCCGCCGAAATTTCGTTGAATAGGAATAGCCTCGATGATAATCGCACCGAAAACCATAAAGAAACGTTTTTAAAGGCAGGACCTTGTTAACCGTCCATCAAAATTACCAAAATTTCAACTGATCAGCAAAAAAAATGACTAAACCAACAAAAAACCATCTTTCTGCCGAATTTTCGCTTAGAAGCACTCATTTTTGACAATAAAAGATGCCCAATGGCTCAGGGATTTCATGTTTTTTTCAAAATAACGTTATTTCCCATTTCGTGGGCTCTTCTCTTCGAAGAGATCGGTCGAAGACACAATCCCGAGAAAAACGGGACGTTATTGAACCATGAAATTATCGTTTTTCTCAACGAATACATCAAATAAGAGGTGAGCAACTCACACGATTGGGGAAATAAGCGCAGGAACTGGAATTTTGCTTTTTATGCTTTCACAAGTTGAGAAAATTCTATGTTTCATTGCCAAACATTCAAGACATTCGGAAGGAAGTATTGTGTTAAAATTGGACGATAACACGGCAGAGCCGATGAGACAGTGTTATTCACGTGAAGATGTGAGATGGTGAATTCGTGGTGACAAGTGCTTTCCGTCTCTGTCACCCGTCTCCAGTTTCTCACGTCCAGTGTGTTTTTTTTGAGTAGCAGCCATGTAGAACAGGAACATTCCTTCGAAGTGTAACACAAAGGCGATGGACGTCAATGAAACTGCTTCGTAGACAGTATCTTTTTCACACAAATAGCCACATAAAGAGGATTGTTATAGCTAATCGGCGCGTATTCAAACTGATAAGCAGGCTCCGTTTATGGAGAATCAAGACGGGTGATGATAAAAAAAGGGAATGAAAAAAATTATCCGCACATGATTGTTTATTTGAATATTATATAAAACTGATTGTAGTGAATTAAAGCCCATTTTACAGCACTCAATTATATAATTTTAGTTTCAAATTGGTGATTCTCAATTGGAATTTTTTCACCAAATGACGAAGATCAACGTCTCGGCGGTGTTCGTGTCCAGGGTTGCGAGACGGCCGTCACCTCTTTTGATGTCAATTCCCCGCGTCAAGTCGAGGTCAGTTCCGTTCAGTCTAAACATCGAAACGGTTTCGATTCTTATTACTGTTTTCAGAACTCACATTAATCTTCTCGGTCGTCGTAGCCCATTGTATGGATTCGTTTGAAGGCCATCGAGGCACTCGCGTTCCGCCTGCCCTTTATCGTTCTGGGATATCCAACACTTGATGCTTTTCAGATTTGGCAATCCGCCATCCAACCATTTCTGGATGATAGCGCGCAAATTTGAGAATGATAGACTTCCATTCAGAATATGCACGTTCTCGCACTCCATGTGTAAGAACGTGTCAAGCGGGATCCAGTTGGAGGTGGCAACGACGAAGTTTTTGTTTTTCAAGCATCCGGAATAGATGAATTCGTACGGAAGTTGAGAGAGAACTTGCATATCTTCGATATTCAAATTGGCAAGCATCCACTTCAGGTCGTCGACATTGATCGCCAGGGGAGGTGGCAAGACCACCGACAATAATGATGAACGAGTGCTCCAGATGAAGTTATCCGGAGGGCAACGATTGTACAACTCCACGTTGAATTTGTTGGTCTTGACGATGGCCATGATGTGTTTCGTGAACTGCTCACAGAAGTGGACGGCACCAACTCTCGAGACGCCCTCAACGGGGCGAATCTCCCAAGTGCTGGCGCGGTGTACCTTCACCGTGTCCTTGTTTATAGTGATTTCATCGAACTCGTCATCCTTCGGCATTCCAAAAGTGGTGGTGAGGAAGTGGAGATTCATGAATCCTTCCGGAGTGGCAACCTTGAGAACCAAATTAAAAAAGTCCCAGTGGCACGTCCCAGACATCACGGGGTACTTCGATAGCTTGCACTTCTCCTTCGATTTTTCCGAAATTAGAGAAAACGACAGGCTGAAAATTGTTGATTTAATAATCAGATGTTATGATTAAATAACTCACAAGTCGAAGAAACCCATTCGATCAATAACATCGAGTTGGCAGAGAAGAGGCAGCTCGAGGAAAGGGAACGCAATGGGCATTGTGCACAGTAAATGGTCAACAGCGTGGAAGAGTGGGGAAGACGATAGTGCACGGCCGGCAGTACCGTCGATGCGCACAGAAGGGGTCGTTACTGACGTGCTTCATGTGCAGGCGTCAAGTTCCAATTTTCAGCCTGCGTCTCTCGCCAAAAATCATATCTCCTCTTGAAAGACGCCGGAAAGCAAATTTCAGCCAATAAACTATGTAAAATCGTAATTTTTCCGATGAAAAAATGGAATTTGAACATTAAAAGATTAATCAAGTGAGAACCGTACAGAATTTTGGCCAAATCCATGCATATTCTCAAAAATTGATTCAATCCAACATAATGCCGAACAACAATTATTTCTGATTCTAATTTAGTGAAAATACTTCAGCTTACGACAACAGAGCATTTTGAAAGAAATTTATACAAGAAGAAGTCGTTTTCGCAACGAAACACGACAGGCGAAAATGAATCAGCTCGAGAAAATGATTAAAAACTTCGGGAAGCCTGTATTTTGATGAAAAAACATTGGAAAGCGTTTCCTTCTGCTTAAGATTCATTTTTATAAAGAAAAACTGATAACAATCCAAAGCAGGGAGAAAATAACTTTATTTATAACAAAAAATGGTGACGTTGCCAATTTCTTACAAAAAACAAAAAGTTGCCATTGTGTATTCTGATTTTCCATCAAAAAAGTGGCCGTTGTCTATTCATTTTCAGCAACAAATTAACTTGTCGGTCTTTGAACATTGCAGAAGCCTTTCGAATGTTGAAGTCAGTTTCATTGTGGAAACCACAAACACTTGTTGTACCCTTCGTTGTTCATTCCAAATCTGAAAATTGTTGGAATTGAAAGAAGTCAGTCTTTGGCATTCAACTTACTAACTTTTCAACTTCTTAGCGTCGTGGTTGATTGAACAGTAGAAGACAAGGCTCTCGAAGTTTCGGATCCAAGGTCCATGGAAACCTCATTTTCCCGATACAATAGGGCAATTTCCTAATGTATTCGAAAATCCAGTGGTAATTCAGAGAAATCAGGGGAGAGCCCAGGTCAGGGCTCTATTCGAGAAGTTGGTAAAATTGATAAGCAAATCCAGTTAGAATAATAATCCATTGGTAGTTCAGAAAATTCAGAGAAGAGCTCAGATCAGAGCTCTAGTCGAGAAGTCGGTGGCATTGATAAGCGATTGAGAAATGTCCATTGATTGATGAAAGTACAGGTGATTCAGAGAAATCAGAATAACAGAAGAGCCCAGATCAGAGCTCTATTAAGGGAGAACGGGGGGGGGGGCATTCGATAGTTCGCCGAGAGGAAGTGGTTGAAACCCTTGCGGGTGGAGCGTCAGCCCATCGGGCGACGCGGAGGAGAATGAACGAAATGGCGTTTCGACCGTTCTTTTGAAGCCCCGAGAGCGTTATAAAACAACGATTTGCATACGGACGGGAGATGGGGAGAGAGTATCGTGGGAAACTACATATTTTTCGAAAAGGGAAATGGGAAACGATATTCATTGTTCGAGAACACTTGCGTGGAAGGGAATATCATGGGAAGGAGTAAAAATGAAAAAGCGGTGAAAAAACATGATCAGAGTTCTCAAGGTCCAAGAAATCGCTTTTGGGAAGTGTCGGGTAACATTCCTGCAAGTTTGGATTCTCAACCCGCAGATCAACGCACAAACAAAGTGGCCCGGAAGAAACAACCAGCTATAATTCGGTGCTCCGAACTCAAGTGCGACGCCGGTTGGATGCCGCCCTGAGGTCAAAGGTGAAAGACTGGAGGGGCAAAGGCCGTGAGACAGGGGTGGGTAACTCCGTAAGTATTAGTGACAGCCTAGCCCGACGGTGCTGAAATTTGGAGGAATCCTGATCAGTTCGAGAAAGAAGGGGCGCGTGAGGGCATTGGATCCACTGCTGCGTGGATCCAACCCTCTTCTGGTGTTCCCCGATCGCGGCCCATCAGCACTAAACAAGAAAGTGACGATGGCAAGGCGTCCTTGCAATATCCCCTTCCGTCGCAGCTGGCCGTCCACCCGCAAGGGTGACAAACTGCTGCTGTACCACTCGCCCCATCATCTTGGAGAAAAGTCCGCAACGAATTACGAATGTCTCCCAGTTGAGAATTCCAGGTGTCGGACTGCTAAAATGGCTTCGGATTCAAGAAGTCAGGGTTCTGGTGTTCAAAAACTCCCATTCCTCGCTATGTGTTATATCTACCCCTCCCTCTCTCATGGACCCTTCCCTTCGTGTTAATTTCTTTTCTCAAGTTTGCCTCCCCCGCCCGCCACAAAAAAATTTTCTAAAAATTTTCCAAGACCTCGATCACTTTTAATATGTTGACAGAAATCACATTTCTCTATAAATGAATGTATAAATGTTCTGTTTTTTCTGAATCAGATTACTTTTCAATTTGTGACGGTATTCAGTGAGGAAAGCAGCAAAGAAACTGAACAGAACGATCATCTGGAGGAGATATTAAGAGGAGAATCAAGCATTTCAAACGTATAACTTTCTTTTTAATGTAGCACTGGTTTGGTTTTTTAAAATCGTCTATTTCTTCGTACCTCATTGAGAAAAATATCGCGCCGTGTCTCCCTCTCTATAGGTCCACTGCAAACGCGCTCTATCGCACTGCACTGCGAATGTGGCGGGAATGCCATTTCATGCGACGTCGACGGGGGAAGGGAAAGGGTTTTGGAGATTTAGGGAAACCAGGGAAAAACCATGAGAGCCCAGATCAGGGCTCTCATATTGGGGAGAACACGGGAAGGGACCAGGGTTGCACGGAATTCCGTTTTCCGTTTTCCGCACTTTTTTGGCCTTCCGTGTCCGGTTTCCGTATTTTCGAAACTCCTCTCTGTTTCCGTATTCCGTTTTCCGTTTGGAAAATGATCATTTCCGTTTCCGCCTTTCGTTTTCCGTGAAAGTTGACGGCTTTCCGCACGAAAACGAAACCCAACAGAGCCCAATTTTCAAATTTCTATTGAGATCGATTGCTTCAAAATGGCGTCACAGGGTGGGACAAAAGTCTTATTTTTTGAAAATTGACATTAAACATGCCGTTGGGAACTGTGTTGTTGAGTTTCACGACAAGCATTCAACTTTCGACTGAATGATACCATCAAACAGAAAACCTATTCGCTCACTAGACTGCGCAGACGACGACGACGACGACGACGACGACGACGACGACGACGACGAAGACGAAGGTGACGACGACGACGAAGGTGACGACGACGACGATGGTGACGACGACGACGAAGGTGACGACGACGACGACGAAGACGACGACAAAGACGACGACGAAGACGACGACGAAGACGACGACGAAGACGACGACGAAGACGACGACGAAGACGACGACGAAGACGACGACGAAGACGACGACGAAGGTGACGACGACAAAGACGACGACGAAGGTGACGACGACAAAGACGACGACGAAGGTGACGACGACAAAGACGACGACGAAGGTGACGACGACAAAGACGACGACGAAGGTGACGACGACAAAGACGACGACGAAGACGACGACGAAGACGACGACGAAGACGACGACGAAGACGACGACGAAGACGACGACGAAGACGACGACGAAGACGAAGGTGACGACGACGACGAAGGTGACGACGACGACGAAGACGACGACGAAGACGAAGACGAAGACTATGTAAGGAACAGTACCAGAACCATCCTAGACATATCAGATGCATCCAGATGTGGTTCCTATGTAAGGAACAGTACCAGAACCATCCTTGACATACCAGATGCATCCAGATGTGGTTCCTATGTAAGGAACAGTACCAGAACCATACTAGACATACCAGATGCATCCAGATGTGGTTCCTATGTAAGGAACAGTACCAGAACCATCCTTGACATACCAGATGCATCCAGATGTGGTTCCTATGTAAGGAACAGTACCAGAACCATCCTTGACATACCAGATGCATCCAGATGTGGTTCCTATGAAAGAAACAGTACCAGAACCATACTAGACATACCAGATGCATCCAGATGTGGTTCCTATGTAAGGAACAGTACCAGAACCATACTAGACATACCAGATGCATTCAGATGTGGTTCCTATGTAAGGAACAGTACCAGAACCATCCTTGACATACCAGATGCATCCAGATATGGTTCCTATGAAATAAACAGTACCAGAACCATACTAGACATACCAGATGCATCCAGATATGGTTCCTATGAAATAAACAGTACCAGAACCATACTAGACATACCAGATGCATCCAGATGTGGTTCCTATGAAAGAAACAGTACCAGAACCATACTAGACATACCAGATGCATCCAGATGTGGTTCCTATGTAAGGAACAGTACCAGAACCATCCTTGACATACCAGATGCATCCAGATATGGTTCCTATGTAAGGAACAGTACCAGAACCATACTAGACATACCAGAGGCATCCAGATGTGGTTCCTATGAAAGAAACAGTACCAGAACCATACTAGACATACCAGATGCATCCAGATGTGGTTCCTATGTAAGGAACAGTACCAGAACCATCCTTGACATACCAGATGCATCCAGATATGGTTCCTATGAAAGAAACAGTACCAGAACCATACTAGACATACCAGATGCATCCAGATGTGGTTCCTATGTAAGGAACAGTACCAGAACCATCCTTGACATACCAGATGCATCCAGATGTGGTTCCTATGAAAAAAACAGTACCAGAACCATACTAGACATACCAGATGCATCCAGATGTGGTTCCTATGAAAGAAACAGTACCAGAACCATACTAGACATACCAGATGCATCCAGATGTGGTTCCTATGAAAGAAACAGTACCAGAACCATACTAGACATACCAGATGCATCCAGATGTGGTTCCTATGTAAGGAACAGTACCAGAACCATCCTTGACATACCAGATGCATCCAGATGTGGTTCCTATGAAAGAAACAGTACCAGAACCATACTAGACATACCAGATGCATCCAGATGTGGTTCCTATGTAAGGAACAGTACCAGAACCATCCTTGACATACCAGATGCATCCAGATGTGGTTCCTATGAAAAAAACAGTACCAGAACCATACTAGACATACCAGATGCATCCAGATGTGGTTCCTATGAAAGAAACAGTACCAGAACCATACTAGACATACCAGATGCATCCAGATGTGGTTCCTATGTAAGGAACAGTACCAGAACCATCCTTGACATACCAGATGCATCCAGATGTGGTTCCTATGAAAGAAACAGTACCAGAACCATACTAGACATACCAGAGGCATCCAGATGTGGTTCCTATGAAAGAAACAGTACCAGAACCATACTAGACATACCAGATGCATCCAGATGTGGTTCCTATGTAAGGAACAGTACCAGAACCATCCTTGACATACCAGATGCATCCAGATGTGGTTCCTATGAAAGAAACAGTACCAGAACCATACTAGACATACCAGATGCATCCAGATGTGGTTCCTATGAAAGAAACAGTACCAGAACCATACTAGACATACCAGATGCATCCAGATGTGGTTCCTATGTAAGGAACAGTACCAGAACCATCCTTGACATACCAGATGCATCCAGATATGGTTCCTATGTAAGGAACAGTACCAGAACCATCCTAGACATACCAGATGCATCCAGATGTGGTTCCTATGAAAGAAACAGTACCAGAACCATACTAGACATACCAGATGCATCCAGATGTGGTTCCTATGTAAGGAACAGTACCAGAACCATCCTTGACATACCAGATGCATCCAGATATGGTTCCTATGTAAGGAACAGTACCAGAACCATCCTAGACATACAAGATGCATCCAGATGTGGTTCCTATGTAAGGAACAGTACCAGAACCATACTAGACATATCAGATGCATCCAGATGTGGTTCTTATGTAAGGAACAGTACCAGAACCATCCTAGACATACCAGATGCATCCAGATGTGGTTCCTATGAAAGAAACAGTACCAGAACCATACTAGACATACCAGATGCATCCAGATGTGGTTCCTATGTAAGGAACAGTACCAGAACCATCCTTGACATACCAGATGCATCCAGATATGGTTCCTATGTAAGGAACAGTACCAGAACCATACTAGACATACCAGATGCATCCAGATATGGTTCCTATGTAAGGAACAGTACCAGAACCATACTAGACATACCAGAGGCATCCAGATGTGGTTCCTATGTAAGGAACAGTACCAGAACCATCCTTGACATACCAGATGCATCCAGATATGGTTCCTATGTAAGGAACAGTACCAGAACCATACTAGACATACCAGATGCATCCAGATGTGGTTCCTATGTAAGGAACAGTACCAGAACCATCCTTGACATACCAGATGCATCCAGATATGGTTCCTATGTAAGGAACAGTACCAGAACCATACTAGACATACCAGAGGCATCCAGATGTGGTTCCTATGAAAGAAACAGTACCAGAACCATACTAGACATACCAGATGCATCCAGATGTGGTTCCTATGTAAGGAACAGTACCAGAACCATCCTTGACATACCAGATGCATCCAGATATGGTTCCTATGAAAGAAACAGTACCAGAACCATACTAGACATACCAGATGCATCCAGATGTGGTTCCTATGAAAGAAACAGTACCAGAACCATACTAGACATACCAGATGCATCCAGATGTGGTTCCTATGTAAGGAACAGTACCAGAACCATCCTTGACATACCAGATGCATCCAGATGTGGTTCCTATGAAAGAAACAGTACCAGAACCATACTAGACATACCAGATGCATCCAGATGTGGTTCCTATGTAAGGAACAGTACCAGAACCATCCTTGACATACCAGATGCATCCAGATGTGGTTCCTATGAAAAAAACAGTACCAGAACCATACTAGACATACCAGATGCATCCAGATGTGGTTCCTATGAAAGAAACAGTACCAGAACCATACTAGACATACCAGATGCATCCAGATGTGGTTCCTATGTAAGGAACAGTACCAGAACCATCCTTGACATACCAGATGCATCCAGATGTGGTTCCTATGAAAGAAACAGTACCAGAACCATACTAGACATACCAGAGGCATCCAGATGTGGTTCCTATGAAAGAAACAGTACCAGAACCATACTAGACATACCAGATGCATCCAGATGTGGTTCCTATGTAAGGAACAGTACCAGAACCATCCTTGACATACCAGATGCATCCAGATATGGTTCCTATGTAAGGAACAGTACCAGAACCATCCTAGACATACCAGATGCATCCAGATGTGGTTCCTATGAAAGAAACAGTACCAGAACCATACTAGACATACCAGATGCATCCAGATGTGGTTCCTATGTAAGGAACAGTACCAGAACCATCCTTGACATACCAGATGCATCCAGATATGGTTCCTATGTAAGGAACAGTACCAGAACCATCCTAGACATACCAGATGCATCCAGATGTGGTTCCTATGAAAGAAACAGTACCAGAACCATACTAGACATACCAGATGCATCCAGATGTGGTTCCTATGTAAGGAACAGTACCAGAACCATCCTAGACATACCAGATGCATCCAGATGTGGTTCCTATGAAAGAAACAGTACCAGAACCATACTAGACATACCAGATGCATCCAGATGTGGTTCCTATGTAAGGAACAGTACCAGAACCATCCTAGACATACCAGATGCATCCAGATGTGGTTCCTATGAAAGAAACAGTACCAGAACCATACTAGACATACCAGATGCATCCAGATGTGGTTCCTATGTAAGGAACAGTACCAGAACCATCCTAGACATACCAGATGCATCCAGATGTGGTTCCTATGAAAGAAACAGTACCAGAACCATACTAGACATACCAGATGCATCCAGATGTGGTTCCTATGTAAGGAACAGTACCAGAACCATCCTTGACATACCAGATGCATCCAGATATGGTTCCTATGTAAGGAACAGTACCAGAACCATCCTAGACATACCAGATGCATCCAGATGTGGTTCCTATGAAAGAAACAGTACCAGAACCATACTAGACATACCAGATGCATCCAGATGTGGTTCCTATGTAAGGAACAGTACCAGAACCATCCTTGACATACCAGATGCATCCAGATATGGTTCCTATGTAAGGAACAGTACCAGAACCATCCTAGACATACAAGATGCATCCAGATGTGGTTCCTATGTAAGGAACAGTACCAGAACCATACTAGACATATCAGATGCATCCAGATGTGGTTCTTATGTAAGGAACAGTACCAGAACCATCCTAGACATACCAGATGCATCCAGATGTGGTTCCTATGAAAGAAACAGTACCAGAACCATACTAGACATACCAGATGCATCCAGATGTGGTTCCTATGTAAGGAACAGTACCAGAACCATCCTTGACATACCAGATGCATCCAGATGTGGTTCCTATGAAAGAAACAGTACCAGAACCATACTAGACATACCAGATGCATCCAGATGTGGTTCCTATGAAAGAAACAGTACCAGAACCATACTAGACATACCAGATGCATCCAGATGTGGTTCCTATGTAAGGAACAGTACCAGAACCATCCTAGACATACCAGATGCATCCAGATGTGGTTCCTATGAAAGAAACAGTACCAGAACCATCCTAGACATACCAGATGCATCCAGATGTGGTTCCTATGTAAGGAACAGTACCAGAACCATCCTTGACATACCAGATGCATCCAGATGTGGTTCTTATGTAAGGAACAGTACCAGAACCATCCTTGACATACCAGATGCATCCAGATGTGGTTCCTATGTAAGGAACAGTACCAGAACCATCCTAGACATACCAGATGCATCCAGATGTGGTTCCTATGAAAGAAACAGTACCAGAACCATCCTAGACATACCAGATGCATCCAGATGTGGTTCCTATGTAAGGAACAGTACCAGAACCATCCTAGACATACCAGATGCATCCAGATGTGGTTCCTATGTAAGGAACAGTACCAGAACCATCCTAGACATACCAGATGCATCCAGATGTGGTTCCTATGTAAGTAACAGTACCAGAACCATCCTAGACATACCAGATGCATCCAGATGTGGTTCCTATGTAAGTAACAGTACCAGAACCATCCTAGACATACCAGATGCATCCAGATGTGGTTCTTATGTAAGAAACAGTACCAAAACCATCCTAACCATACCAGATGCATCCAGATGTGGTTCCTATGTAAGGAACAGTACCAGAACGATCCTTGACATACCAGATGCATCCAGATGTGGTTCCTATGTAAGTAACAGTACGAGAACCATCCTAGACATACCAGATGCATCCAGATGTGGTTCTTATGTAAGAAACAGTACCAAAACCATCCTAACCATACCAGATGCATCCAGATGTGGTTCCTATGTAAGGAACAGTACCAGAACGATCCTTGACATACCAGATGCATCCAGATGTGGTTCCTATGTAAGGAACAGTACCAGAACGATCCTTGACATACCAGATGCATCCAGATGTGGTTCCTATGTGAGGAACAGTACCAGAACTATCCTAGACATACCAGATGCATCCAGATGTGGTTCCTATGTAAGGAACAGTACCAGAACTATCCTAGACATACCAGATGCATCCAGATGTGGTTCCTATGTAAGGAACAGTACCAGAACTATCCTAGACATACCAGATGCATCCAGATGTGGTTGTCAGTATTTAAGTGCCCTGTTTCTTCAACCTTCCTACCTCCTGTGATGGTCCCTGTATCTCCTCTTCGAACGTGATTAATGCGCTCACTCAATCGGATCTTAATGATATCCTATACGAATGGGCAGCGAATAATATGATACGCTATATGTATTAGCACATGTGTTCGTTGTTCAACAGATAGATAGAAACCTCCGGGAGAAGCACTCCCGACGACCCGACATCCAACGGGAGATGATACGCTTGTGAGGTGAACTGATTAACATTGTTTCTCCTAATCAGTTCTCCATTTTTCTGTTCATTAGGGAGACTTCATGCCTGAGATCTCATTAGAGGGATGACGAGGAGAGGTAGTTGACCGAGAATCCGCGCAGTCGCCGTATATGATGCAATCGGCTCCCTCTGCTCGAATGCTCTCTGCCAGTTTCTTATTGCGTAGTCCACTCCTTACGCAACTCCTACCTGCCAGTTCCTTATTGTGTAGTACACTCAACCAATTTCACGGACGGATTTATTCCGAAAGCAGATTCAAAATCAAAATACGAGAAATTTGCTGCAAATTCACTATGTAAATAAAAAAATCGGTTTCAGCGCAAAATTTGAAAAAAAGTTTCATGATATCAAGTTCGTCAGTTTTTGAGCGCAATGACGGCGCTGTGCGAAGTCGACTACGAGTGCACCCGTTTGGTGTAGTGGTACCGCGTCCGGCCGCCGATCAGTCAACCGGGGTCCGCGCCGCGGGCTGGTGACCTCTAAGCCCCGCCCACTCGTCAGAACTCCAGTACTAAACAATTGCGCATTAAAATGGCTGTAACTCGGGAACCAGCGAATATTTTTGAAATATTATTTGGGAACGTACTTCTATTGACATTCTAAACACATTTCCATCAAAAGTTAAGCCAAATTCGGAGTTCTAAGAAACCCGTTGCGGTGCCTAGACGTTCCTTCCTTCTTTCATCGGCTTATCCCTTAACTCCTATCAACTGATTTTGTGTCAAGTTGGACGATGGGGTCGAACGTTTCCCGAGTGGCTCTCCTCTGTGTATAAGATAGGTGCGCATAACGCGTACCACGCGTGCCTTGCTTTAGCTAGAGAGTGTGGTGAGCTCGGATACATCAGATATAATACGCAATCCGGATGGGCCGTCCTGGAGAGGTATGCGCAATCCGAATGGGCGGTCCTCGACAGGCGCTTGTGGTCCGGATAACTAAACATTCTGACTGGCATCTTTCTGCCTAGTTTGCTTCCCGTTGCCATTCCTCTCATCACCCGTTGAATCTGACATCCCTATCAGTTGACAATTTGTTGATCAGCAAACTTTCTCACCTGTCATCCCGTTCAATAAGCTTCAGTCTGAAAATGATAAGAAATCAGGTCTTAGGGTATTCGTTTTTCTTTTTCTCCTACTGAGCAACTATGGAAGTAATTTGGGTCATACTGTAGCGCCTGGTTATACTGTAGCGCCATGGTGTGCTAGATATCCATGACCCTCACTGAATCTCTGACATCATGCATCTCCCTTGATAAATAAGTGCGCACGACTTTTCTGGCAAGTTCCGGACCAGTCTGAAAATCATGATCCTGATTGGTTGTTGGGTATACCGTACTATCCCTGACCGACAGACATAGAGAAAGGCACATTCCAAAGTTCTCAGAGAGACATCAAAAGAGTGCCACCGTAAACATGGGATCGGAGGTTGAATAAGCATCCCTACCCCGTTTCTGAATCACTGTTTTAATTTTATCTCATTCGGTTTATTGTAAGACCAAGTGACGGAGACTGTTGTCTTATTTTTCTCTAATCTCCCCTTCACTACCAGGAGTTTTCATTTACGTTCCTTTTCATGCGTTTTTACTTGTTCTCCTGTTTCTTTCTATCTGGGTCTACTCAATCAAGTTGATGGCTTCTGTGTAGCCTGCATGGCCGAGTTGACCCGCTCATCACCCTTATACAGTGACAAGCGAGCCACACCTATCCGATTACACCCGACGATGTCGATTGCGCAACCAAAACCGGGAAGTCCACCCGTGAGGGGGCAATTGGGAGACTTCCCCCTTCTACGCAACCCACATATTATCTATGTGATGCCCCAAGTCCAAGTCCTCGCTTCTATCTAAACTTCTTTTTTTGGCGTTGACCACATGGGAGGGAAAAACGAACACCAAATGTTTTGATTATCCAGCGAGACAGAAGTCATTTTTTGAGCGCAAAGAGCCGTCGCGCACCGCGAGAATATCAGTGGACTGTGGAAGTCCCCGCATCTGTACGCGTTATCTACTTTCACTATTCATAAATGCACTTCTTTAACGAGTTAAGTCGCGTTTTTCCGGGACATGTGGCATCATTAACCTTGCGCAGTCTGTCACCGACGCGCCAGACAGTCTTCATCGACATATTCTGCGAGCATCTCACCTTCTGCGTCTCTCACAGACCTTCACGGCACTGTCTTCCGCTGTGTTTTTTGCAACTCACATCCATTCACAAGAAAAGTGTGTCACCTTGCCGTGGGATTTCGGAATGAGACCTAGTCCATCCGATAGAGTTTGAAATGGCGCGTTCGGCCCTGTTTTTCGATTTTGCGGAACGACCTCGAGAGCCGAGTTAGAAGCTCGCAAAGTTGCTCCGCGCGCGTAGGCGTAATATGTATGCACCTGTGACTGCTGGGAGAGTGTGGCTGCGTAGCAGAGTGGATAGTGGGGTAGAATGGTAACGAGCCATGCTGGTTCGAGTTCGTTTCGTTCAATCTCTTTTGTTTTTCTATATTTCATGCAGAAATTCATAAGTTCTCGAAACATATATGGTAAAACAATTTTTCAGAAAACAGCATAGTAGATGGGAAAAACAAAAGAGATTAAAAGAAAAGAACTCGAACCAGCATAGCTCGTTACCATTCTACCCCACTATCCACTCTGCTATGCAGCCACACTCTCCCAGTAGTCACAGGTGCATACATACTACGCCTACACGCGCGGAGCAACTTTGCGAGCTTCTAACTCGGCTCTCGAGGTCGTTCCGCAAAATCGAAAAACAGGGCCGAACGCGCCATTTCAAACTCTATCGGATGGACTAGGTCTCATTCCGAAATCCCACGGCAAGGTGACACACTTCTCTTGTCAGTCTACAAGCTAGATGTTTCCGTCTAAACCACCTTATAATCTGCTGTTTTCTGTCAACTCTAATAAAGAATGCCAACCCCCAGTACAGAACCTCTTCAAGTCGCCGACGCGGCTCTACCGTAGGCTTCTCGACGCCTGCGTCTCTCTCCAGCGGAACTAGGCAAACAATCCACACCTGCGTCTCTTCACTCTCCCATGCCAGTGCGCATAACAAGTTTAAAACGAGGCGCCGTTCTGCCGCTGCCCCTTGTTTAGCCACTGATGATGACAAATATTTTAGGCCCGCATTTTCCACCCAGTTTTGCACTTTACCTCCGGAAAATGTCCTTATCGACTTGATTTTTTGGCGATTTTTGTTTCGGAGACTCTCATTCCCAATTTAATACCATATTTCCAATGTTTTTACGCTGTGAATCGATAAAATTGCCGGTTTTTCGACTTTTTTAGGCCTGTGTCATACAAAAAAATCGATAATGATCTAGTTTTTCGCACGGCGACCACTGGCAACCAGAGTTGGGCGGAATGAAAATTTTGAGTTGCGGAAAACGGAAAATGGAAAACGGAAAGGAATTATTTTTTACGGAAAACGGAAACCGGAAAACGGAATCTCTCTCACGTCGCTCACTCTCTTCCCTATTCCTTACCAGAAGCTAAATAATTCTTCGCTTATTTCAGATGGTTTTCACTGACTACTTTGGGTTTTTTCTTGGAAAGGTGTCTGATGAGTCTAATAGAACCCTATACCACGTCGCGTGCTTCAAGGACCGCGGAGATTCGAGACAAGTCGTGAAAGTGCCACCGAAAGACGACAATTTAGAGGCGTCGTATGGCGAACTGATTCAGTTCGAGACAGAGTGAGTTTCTCGTTCGCGCGGTTGTTTCAGTGCTGGCTTTCGTTTTTCAGAGCCGAAGAACTCGACTCCACCTCGGTGTGCTCGTTCAAGCGACTCGCGAAACCGTTATTCGTGCACGCAAAGAATGAAGTGTTCATTATCGTTAGTTTTCCGATAATCAGACAACAACCATTGTTTCCAATTTTCAGCACATCGCCGATAACTTCTCCGTCAGCGCCGCGAACTGCAAGGCAGCCGGGGAGTTCCAACACATCGAGCTCGGTGTGATGCGAGACCGGAGACATTTGATGTTCCCGGGCAGGTGAGGCTTCTAATGCCATTCTAGTTACCGTAAAGTCTATTAAAACGGTTCCTTTATTAGAGGCGTCCGGGAAGGGCGGTTGAAAAATGGAAGGGCTACCGCCAAAGTTACGCGGAATTCCGTTTTTCATGTAAAAAATAAATTTGGCGGAACTGAGCGTGAGTAGTCTCAGAACAAAAAAAAAGACAATGTAGAAATAAGTGTTGCTGAGTTTCGGATGCTTAAATAACTCGGAAAGATATCTTTCTTGAGATCACAATTTTTTCTCGAAAAACTGCTCTTTTTGAGTTCCGGTCCCCGTATAGAACATTGTCGCTTTTGAGCCAATTCAAGAATTAGACTAACTTTCCATATTTCTCGTATTAGTATACTGGAGAATATCTGCGAACTAGTTAAAGGTTGCGGAGTTCTCGTTTCACGGAAATTTCGAAGTACTCGAAAATGAAGACAATTATGCAGTTCTTGCATCTTAACATTTTCGGAAACTATTCTACAGAACAAATACAATATTTTTGTTTATGTAAAATGAATTAATTGTGAGGTTTCTGCTAAATTTTGTTCGAAAAACTGTTGAAAATAATCGGAAGGGTATGCCCTATTAAAGACATAACGGTAAATGTTTTAACTGTATTTCAGCTACCAGGCGATGATGTTCACTGTGGCCGTAGACGGCGACACATTCACCTTCGACGTGATCCAAACCTTACGAGCGGACTCTGCGGTTATGTCCCCCGAAGATGATACGATCGACTTGGGCCAGCGGTTCACGGACATAGCGGAGGTGATCAAAGACGAGGTGGAACACGTCATCAGCGTAAGTTTCTGTTGATGATTGACTTTGTCAACCGTTCACATTACAGGCGGAAAATAAAATTTGGAATTCAATTGGCAAATTCAAGGTCATCGCCCTTGATACAAGTCAATTTTTCACAGGAACTCGGCCTATCTTTGAGCCTGTCGATACAGACAATCTGCCGTTGCTTAAAAATGTTAGCGCAGCTGCCCCAGTTTTCATTAAAAAGCTGAAGTTGAATGCTGAAAGCAACGAGTGGGAGGATGACAACAGCTTTCGCGAAATATTCGCAGTATTTTTCCCCGCAGGCAAAGAGAGTACAGTGAGTCGGCCTGGGAATTTACTAGAATGGGATTTTTGTGTTTCAGCAATGTTACGCCACCTTGTCTTCTAATGCACGCTATGTCATCGAGGATTCGTTGGCCGTTGGTGATATGGTCCGATTCGAATCCAGTCAATCAATGGAAGATGTCAGATATTGGGAGTAAGATATCGAGGCTGTTAGACTATTGCAATTTTATGATTCTTGCAGGACTGGAAAACAAGGAGAATGCGGAATATTTTTGCACACAACTGAAAATAATGACGGCGACATGAAGCTTCAAGATGTACTCGAACAACACATGGTCGCGACAGATACGATCAACAAAATTCGAGATAAAGGCCATAGACGAAGCATTCTCAACGGGAAACAGTTGAAAGCAGTCCAGATGGCGCGGAACGAGGATCGCCCGCTCGTGATGATCCAGGGACCGCCAGGAACCGGAAAAACATTTGTGCTCGCCAACTACCTCTGCTCTCTGATTCTCGATGGAAAAGCGGCGATGGTCTTGACACCGACGAAAGAGGCGATGAGGAACATTAGAAAGAAGACGAAGGAAGTGATGACATCTTTAAAAGTTCCGTATCAACGCAACAGTGAGTTGAAATGCATCCTTCGTATCTATACCACTTATAAAAATATAAACGTTTTGAATATTGCAGGAGAGTTGGCATGAACTAGTGAAAAACGGAAAAATGGAGATTCGCGTGCGAAACAGACTCATTCAGGAGGCGATGAAGTCATTGAAACAGGAACGCATTGCTGTAAGTTGCCGGAAAAAAAAACTCGAAATAAATGTTTGTTTTACAGGAAATTATGGTACACACTCGAGTCGTTTTCTCGACTATTTGCAGCAGTTTTCCAAAAATGTTGGTCCAACCGAATCTCTTCGATCCGGATGTGTGTGTGATTGGTAAGTCGATTAGTTGTTGTCATTTGAAAATAATGCGCTGAAACTCAGACGAAGCCAGTCAAGTTATGGAAGCACAGATGTGGCCCGCGTGTTGTCGAATGAAGCGCATCGTGATGGCCGGTGATCCAAAGCAACTGCCAGCGATTGTGTTCTCCAAAGAGTCAGTTGATCAAGTTTGACTCGAAATCAGTCCATGTTACTTTTACAGGGCCAGAAAATTCGATATGGGCAGCTCAGTGATGGACAGAATTATCAACGACAAGGATCGCTTCAGTTGGATTATGCTCGAAGAGCAGTATCGTTCCAATCCGGCTATCACTCAATGGTCGAACCAGAGCTTCTACGGTGGCTCACTCAAAGCCGCTTGCACTGTGCCAGTGCTGACGTGAGTTTTGAATGTAGATGTTCAACATGCAAACCAAGCTGTTCAAGTGATATGTTCGGGCGCAAGCCTCGCTCGAACTTCATGCCGATTTACTCGCCGTTTGTCATGATTGATACTTCATTGGAGACGGTTGCGGCGAAGCGAGTCGCTTTGTTTGAGCAGATTAAATCTAACAATAAGAGCGGCAACCCGAGAGATTCTGATCATACATATGAAAACAAAGGTCAGTTCATTAGTCTACAACAGTCTCATTAACATTTGTTTCAAGGCGAGGCACAACTTGTGATCACTCATTTTAAGCAGCTCATCGGTCACGGTATTCACGAAGACGCCATCGCCATCATCACACCTTACAAAGGACAGGTAATTGTTCGTTCTTGCAATCGCGCTTACGAAATCCCCTACTTTCAGCTGGAACTTGTCCAATCGGAATTGGCAAAAGAGGAATTGAGTTGTAGTGTTGGAACCGTCGACAGCTTCCAAGGACAGGAGTTTGAGGTCGTGATCTTCTCCATGGTGCGAAGTAATCCAATGCGTGAGTGAACAGATTCTGATGACGTTTTTCTCAACATCTTTCCAGTTGACATTGGATTCGTCGCCGATCTGCGTCGTCTCAACGTCGCCATCACTAGAGCCAAGAAACATTTTTGTTTCGTTGGCAACGGATTCATGTTGTTTAAAAACCGCAACGAACAAATCAGAAATCTCTTCGCGTAAGTTGAGGCTTATTTTGTTTCTTTTCTCTGAAAAATGCCTGATGGTACCTAATTATTCGCTCTGAAATCAATTTCTTCCAGGATGTTCAAGGACAATCACAAACGTTTCCCGCCTTGTTTCGTTTCCCATGTCTGCAAACCCTTCGACAAAGAAAAGGTCACCAACAACTTCGGATTGAACTTCCAACTCTTCCTGGACCACACAAACGACGAAAAAATGAAGAAATTCTGCACTGAATACCTAGAAAACGCCCCGGAGTACAAAATTCAACGCGAGAACAACATGGAAACATACAAACGGCGCAATGACAGTCAAAAAGAGTCAAAAAACGAGACCAACCAATAAAACAAGATTCCCTGTGTGTTATATCTACCCCCTCCCTCTCTCATGGACCCTTCCCTTCGTGTGAATTTCTTTTCTCAAGTTTGCCTCCCCCCGCCCGCCACAAAAAAATTTTCTAAAAATTTTCCAAGACCTCGATCACTTTTAATATGTTGACAGAAATCACATTTCTCTATAAATAAATGTATAAATGTTATGTTTTTTCTGAATCAGATTACTTTTCAATTTGTGACGGTATTCAGTGAGGAAAGCAGCAAAGAAACTGAACAGAACGATCATCTGGAGGAGATATTGATAGGAGAATCAAGCATTTCAAACTTATAACTTTCTTTTTAATGTAGCACTGGTTTGCTTTTTTAGAATCGTCTATTTCTTCGTACCTCATTGAGAAAAATATCGCGCCGTGTCTCTCTCTCTATAGGTCCACTGCAAACGCGCTCTATCGCACTGCACTGCGAATGTGGCGGTAATGCCATTTCATGCGACGTCGACGGGGGAAGGGGAAAGGTTTTGGAGATTCAGGGAAACCAGGGAAAAACCATGAGAGCCCAGATCAGGGCTCTCATATTGGGGAGAACATGGGAAGCGGGAAGGGACCAGGGTTGCACGGAATTCCGTTTTTCGTTTTCCGCACTTTTTTGGCCTTCCGTTTCCGGTTTCCGTATTTTCGAAACTCCTCTCTGTTTCCGTATTCCGTTTTCCGTTTGGAAAATGATCATTTCCGTTTCCGCCTTCCGTTTTCCGTGAAAGTTGACGGCTTTCCGCACGAAAACGAAACCCAACAGAGCCCAATTTTCAAATTTCTATTGAGATCGATTGCTTCAAAATGGCGTCACAGGGTGGGACAAAGGTCTTATTTTTTTAAAATTGACATTAAACATGCCGTTGGGAACTGTGTTGTTGAGTTTCACGACAAGCATTCAACTTTCGACTGAATGATACCATCAAACAGAAAGCCTATTCGCTCACTAGACTGCGCAGAAAGGGTCAAGAGGATGGGCTACTCAGGTATGGAGGTGTAGAAAAAGTCACTGTCCAATAAATGAGACACTTTGTCCGACTAATACCTGCGTTCGGCGGTCGATTCACTCGCGGAACGTCTCCGTGACGTGATCACTCAAAATCATGCCGAAATTGGAACCGGTTAGGGAAATGTTCACGGACGGAAAGAACTGCGAAGTTTCCGTTTAGTGAGAAAGTTATTTCCTTGCAACCCTGGAAAGGACCCTTTCGGGTGGCACGTCAACTCATGTGCGGACGCTGAGAGGGGGAAGAGCAAAACGGCGCCTTGGCTCTTCTTCCGAAAGGCGGCGGGACCCTCCGTCAGAGCATTCGTTGAGGAAAGGCCGCGGCGGGGTGGGGAGAAAGATAACTGGAAGTTGAGAGAAGAAGTGAGCGAGAGAGAAAGGGCGCACGCGCGCTTCAAGAAGGATTGCATCGTTTTTGCATGAGAAGAAGGGAACAAAGCTTTTGTGTGAATTCGGTCTTTTCGTGGGTCTTCCGGGGCCTTGGCCCTTGGGAGGAGCAATAGCACATTTAAAATTGATGGAGCTGCCCAACGAGAGAACCCCGGACCGCGCCCACAAGCTGCATGAGCTGCCGCCCACTCCAAGACGTATCTTCTAAAACGTCTCTTCCAATGCCCCACTATCTCACTCTCTCTCCCGCCGCGCCCCCTCTGCGTCTCTCTGTCTCGGTCGTCGACTTGCAGCCGACACAGTGATTCATTCCTTCCCCCCATCCCGATTCCCCTGACATGGGTCTGCCTCCTCCATCGTCAATGTAGTGAATGTTGTAATTTCGTTTGGAATATGCCTCATTGGGAACTGGTACCAAACCAAGAGGACCCAGTGGGGCATAATTCACAGGAAATTTCAAATTTCGCAACATTTATTGTGGTTTGGCAGGAGAGGAGTACCGATTCTCTTTGAATCCTCCCCTTGAATCATCAACCCCCCCCCCCTTTAGAGCCCTGACATGGGCTCTCTTCCCCCGATTTATTTAAATTCCCATTTTCGATTGCTGGTAACACTGGAGTACGATATCGAAACAGTGAGTTTTGATAAACATTTTTTCGAAGAATCAGTAAAAATACATGATAAACCAGAAAAAATTATTTTCCTGAATCGCAGTTTCAGAATTTTTTTTCACGAAAATTGAGAAAAATGTTAAAAAACGGGAACACTGATTTTGTTAAAAATTTAGAAATTGAATATGAGCAAATTTCCTAAAAACAACTCTTTTGATAATCAAAAAAATCCCGAAAAAATTAAGAAAAAACTCTAAAATTTGTTAAATTGATTTTTGATGGAATGAAACAGTTTTTCAAGAATGATGATCAAATTCCAAATTTAAAAAAAATTAAAATCTTACACATAACTATGTTTTTTTCGTTTTTTCCAATTTTCGAAAAAATAAAAACAGTTTGAGAAAACTTCAGATTTTTGTTAAATTAATTTTCGAAATTTTTGGAAATTCGAATAAATTGCTATTCAGTTTAAAAAACGTCAAAAATTTCATAACAGTGTTGTGACATTTTTGAACAGTTTTCACGTTTAATAAACAATTGTTTTTTTTAAAGTTTCGCAAAAAAGGCGAAATAATTGCAAAAGGGAGCATTTTTTTGTGCTTGAAAAGACAAAATTTCGCTGACGACCTCTGAAGCAAACATCTCGATATTCAGAAAGTCAACTTGGCCACTCGCATCGTCATCATTCGAGACGGAGTATCCGAAGGACAGTGCGGAATGGTGGCGAGTGATGAAAATGGTTCGTCTTACTGATTCCACCCTTTTCCAACCCCCATGTCTTTCAGGAAAGATCGACAACGTTTCCCCTCTCGCCGTCATCGACCACACCATCGTGCGGCAGAATGGGAACGAGATGATCTTCCTCAGCCACTGCCCACTCACTGGAACCGTCCAGCCGATCGTCCTGAACCTCATGGTCAACCAAGGAAGGAGGAGATCGTCAAGCTTGTGGGAGCACCGATGGCCAGACACGGTGTACGCCACCGACGAGTACGCAAAGCGAGGCGCCAAAATGTTATCGGCGTACAAGGAGTGAGTCAATTGGAATCTCTTGAAGTGTGTAATTTTGTGGTTGTAGGTACTTGACGAGGAGAAATCAACCGGAAAATCGTGTCGACGGACAATGGGACTTTGAGGCGATCAAGGAGACGATGTGCCACGTGCCGACTTCAGTATTTTTTTTTAATTTCTAATAAAAATTCGAAGAATAAAACACGCGTACACATTGATTATCCGTGAAATGGAGGTTTTGAACCTGAAGCTATTTCTATTATCTTGTACTTCTCATCATTAAATCGAAATTATTTTCAGCGTTTTTTGTGCACTTTTTTGTGCACTTAACAGCGTGTGTAATTCTCCTTCTAATCGCCCGGAAAACTATATCAAAGTAGTTCATTCAATCATATCACAAAAAACCGAGAAAAATCGCACAATCTGTTGCAAATTCACGTTTTCTCATCCATTTCCATTTGAAAATGCCAGCAAAAACGACGAGGTGCAAACGCGCTCTAACGGACACCCTCTTTTTGAATTCATTTTCCGTCGCCGCACACATTTTCATCCGTTTTTCCAGGTTTTTACCACGAATTTGCAAGGATTTCCACTGTTTTTTCGGAGAATACTAGTCAAAATACAATAAAAACATGGAATTGGTGAGTTTTTTGTTCTAAAACGCTGTGAAAAACAAAGAAATGACCAGGAAGAATGGTTTTGTTCACTAAAAATCAATATTAACTACTATTGATGCGGAAACCGAGTAGACTCATTCACCAAGCCGTTCTCCTGCTTTCCATCAGGAAAAAAGGCACGAAATTCAAATAATGAGCGTCCAGAACTCAAACCCAGCAAAAGCAGCCATTGTCGCCGAAATTTCGTTCAATCGGAATAGCCTCGCTGATAATCGCAGCGAGAACCATACAGAAACGTTTTTAAAAGCACGACCTTGCTAACCGTCTTCAAAATTCACCAAAATTTCAACTGATGAGCAAAAAAATGACAATACCAACAAAAAACCTTCTTTCTGCCGAGTTTTCGCTTAGACGCACTCATTTTCGACAATAAAAGATGCCCAATAGCTTACGGATTTTATGTCTTTTTCAAAATAACGTTATTTCCCATTTCGCATCCTCTTCTCTTCAAAAAAATCGGTCAAAGACACTACTGCGAGGAAAACGTGACGTGTACCATGGAATTTTCATTTTTCTCAACGATCACAGAATCGCTCAGTCAAAAGAGTTGTGCAACTCACACGATTGGGAAAATAAGTGCAGGAAATGGAATTTCTTTGCTTCCATTGCTTTCATAAGTTGAAGAACTGCTCCATTGCGCAAGAATTGGGTGATAAAACGCAGATTCGATGAGACAGTGTTATTCACGTGACAAGATGTGAGATGCTGAATTCGTGGTGACAAGTGCTTCCCGTCTCTGTCACCCGTCTTCAGTTTCTCATGTCCAGTGTGTTCTTTTTGAGTAACTTTTCCTCTGACACGTTTCCTCTAACACGTCGCTTGTGGTTCGCCGTGCAAGACGAGAGTTCGAATATGGAATAGTGAATGAAGAGACTATCTTTCTGAAAATAGACACTTCAAAGAACTTTAACAGTTCAAAGAATACGTATTTCTGCTTTTTCAAAAAGAAAACGTTCATTATGAAGAACTAGCACCGAGTTCCGAACTGCTCACTAGTCGCGTGAACAGTTTGCTTTGTTGTTTCTGAAGCTTTTAAATTGCTTTCGCTTTTATGTACTGACGTTTCGATAAAAGTATTTTGCCGTAAAATCGCCTGAAATGCCGGAAATGGTGAGAAGTTGCATAATCTTTTTCAGGCAAAAGTTGTTCTGACGTGGAGTGGAGCCCCACCAATTGCTCTCTGAGCAATCGGCGTATAAACAAAAGTTAATGTGACTTGGCAAACAAAGAGACACCGTAGTTGTCTGATAGTGAACACTGAAAACAAATCAAAGCGGCAAGGGAACGAACTTTATTTAAAACAACAATGTTGACGATGTGTTCACATTTTAACAATAGAAAGAGTTGCCGTTGTATATTCATTTTGAGCAACAATTCATTTTGACGGTGACTATTCCGCCATTTTCGAAACACTTCGGCATTGCAGCGAGATGATGTTGGTAAAACTGGAATGGTATGGTTACTTGTTTGCAGACGCTGTTTGATTGAACTCACTTTCCGCTGCCAAAACGGTTTTGTTCTCCTTGAAGTCGGTTTCATTGTAGAAACCACAACAATTTGTATCCTTCGTTGGTTTCTTGTCTATTTCAAATCTGGAAGTTGTTGAAATTGAAAGAAATTAGTCTTTGATGATCAACTTACTAATTTTTCAACTTTTTCGTATCCGTTCGAGTAGTTGAAAACAAGACAAGAACCCTTTCCCACTTGCGGATTCAAGGATTTTGGAAACTTCATTTTCCGATACGATAGGACAATTTCCTATCGTATTCGCGCAATGTTGCATTCGAAGATCTAGTGGTGATTCAGAGAAATCAAGGGAGAACCCAGATCAGGGTTCTATTCGAGAACAAGTCGTTGGGATCGATAAGCGAGTCCAGTTGAAATAAAAATCCATTGGCAGTTCAAGAAAATCAGGGGAGAGCCCAGATCAGAGCTCTAGTCGAGAAGTTGGTAGGATCGATCCATTGAGAATGAATATCCGTTGATTGGTAATGGTGATTCAGAGAAATCATAATAACAGAACAGCCCAGATCAGAGCTCTGTTGAGGGATAACGGGGGTGGCATTCGATGGTTCGCCGAGAGGAGGTGGTTGAAACCCTTGCGGGTGGCGCGTCAGCCCATCGGGCGACGCGGAGGAGAATGAACGAAATGGAGTTTCGACCGTCCTTTTAAAGCCCAAAAGCTATAAAACAACGATTTACATACGGACGGGAAAACGGAACGAGAGAGTGAATGTTCAGAAGAGATATCATTTTATCATTTTTCAGAGAAATGTTAGAGAAGAAGCTTGCAGAAGAAAATGGATCTGGAGAGATTTCGGAAACGAGAGATGGGGAGAGAGTGTCATGGAAATAGGAAACGCGGGGGTGGTTTTCACCGTTCGAAAACATTTGCGTGGAAGGGAATATCATGGAAACGTCAAAATGGAAGAGCGGTGAAGAAACATGATCAGAGTTCTCAATGGTCCAAGAATTCGTTTCCAGGAGGGTTGAGGGATTCGAAACGAATTTGGAGGGAGGGGCTGAATGAAACCGTTTACAAGAAGGAGCGTTTGTTTATTTATTTTTCAAACACCGAGTATCGTATTGGTTGGGGTGGTGTCGGGTAACATTCCTGCAAGTTTGGATGCCCATCCTGCAAATAAACACCCAGGCAGAGTAGCCCGGAAGGAGCAACCAACTAGAGTCTGGTGCTCCGGAACGATCAAGTATGACGCCGGTTTGATGCCGTCCTGAAGCCGAAATCGAAAGACTGGAGGGGCAAAGGCCGTGAGACAGGGGTGATGACTCTGTAAGTATGAGTAGCCCGACGATGCTGAAATATGGAGGAATCCTGATCAATTCGAGAAACAAGGCGCACGTGAGGTCCAAAACCAGCATTGGATCCACTGCAGCGTTGATCCAACCCTCTTCTGGTGTTCCCCGATTGCGACCCATCAGCACTAAACAATAAAGTGACGATGGCAAGGTGTCCTTGCAATATCCCCTTCCGTCGCAGCTGGATTCAAGAATTCAAGGTTTTCCTGTTAGTCTGTGAGGATTTTCAAGAGGTTGCAATCATTTCTGGGCCATCAGAAAATGCTGGCCAAATAGAAGGTCATTATAATGGAAAACGGCTTTATCTAGTCCATTAACAGGTTCTTCAATTAAAAGAATTAGAACGATGTCGCCGTCACATTTATAATAACAAAACAAATTGTCCCAACAGCCGAAGTCCTTCGAAAACGTTGTCCACTAGTCGAGTTGGTTTTATCAAGTGCTGAAATAACGGAAAGTTTGGGAATTCACCATTATTTACCTCAAAAAATTATATTCTTGTTTCAAATTTGACAATATCGTCATCAGTACTCTCAATTTTAGTTCAGTTGATACCCGATACTCCTCGCCAATCCAGCAAATCGTTTTTTTGTTTCGAATTTTGTGCACTTAACAGGGTGTGTAATTTTCCATTCAATCTCCCGGAAAACCATATCAAAAAATCTTTTGCATTAGTTCATTCAATCATATCGCAAAAAAACCGAGAAAAATTGCTCAGTCTGTTGCAATTTTACGTTTTCTCATCCATCCCCATTTGAAAATGCCAGCAAACACGACGAGGTGTGCAAACGCGCTCTAACGGACACCCTCTTTTTGAATTCATTTTCCGTCGCCGCACACATTTTCACCCGTTTTTTCCAGGTTTTCACCACGATTTGCAAGGATTTCGACTGTTTTTCGGAGAATAGTTGCCGAGGGACAATAAAAACACGGAATTGGTGAGTATTTTGTTCTAAAACGCTGTGAAAAACAAAGAAATGACAAGAAAGAATGGTTTTGCTCACTAAAAATCAATATTAACTACTATTGATGCGGAAACCGAGTAGACTCATTCACCAAGCCGTTCTCCTGCTTTCCATCAGCAAAAAAGACCCGAAATTCAAATAATGAGCGTTCAGAACTCAAACCCAGCAAAAGCAGCCATTGTCGCCGAAATTTCGTTGAATCGGAATAGCCTCGCTGATAATCGCAGCGAGAACCATAAAGAAACGTTTTTAAAAGCACGACCTTGCTAACCGTCTTCAAAATTCACCAAAATTTCAACTGATGAGCAAAAAAATGACAATACCAACAAAAAAACCTTCTTTCTGCCGAGTTTTCGCTTAGACGCACTCATTTTCGACAATAAAAGATGCCCAATAGCTTACGGATTTTATGTCTTTTTCAAAATAACGTCATTTCCCATTTCGTGGGCTCTTCTCTTCAAAAAAAATTGGTCAAAGACACTACTGCGAGGAAAACGTGACGTTGCTGTATGATGAAATTCTCATTTTTCTCAACGAATACAGAATCGCTCAATCAAAAGAGGTGTGCAACTCACACGATTGGGAAAATAAGCGCAGGAAATGGAATTTACTTGCTTCCATTGCTTTCAAACGTTGAAAAACTGCTCCATCAAGAATTCGGTGATAAAACGCAGATTCGATGAGACAGTGTTATTCACGTGACAAGACGTGAGATGCTGAATTCGTGGTGACAAGTGCTTTCCGTCTCTGTCACCCGTCTCCAGTTTCTCATGTCCAGTGTGTTCTTTTTGAATGATGACCCAGAAAATATTGGCCGAATCTCTCCGGACCGCTTCATCTCCGTCACTTATTCCATATTTCTCGTGAAAAAACGTGTTTTGTGCCACTTTCCTCACGAACGCGCGGATAACAACTCCTCTGGCTGACTGCGTAAGGTCTGTAGATAGGACCTCCAAAAATATTTACAAAATAAATTCTTTACTGAATCCAGGAATTTCTTCTCACAAATAACCGATTTCTTATTTATGATGGGACTCAAGCTAAAATTGAATAAACGCAAGGGGAAATTGTGGAAGAATGCACTGCTAAATCGCCTTCGAAGAAAGTGGCGCTTTTGTTCCCGATGTCTTCTGGGAAATGTGATGAACTTTGTTGAAAGAGCGTCCTTTCACGCTCTTTTTGGTCTAAATTTGTTTTCCGCAGTTGCCGCCTCTAGATGCTCGACCAGAGGACATATGGATTCACGGACCAGAGGACATAAGGATTCACGGACCAGAGGACATAAGGATTCACGGACCAGAGGACATAAGGATTCACGAGTCACTGCTTTTCAGAAGCACACAAAACAGTTTGGAGAGGGGGGGGGGAACATTTATTTATCACCACAAAAATGTCGTTGGCAAATATTTTTGCGGATCCATCCGTGTTGTTGAGCGTCTCACTGAAACATTGCATTGATAATCTTGGCTATTTTTTGTTTTGAACTCACTTTCTCTTTCCAACCGGTCTTTGTAACAGAACATGCATTTTCAGCGACGAAGGGAGATATTCCCCTCGTGCAGTGCTTGCAACAGCATCTTGTGCTGCTTTTTGAGGATTGGCCTCAAAGATTGACTGGATTCTGTAATAGAACTTTGGGGATGAGATTTACCCTCCGGAAACCAACCTCAATGATATAGGAGCCGCAGAAAACGAAGAATAATAGAAATTCAGAAGATGTCAGTTTTAAAAGAGATAGAGTCCAGGTCAGGACTCTCAGAATCGGAGACAGGAAGGGAAAGGGGTTTAGAGATCTAGGGAAATCCGGGAATAACCATAGAGATCGTCAACCACTTTTCTGAGAACTGATTTTAAGTGTTGGAAAGCTACCGACCCCCAGCTGCCGATATGAATAGTCGTTCATTTCTTAACCAAGCGACATTTCAGATTGTTCAATTTGAGCTTACGCCACATATGAAAAATTTCCCATAAGACAGGCAAAGCGCACATTTAACGCATCAGTAGAACTCGCTTGCGCGCAAAGCGACGGGTGCGGGCAGCATGGTGGTTCTTGTCGGGCAGTCAAAGGTGTCCTATTGTATCGTTCGCTGCCCTTCCTCCAAGTGCAGAATGGGTCCTTTGTTGATGCTGTGAGATGACGGATAGTTTTTATTTGCGAGATACTGTCGATGGTGAGTGATGTGGAATTAGGAACTGGAAGCTCGGCTGTGCGCGCGGAGCTGGGATTGTTGAGTGAGAGGACGGCACCTGAGTCGACAAGGTCCAGCTGAAAAATAGGGAGAAATCGTGAGACGATATGCATTTCCACAGGGTGTTAGTGGCGGCTCATGCAGCTTGTTCGCGCACTCCGAGTTTCCCTCATTGGCCAGTTAGTTCCATCGACTTCAATTCTTTTGTCCCTACTTCCAAGTGACAGAGCCACGGAAGAAAGCCGGAAAAACCAAATTTACACTAAAGCTCTGTTTCCCTTCTTCTCATGCAAAAACTATGTATTTCTGTTCGGAGCGCGCGTGCTTTTCCTTTCTCTCTCTCTCACTTCTTCTCTTCACTTTCCGTTTACTTTCTCTCCATCCCAGGAAAGGGACCCTTTTTGGTTCAACTCATGTGCGGACGCGGAGAAGGAGTGAGCAAAACGGCGCCTCGGCTCTCCATTTGGGGCGGCGGGGTTCTCCGTCAGAGCATTCGTTGAAGAAAGGCCACGGCGGGCAGGGAGAAAGTTAACTGGAAGTTGAGAGAAGAAGTGAGCGAGAGCATCGTTTTTGCATGAGAAGAAGAGAATTCGGTCGTTTCGGCGCTCTTCCGGAACCTTGGCACTTGGGAGGAGCAACAGGCAATTTGAAATTAATGGAGCTGCCCAACGAGAGAACCCCGGACCGCGCCCACAAGCTGCATAAGCTGCCGCCCACTCCAAGACGTCTCTTCCAATGCCCCACTATCTCGCTTTTTCTCTCCCGCCGCACCTCCCTCTGCGTCTCTCTGTGTCTCGGTCGTCGACTTGCAGCCGACACAGTGATTCATTCCTTTCCCCCATCCCGATTCCCCTGACATGGGTCTGCCTCCTCCATCGTCAATGTAGTGAACTTTGTAATTTCGTTTGGAATATGCCTCATTGGGAACTGGTACCAAACCAAAAGGACCCAGTGGGGCATTATTCAGATGAAATTTCAAATTTCGCAACATTTATTATGGTTTGGCAGGAGGGGAGTACCGATTCCCTTTGAATCCTCCCCTTGAATCATCAACCCCCCCCCCCCCCCCCCCCGAGAGCCCTGACATGGGCTCTCCCCTTCCCCCGATTTATTTAAATTCAAACTGTCGATTACTGGTAACACTGGAGTACGATTTCGAAACAGTGAGTTTTGAAAAAAATTTCGGAGAATCAGAAAAAATACATAATAAACCAGAAAAAAATTATTTTTTTTGATTCGCTTATTCAGATTTTTTTAACGAAAATTAAGAAAAATGTTTAAAAAAACGGAAACACTGACTTAGTTAAAAATTTAAAAATTTCCTAGAAAAAACCCTTTCAATAAAAAAAAATCACGAAACAAATTTTTGAAAAATTCTAAAATTTGTTAAATTTATTTTTGATGAAATGAAACAATTTTTCAAAAATGATGATTAAATTCCGAATGAAAAAAATTAAAATCCTTTGATTTATGCTTCCTCCGTTTTTTTTATTTCTCGAAGACATAAAAACAATTTGAGAAAAACTTCTAATTTTTGTTAAATTAATTTTCAATATTTTTGGAAATTCGAAAATTAAATTGCCATTCAATTTAGAAAACGCCAAAAATTTTAAAGCAGCGTTGAACAGTTTTCACGTTTAATTTAAAAAAAATTTTTCAAGTTTCGCAAAATAAATGAAAAAAAATTGCGAAAAGTAAGGCTATTTTGAAAAGTTTGAAAAATAGAAAAAAAAAGATTCTTTTTTGTGCTTGAAAAGACAAAATTTCGCTAACGACCTCTGACGCAAACATCTTGATATTCAGAAAGTCAACAGCGGATTGTGTGCCGACGACGATCATTTCAAGATGACGTCCGGAGCTAAAGTGGCCGCCCAGAAACTGCCCACTCGAATCGTCATCCTTCGAGACGGCGTATCCGAAGGAAAGTACGGAATGATGGTGAACCACGAGTTCCTGGAAATCGTCACCCGAACAGCATCTTCACGAGCGATGAAAATGGTTCGTCCAACTGATTTCACCCTTTTCCAACCCCATGTCTTTCAGGAAAGATCGACAACGTTTCCCCTCTCGCCGTCATCGACCACACCGTCGTGCGGCAGAATGGGAACGAGACGATATTCATCAGCCACTGTCCACTCACTGGAACCGTCCAGCCGATCGTCCTGAACCTCATCGTGTACGCCACCGACGAGTACGCAAAGCGAGGCGCCAAAATGTTTTCGGCGTACAAGCAGTGAGTTATTTGGAATCTCATAAAATGTGTAATTTTGTGGTTGTAGGTACTTGACGAGGAGAAACGACTTTGAGGCGATCAAGGATACGATGCGCTACGTGCCGATTCAAGTATTTTTTTAATTTATAATAAAAATTCAAAGAATAAAACACGCGTACACATTGCTTATCCGTAAAATGGAGGTTTTGAACCTGAAGTTATTTCTATTATCTTGTACTTCTCATCATTAAATCAAAATTATTTTCAGCATTTGCAGAAAAGTAAAATAGTGACGAAATGAAATGCTAGATAATTAGATAATGAAAGCAAAATACGATTTCTGGATTTTGGATAATTCGTCAAAAATGTTTTTATTCAGAAACCTACTATTGATATTTTAAATGTCTATACTCACAAGTTTTTTTTCAAAGGTTCCCATTCTAGCGAAGACTCAATCATTTTGATATGGAAAACAGCGGAATAAAAGGAAAATGACTCTCGACTCGAGAACAGACCATTTTGGTAGAAATAAAAAGAGGATCTGTGGCGAACCATCTGGAGCCTCCTAATCGTTGCCAATGATATCGGTTTCCAAAATTCAGGCAAAACCAGTAATAATTACTGATCACAAATCAGGGCTCTAATAGGCCAAAGTTGGTCAGAAGAAACAGTTTTTTTTTTAATTGGTGAGGAAACCCTTGGAGATGGTGCGTCAAAAGACGAGAGGAGGACAGAGAAAAATGGAAAAACCACCGAAAGATGGAAAGGAAACCCTTGCTGGTGGCTCATCAGAGAACGAGAGGAGGGAATCAGTAGATGCGCTTTTCTTGGTGCGTTCTTGGAGTCACCAAGTCATCAAATATTACTCACATCAGTGCAATGAACATTTAGGAAACGAGTCGCTCCGTTCTAGAGCACCATTCCGTTCTGTTCAATTCAATCTCCTTTTCTTCCTCGCTCTTTTTCTCTCCCTTACAACCGAAACGTACTTTGCGTCCTACCTAAGTCCACAGAGACACGTTGTTGACGACTACAGCCACTCCGTTGGCAAGGTGAGTCAGGTTTTAGCTCCTAGGAGCAGCATAACAACGGTCCTTTGGGGAATGATTCCCCCGTTGTCAAGGGCTTATTTACATTCAAATCACTCGCAGCCTTTTCTATCACTCGTCCTTTTCGAGCTGTTCGGCAGTCCCCGGTCTCACGGAATAACCATGTCTATGGCAACTATGCCTTTTCTAGAGCAGAGAAAGAAGAATAAGCCGATCTTCGTGCATCCTGTATTCCTTCTTTTTGTCCTTACTCATATCTCCCTCGTTGTCTTCTATTCCGGAACGATAATCGAATTCGACGCTTTTGACTTGGGATACAGGAACTCCTCATGCTCATACCACATCTTCATATTTCCCCGCGCCATAAAACAATTCCTCTCGTGGTTTTCGCTATACTTCGCTCAGTTGAGCGCTGTGATTTATATCTCTGCAATGGTGAGTTTCTTCTGTCTTCGCAACTGCAATTCAAATCAATTCACTTCCAGAAATCAATCCAAAACGGACCGTTTGCAAACACTTGCCTATGGAAAATTAAAAAACGCCCACGTTCCGAATACAAGCGTGCAGAAAAGAAGCGGTTGTGTGCCGGATTCGCTCTGATATTTTATTACGCCTCCATAGGAATGGCTCTCTTTCCGCTCCCATTTCTTTTCATCGAGTTCAGCGTTTGCTTTGCCATGAATACGATCCCCGAGATTGCGGAGATGATGTTCTTTGCTACGCTCCTCGTCCTCACCGTCAGCTCGATTACGCTCAATTTGGCCGAAATCCCTAATATATTCGTTTTGGATGAGAAGTGCTACTGCAAAAAATGACAATCGCGTTAAAGCGAGGGATTTCTCGGAATTTGATCTCACAAGTGTTCATGAGACTTTGATTCGACTCTTTTTCAGTTATTATTTGAATAAAACTTTTGAGATGTTAATCGTGTTGTTGTTTTGTTTTTGAAGACCACAGTGATATTTGTTCTTACCAAATAACTGTCGATTTCACAAATAAGATGTGTTTCATCATGAATAGTGATGATGCAAACGCTTCACATAACTACAGAGACTATCTGGGGGGCCGAGCCCAATGTCGTGGATCAGACTTCATGAAAACTCTATCTCCTCAGACTGCAAACCAGAAAACCTGTACACTGATTTTGAATAAACTGTTTTTTTATTATTATTATTGAACTATTAACTATTCAAAAAACAATTTCTTCACTTATACTCAGGAAATGTTGGAGGACCCTGGAGTGGTCTTGACAATGTTGGACATCTGAAATAGTTTTAGGGAGATATCGGAATTGAGAAAAAACTGTTTACGTTAGTCTCATTGTTCCAGTTCGCCTCCTCCTTCTTCATTCTCACAAGCGTATCCTTGGAGCCAGTGCGGTGGGACATCTTGTACTCCTCTCCGAAGACGGCGATGGCGGCAATGATGATGAGCAAGGCGTGGCCGTCCAACCTTTCCTATAAAATAGTCTTTCCTGACACAGTTTCTTTTATTTCGGGTAATTTTTTAAATCAAAAACAGTATTGCGCTCAACGAGTTTTATCTCACACTGCTACAGTATTCAACGGCCGGCAGAGGCGAACTACGCAGCAAGTCAATGGTTCTCCGTTTTCTTTCATTCCATATTTATCTTCACGATTCCTACTGTCGGCCTACATCGTAAGAGCCCGCAACTGGGGTGAGCTCTGCCAAAGAATCATTATATCTCGATACTGATACGAGATATCGAAAAGTTGTTAACAGCAAACTTGTAGATCATAACTAGTACTACTTGTTTGCCGTTGACAACTTTTTTCTATCTTATATGAATCTCGAGATATAACCATTCTCCGGCAGCGTTTGGGGTGACGCGCTGTTCGAGGAAGAACGGTATTTCAATTAGTCAGTTGTTGGTTGCAGCGTATCTATGCACTGCAGTTCTATGTTCAGAGTAATCTATACTCACCTGGCGACCACAGATTTGTCGCAATTTGCAACATCCTGGAACGGACTGCACAACTCAGTCTTCAAGCGGCAGAGACAGACCTGGAAACCAAGGATTTGGAGAAACTCGGCTAGAATATGTCATCACTCACAATTCCTTGTCTTGTGCCTGATGCAGGACAGCTTTCAGGTCGGCAGACACATCAGGAACGTTGTCAATCAAGGGAATTCAGTGAAAATCGAATCTGAAATCTGTTTTTAGATTGTTCCACTCAACTAGGCAACTCACAGTCATAACCAGCAGATCAGCCGGTTAAAGAGGAAGATGATGGGAAGTCAGGGAAATCGAATCTGAAAGTCATTTTTATGATACAATTATCATTGTGAAACTCACAATTACAACTAGCAGATCAGCCGGTTGAAAGTGGAGATTTAGAAGAATCGAACACTTAAAATCAACATTTATCATTTGTATCGGATGATTTGAATACTTACTAAAGATGACCAGCATATCAGCCGGTCCAAAAGGGGGAAATGGAGTGATTTCCCAAGTTTTCGGTCCAAGAAGACCTGAAAAATATAACATTTTGAGAAAGAAGCGGAATAGTGAAATTGAGAAGAAACTATGAGAATGAGGTGAATCAAAATGAGATCTCGAAGAGGAACTGGTGAGATTATATAGTGGGTTTCAAACAAGAGAAGTGATCGGGAGAACCAACGGATATCGGAACTTTTGAAGTAAACAACAGGAAAAATGAGAAACTGAGGAGAAAGAGAGAGCAGTGGACGTAACCGACAGTGTAATAGTCAACACTCCTCCGCTTCAGTCAATAACACAGAGCTGGGGTTGGCGACTCGACGAGCACAGTGTAAAATTATTGCGTAGAGAGAGAGAGAGAGAGAGAGAGAGAGAGAGAGAGAGGATCCCGGGGTGTTCAGCTGCTGTTGAGAAAAGAGAAAAAGTGATTTGTGATGTTGTAAAAAACACGATTACTTCAGGGCTTCGTGATGTACCAAAGGAACAGTTAACTTTGAGATACATTATGAAAGACTGTTTGAAAAATGTTACTGGTTGGCCTAAAAGTAGTTGCAGGATGTCAGCGGTTGTAGATGGTTGACGGTATTCAGTGAGGAAAGCAGCAGAGAAACTGAATAGAATGATCATCTGGAGGAGATATTAATAGGAGAATCAAGAATTTCAAACTTATAACTTTTTTAGAATGTAGCACGGGTATGCTTTTGCTCACTTACCATCGATTCCATAAAGTGAGTTTTTTAAACAGCCTCAAAATACCGGATTCTCTCTGGCAATGACAGGTGGGCATGCCGGTGAACAGGGGAATCGTGTTCTCAATAGTCAAGCCGTACGTCGCCTGCCAACTGTCCTTCATTATATTCTCCATATTCCTTTTTCGTTTGTTGCACTCTCGAGCCTCTCGCTCGAGGAGCGATCTCCCCACTGTACTTGGCCTTCGCCTCCTTTCAACTCAATAAACCCATCTATCTCTAAGTCCTAATGCAGAGTGTAAAGGCCCGACACGTATACGAGAAAACTGAAAACCCGTCAACTTTTCGGCTCGAGCAAAATCAACACAGGAGTATGTTTGTCTTGAGAAGTATGCGGTCCAAATAAAAAGTCAATACGACAATTGGTTGCAAAGTTATGCTTTTTCAAACCCACGAACTACAATCAAATACATTCATAACCTGCAATAGAGCTGTAAATGAATTCTGGAGAATTTAATGAAGGACAGTTGGCAGGCAACGTACGGCTTGACTATGCCGGGGCGAGAACATCCGGGTGGTTAGAAACAGTGGCCGTTACAGAGACGGATGCGCGGTGGTTCCGGATTATCCGTTACACTTACAATCTTTTTATTAGAACCTTCCTCGGTCCAATCTTGTCATAATTTTGGTCACGGGGAAATCGAATATTTCAGATGTTTTTAGAGAGAGAGTCTGGAGTGAGAGGGAGTGAGTGGTGTTCAAGTTATATTTGTTTGATTGTTTGTTGGAGGGTGGGATATAATCGTGAGTGACAGGAGTCCTCACAATGTTCACCTCATGCTCACTCACCTTGGTTGCTTCGTGGGGTGGAGAGGGGAAGAGCGAGAAGCCAAGGGTATGAGGGCCTGTACCGCAAGTAGCAAATGTCCTCACGGTATTCGGCTCCCGTAGTCTCACTTCTCAGTCGCTTTCCGGTTCGTCCCGATGAGAGTTTCTCAGGTGGGGGCCTCTTTCAGGAAGTCAGGTGGGGACCTCTTCCAGGAATTGGAATTCAGAACTGAAGAAAACCCGATCACCACATCTTGCGCCACTTTAAACTGCTGCATGGTGTTCAAACATGAAATGTGACATAATTTTATTGAGGAATATGAAAGACAAACCTATTAGCTACCCATTGAGATACCAACGAGTAAAATAGAATCGTGAAAGTGAAGCAAACTACTAACAAAATCAAACGCCGCGCGGATCATGAAGGGATACGCGTTGATTACAGCTGATTTTGTAGACCACTAACCCCGCAGTAGGGCGCATACGGGTTAATTAATTGGAATTGATTAATTGGAGGCTAGGAATAATATAAGTGCTGTTGAATGTTGCTATAAGTATTGCTGCACAAAATCGGCTGTAGCCAACGCGTATCCCTTCATGATCCGTGCGGTGTTTCGTTTTATCAGTAATTTACTTCACTTTCACGATTCTATCAGACTCGTTTGTACCTCAATGTATAGCTAATGAGTCTCTCTTTCATATCCGTCAATAAAATCGTGTCACATTTTCTGTTTGAACACCATGTAGCAGATTAAAGTGGTGCGTTTCCGAACGGAAGTCAATCAAGTGAGTTATCATCTGTGGACTAGAAGTATTGTGTTGTCTATTCATTCATTTCAGGGCAGAAACTGCTAAAGCAGGAGCCGGAGGAGCCGGGGCCAAGAAAGCAGGAGCCGCGGGAGCCGAAGCAGGAGCCGGAGGAGCCGTTGAAACAGGAGAGAACAGAGCCAAAGCAGAAGTCGTGAGAGCTGGACCCGTGGGAGCTGGGGCAGCCGGATGCCAAAGAGGCCGACGCCGAACCGGGAGCCGAGCGACGTGGAGCTGATGTCTATGTCCCCGAAGTCGCGGGAGCCGCTCGGGACCGAGCTGCTGGTGCTGCCCAACCCTCTCTTGTCGGCGCTGTTGATGTCGCCAACGGACCGAATGACGACGACATCATCGAATGGATGGAAATCGAGGGAACAACGGGAGAATTGGACGACCCCGATGATACTCTGCCTTTATTCTTTTTGATTTGCTCTTCTCCGTCCACAGACACACTAACCGCACCCTGCTCGGCGATCTGCTCTCCTTCACTGAGTTGTATTGCTCTTCAATTCTCTCAAACCCTCTGACCATGAGAGACACTGACAATGGCAGTCGGCGGCGAAAGTGGCTGCAATTAGGCCTCCTGTAAGAAGCATAGCGGGGCGCGGAACCAGGGAATTGTCCGTACATAGAATTGCATTGCACCCTATGTCACGAAGCAGTCGTCGTCCTCGACTGACCGCTACAATGCAAACGAGCACTCGTGATAAATGATGCATCAGCAAGAATGTTTTTGGAAGCACCGTCTCCCATCACGTTCGGCTGCTGAGGAGTACATCAATCGCTAGATGCGGCCGTCACTCAACGACAAAAGGAATGAATCGGGTGGGGGGGGGGGTTTAAATGTTGACCCGTCACACAGTGAAGGCTTTTTTAATCGAATTGTCAGTTTCCATCCATCTCCCCCCACCCACACAGTTCCCGCCCAGATAAGGATGGGAAACAAACAATAAAACCAGCGAGCGAAAAAGTATAAATATTCCATCCCTTGGTCCGTTTCCACCAACCGTGTTCCAAATGCGTCTTCATCTGCTCCTTCTGCTCTCCGTGGTCTACCTGGCCCCAGCCTTCTGCCAAAGAGGAGGATTCCGTGTTTTCCAATCAGCGTACCCGACCGCTCTGGAAGTTCTCCATAAGCAGGCGGAGGTCATGACGACCGCTTTCCGGAACAAGGACACTGCTCTCATCGCCAGCCTCATCCACCACGACGGTAAGCTTCCACAAGAAACCGTCTCGTTCATTTCTCAATTCAGTTGCGGGAGGTATCAATGATTTGGTGAAACTTTTGGAGACACTCTCCTTCCGAGCGGTTTCTGCTAGTTATGTCGGCGGAGAAGTGCACGGACTTGTGGTTCTCTCTCTCAGTGGACACCCATCTGAGGAAATCAAGGGCCGTCTGATCGAGGTAAGCTCCAGTAGTTTGGATCGAAATACAAGTTCTGTTTCCAGGATGCCGGAAGTCCCACTGGATGGGTCTTGGTGGGGCTGGGTCCGCAGGCTTTCCGGCATCATGTCAACGCTCATGTCATCCAATACCAGGAACCTTGGTGAACATCATTAACAAATGTCTTTCCTGTTTCTGGAATAAAGTTGCATTCTAATTGTTTGCTTCAATCGGATAATCAACAAGGACATTCAGTCAAGAAAGAAAGTGTTGGGAAACCTCCAATTATAATCTTCATATCCACCGTTTGTTCCATGGTTAGCCCCTGAACCGGATACCTTCCTGATTCTGTTTCACAATCCGAAATGGAACAGAGAATAAGAAGGCGTGGGGCAGAGAACACTAATAAGCGCCTTCGTGTTGCAAACCACCCGATGTGTTATGACGGCGTGCCCGTGGAGTCTCACACACGCACTTTGCACTGGGTACGTGAATTTAGCACATGAACCAGTCGGTGCCGGAGAACTTGGTTCATCTCCGTGATCATCCAGGTCATATGTCTGATGTCTCGATTGGTGTGAGCTACAGCGCTGGACATAAAGGTATTTAAAAAAGTTCGTGACTTCAGAAAATCATAAATTTGCAGCCAATGTTCGAACTGATTTCAAATTTGACACGCTCACTTTTTAATAAACCACACGAGTACTCCTGGAATTTTTGGCTCAAATTCAAAAATTGACTGATTTTCAGATTTCTCCACATAACCACTTTCAGCCAGAAAATAACTCTACTTTAAAACGTATATATATATATATATATATATATATATATCATAACTTGATATGAAAATTAACATTGCGTCTAGTAAAGACAAAAAAAATAAAGCTAAATTGGAACTTTGAAGAAAATTATCAAATCAAGTACGTAGCTCCAAACAATAAACATTTTGAGGGTCTAGTTTTCAAAAACTGTGTCAAACAAGTTGAAAATTATTTTCGAATGATGTAATGCATTTCTTAGGACCATATCACGTAATTTCAGAATCAATGAATCATTTTCGAGAACTTTTAAAAACTCGACCTTCGAAATGTTCAATGTTTGGAGCTACATACTGGATTTCATAATATTTTCCAAAGTTCCACTTCAGCTTAAACTGTTTTTACTAGACCAAATGCTGATGTTAAGATCAAATCATGATATATAGAAACGTCTTAAAGTGAAGTTATTCTTTGGCTGAAAGTGGTATGTGGTGAGAAATCTTAAAATCTGTCAATTTTGTAATTCGAAGAAAATCATTTCAGGAGAACTCATGTGGACTAGCAGGTAGTAGGAGTACCAAATTGGAAGTCAATCCGACCATTGGCTGCAGAGTTATGCTCCCTCAAAGTCATGAACTACTTAAATACCTTTATGGCCAGCGCTGTAGCTCACACCAATCGAGACATCAGACATATGACCTGGATGATCACGGAGATGAACCAAGTTCTCCGGCACCGACTGGTTCATGTGCTGAATTCACGAAACTTGGTACAAAGTACGTGTGTGAGACTCCACGCGTAAGCCGTCATAACACATCGGACGGTTTTCAACACGAAGGCGCTTATTAGTGTTCTCTGCCCCACGCCTTCTTATTCTCTGTTCCATTTCGGATTGTGAAACAGAATCAGGAAGGTATCCGGTTCAGGGGCTAACCATGGAACAAACGGTGAATATGAAGCTTATAATTGGAGGTTTCCCAACACTTCCTTTCTTGACTGAATGTCCTTGTTGATTATCCGATTGAAGCAAACAATTATAATGTAACGTTCATTCCAGAGACAGGAAAACAATTTGTTAATGACGTTCACCAAGGTTCCTGGTATTGGATGACATGAGCGTTGACATGATGCCGGAAAGCCTGCGGACCCAGCCCCACCAAGACCCATCCAGTGGGACTTCCGGCATCCTGGAAACAGAACTTGTATTTCGATCCAAACTACTGGAGCTTACATTGATTAGACGGCCCTTGATTTCCTCAGATGGATATCCACTGAGAGAGAGAACCACAAATCCGTGCACTTCTCCGCCGACATAACTAGCAGAAACCGCTCGGAAGGAGAGTGTCTCCAAAAGTTTCACCAAATCATCGATACCTCCCGCAACTGAATTGAGAAATTAACGAGACGGTTTTTTGTGGAAGCTTACCGTCGTGGTGGATGAGGCTGGCGATGAGAGCAGTGTCCTTGTTCCGGAAAGCGGTCGTCATGACCTCCGCCTGCTTATGGAGAACTTCCAGAGCCGTCGGGTACACTGGTTGGACAACACGGAATCCTCCTCTTTGGCAGAAGGCTGGGGCCAGGTAGACCACGGAGAGCAGAAGGAGCAGATGAAGACGCATTTGGAACACGGTTGGTGGAAACGGACCAAGGGATGGAATATTTATACTTTTTCGCTCGCTGGTTTTATTGTTTGTTTCCCATCCTTATCTGGGCGGGAACTGTGTGGGTGGGGGGAGATGGATGGAAACTGACAATTCGATTAAAAAAGCCTTCACTGTGTGACGGGTCAACATTTAAACCCCCCCCCCCCACCCGATTCATTCCTTTTGTCGTTGAGTGACGGCCGCATCTAGCGATTGATGTACTCCTCAGCAGCCGAACGTGATGGGAGACGGTGCTTCCAAAAACATTCTTGCTGATGCATCATTTATCACGAGTGCTCGTTTGCATTGTAGCGGTCAGTCGAGGACGACGACTGCTTCGTGACATAGGGTGCAATGCAATTCTATGTACGGACAATTCCCTGGTTCCGCGCCCCGCTATGCTTCTTACAGGAGGCCTAATTGCAGCCACTTTCGCCGCCGACTGCCATTGTCAGTGTCTCTCATGGTCAGAGGGTTTGAGAGAATACAACTCACAAGGAATAGTCCCGAATTGTAACGCGGGGATTTTGATGAAAGTAGGGGGGATCGGTAGTACTATGAGAGGTATGAACACCCATAATGGGAAAATGGTGCGCCGGGCCTCCTTCCGGAGTTATGGTCAAAATAAATTTTTTGAAAAAATATCCAAACTTCAACTTTGGAGAATCATAACTCGCTTCAAAATTGAGTTACAATGTTGGTTGAAAAACTAAAATGTAGGTAATCATCTCTAGTTTACGATCCACAAATGATTGTTTCATCATGTTATCAGTATCTAACTGATATTATCATTTTTCTGAAAATTGTCAAATCCTATCTCAAAAACTGACCTTAGAATTTCTCTGGAAGTTTTTCCATTCGATCCGCCGTCCAATTCTGAGCATTTTCCCTTTGTGCCTATATACTGGTCGTTGGATGGATTTTGAGAAAAATAGGGAAAACTGAAAATGACACCTAAATTTTTGTGAAAAATAACGGTTTTTTGGCAATAAATGTGGCGTTTTCGATTTGTATCGGTAGATTTAGAACAAAAACAGTGTTGAGTGACTATAAAAATACGTATCCAGTGTTATCACGGAACCTCTTATCACGAGTTATCACTTAAAAGCTTTTTTTCATTTCAGTAGATTTTTCTTCCAGAAAGTCTTTTCTGGTGGCAATATTGTACGAAAAGTGAACATTCATAAGAAAACGAATTCATTTTGAAGCATTATTCGGCCTCGCAAAGCAAAAAACGGCTTGAAACTGATTTATCAGCACTGAAGACCTTGATCTTCCTTCGGATAACCATTTTCGGCTCAATGTTACGAATATTTTGTTTATCGTCATCGATATCAGTTGGTATGATAATAGAATTACATTTTCCGTACAATATTTCCACCAGGAAACACTTTCTGGAAGAAAAATCCACTGAAATGAAAAAAAGCTTTTAAGTGATAACTCGTGATAAGAGGTTCTGTGATAACACCGGATATGTATTCTTCTAGTCATTAAACATTGTTTTCGTCTTAAATCTACCGATACAAATCGAAAATGCTACGTTTATTGCCAAAAAACCGTCATTTTTAACAAAAATTTAGGTGTCATTTTCAGTTTTCCCCATTTTTCTCAAAATCCATCCAACGACCAATATATAGGCACAAGGGGAAAATGCTCAGAATTGGACGGCGGATCGAATGGAAAAACTTCCAGAGAAATTCTAAGGTCAGTTTTTGAGATAGGATTTGACAATTTTCAGAAAAATGATAATATCAGTTAGTTACTGATAACATGATGAAACAATCATTTGTGGATCGTAAACTAGAGATGATTACCTACATTTTAGTTTTTTAACCAACGTTCTAACTCAATTTCGAAGGGAGTTATGATTCTCCAAAGTTGAAGTTTGGATATTTTTTCAAAAAAATTCTTTTGACCATAACTCCGGAAGGAGGCCCGGCGCACCATTTTCCCATTATGGGTGTTCATACCTCTCATAGTACTACCGATCCCCCCTACTTTCATCAAAATCCCCGCGTTACAATTCGGGACTATTCCTTGTCAGTGAAGGAGAGCAGATCGCCGAGCAGGATGCGGTTAGTGTGTCTGTGGACGGAGAAGAGCAAATCAAAAAGAATAAAGGCAGAGTATCATCGGGGTCGTCCAATTCTCCCGTTGTTCCCTCGATTTCCATCCATTCGATGATGTCGTCGTCATCCGGTCCGTTGGCGACATCAACAGCGCCGACAAGAGAGGGTTGGGCAGCACCAGCAGCTCGGTCCCGAGCGGCTCCCGCGACTTCGGGGACATAGACATCAGCTCCACGTCGCTCGGCTCCCGGTTCGGCGTCGGCCTCTTTGGCATCCGGCTGCCCCAGCTCCCACGGGTCCAGCTCTCACGACTTCTGCTTTGGCTCTGTTCTCTCCTGTTTCAACGGCTCCTCCGGCTCCTGCTTCGGCTCCCGCGGCTCCTGCTTTCTTGGCCCCGGCTCCTCCGGCTCCTGCTTTAGCAGTTTCTGCCCTGAAATGAATGAATAGACAACACAATACTTCTAGTCCACAGATGATAACTCACTTGATTGACTTCCGTTCGGAAACGCACCACTTTAATCTGCTGCATGGTGTTCAAACAGAAAATGTGACATAATTTTATTGACGGATATGAAAGAGAGACTCATTAGCTATACATTGAGGTACAAACGAGTCTGATAGAATCGTGAAAGTGAAGTAAATTACTGATAAAACGAAACACCGCACGGATCATGAAGGGATACGCGTTGGCTACAGCCGATTTTGTGCAGCAATACTTATAGCAACATTCAACATTACTTATACTATGCCTAGCCTCCAATTAATCAACTCCAATTAATTAACCCGTATGCGCCCTACTGCGGGGTTAGTGGTCTACAAAATCAGCTGTAATCAACGCGTATCCCTTCATGATCCGCGCGGCGTTTGATTTTGTTAGTAGTTTGCTTCACTTTCACGATTCTATTTTACTCGTTGGTATCTCAATGGGTAGCTAATAGGTTTGTCTTTCATATTCCTCAATAAAATTATGTCACATTTCATGTTTGAACACCATGCAGCAGTTTAAAGTGGCGCAAGATGTGGTGATCGGGTTTTCTTCAGTTCTGAATTCCAATTCCTGGAAGAGGTCCCCACCTGACTTCCTGAAAGAGGCTCCCACCTGAGAAACTCTCATCGGGACGAACTGGAAAGCGACTGAGAAGTGAGACTACGGGAGCCGAATACCGCGAGGACATTTGCTACTCGCGGTACAGGCCCTCATACCCTTGGCTTCTCGCTCTTCCCCTCTCCACCCCACGAAGCAACCAAGGTGAGTGAGCATGAGGTGAACATTGTGAGGACTCCTGTCACTCACGATTATATCCCACCCCTCCAACAAACAATCTCACTTCCTCTCACTCCAGACTCTCTCTCTCTCTCTAAAAACATCTGAAATATTCGATTTCCCCGTGACCAAGATTATGACAAAATTGAACCGAGGAAGGTTCTAATAAAAAGATTGGAAGTGTAACGGATAATCCGGAACCACCGCGCATCCGTCTCTGTAACGGCCACTGTTTCTAACCACCCGGATGTTCTCGCCCCGGCATAGTCAAGCCGTACGTTGCCTGCCAACTGTCCTTCATTAAATTCTCCAGAATTCATTTACAGCTCTATTGCAGGTTATGAATGTATTTAATTGTAGTTCGTGGGTTTGAAAAAGCATAACTTTGCAACCAATTGTCGTATTGACTTTTTATTTGGACCGCATACTTCTCAAGACAAACATACTCCTGTGTTGATTTTGCTCGAGCCGAAAAGTTGACGGGTTTTCAGTTTTCTCGTATACGTGTCGGGCCTTTACACTCTGCATTCGGACTTAGAGATAGATGGGTTTATTGAGTTGAAAGGAGACGAAGGCCAAGTACAGTGGGGAGATCGCTCCTCGAGCGAGAGGCTCGAGAGTGCAACAAACGAAAAAGGGAATATGGAGAATATAATGAAGGACAGTTGGCAGGCGACGTACGGCTTGACTATTGAGAACACGATTCCCCTGTTCACCGGCATGCCCACCTGTCGTTGCCAGAGAGAATCCGGTATTTTGAGGCTGTTTAAAAAACTCACTTTATGGAATCGATGGTAAGTGAGCAAAAGCATACCCGTGCTACATTCTAAAAAAGTTATAAGTTTGAAATTCTTGATTCTCCTATTAATATCTCCTCCAGATGATCATTCTATTCAGTTTCTCTGCTGCTTTCCTCACTGAATACCGTCAACCATCTACAACCGCTGACATCCTGCAACTACTTTTAGGACAACCAGTAACATTTTTCAAACAGTCTTTCATAATGTATCTCAAAGTTAACTGTTCCTTTGGTACATCACGAAGCCCTGAAGTAATCGTGTTTTTTACAACATCACAAATCACTTTTTCTCTTTTCTCAACAGCAGCTGAACACCCCGGGATCCTCTCTCTCTCTCTCTACGCAATCCTATCATCTTCTCTCGGGTAACATTACACTGTGCCCGTCGAGTGGGCAACCCCTCACTCCAGCTCTGTGTTATTGACTGAAGCGGAGGAGTGTTGACTATTACACTGTCGGTTACGTCCACTGCTCGTTCTTCCCAGTTTCTTATTTTTCCTGTTGTTTACTTCAAAAGTTCTGATATCCGTTGGTTCTCCCTATCACTTCTCTTGTTCAAAATCCACTATATAATTTCACCAGTTCCTCTTCGAGATCTCATTTTGATTCACCTCATTCTCATAGTTTCTTCTCAATTTCACTATTCCGCTTCTTTCTCAAAATGTTATATTTTTCAGGTCTTCTTGGACCGAAAACTTGGGAAATCACTCCATTTCCCCCTTTTGGACCGGCTGATATGCTGGTCATCTTTAGTAAGTATTCAAATCATCCGATACAAATGATAAATGTTGATTTTAAGTGTTCGATTCTTCTAAATCTCCACTTTCAACCGGCTGATCTGCTAGTTGTAATTGTGAGTTTCACAATGATAATTGTATCATAAAAATGACTTTCAGATTCGATTTCCCTGACTTCCCATCATCTTCCTCTTTAACCGGCTGATCTGCTGGTTATGACTGTGAGTTGCCTAGTTGAGTGGAACAATCTAAAAACAGATTTCAGATTCGATTTTCACTGAATTCCCTTGATTGACAACGTTCCTGATGTGTCTGCCGACCTGAAAGCTGTCCTGCATCAGGCACAAGACAAGGAATTGTGAGTGATGACATATTCCAGCCGAGTTTCTCCAAATCCTTGGTTTCCAGGTCTGTCTCTGCCGCTTGAAGACTGAGTTGTGCAGTCCGTTCCAGGATGTTGCAAATTGCGACAAATCTGTGGTCGCCAGGTGAGTATAGATTACTCTGAACATAGAACTGCAGTGCATAGATACGCTGCAACCAACAACTAACTAATTGAAATACCGTTCTTCCTCGAACAGCGCGTCACCCCAAACGCTGCCGGACAATGGTCATATCTCGAGATTGATGTAAGATAGAAAAAAGTTGTCAACGGCAAACAAGTAGTCCTAGTTATTATCTACAAGTTTGCTGTTAACAACTTTTTGATATCTCTTATCAGCCTCGAGATATAATGATTCTTCGGCAGAGCTCACCTCAGTTGCGGGCTCTTACGTTTGCATCCGACAGTAGGAATAGTGAAGATAAATATGGAATAAAAAAAAACGGAGATCTATTGACTCGCTGCGTAGTTCGCCTCTGCCGTTCGTTGAATACTGTAGCAGTGTGAGATAAAACTCGTTGAACGCAATAGTGTTTCTGATAGAAAATTACCCGAAATAAAAGAAACTGTGTCAGGAAAGACTATTTTATAGGAAAGGAAAGGTTGGCCGCCCCCTGCTCATCATCATTGCCGTCATCGCCGTCTACGGAGATGAGTACAAGATGTCCCACCACATTGGCTCCAAGGATACGCTTGTGAGAATGAAGAAGGAGGAGGCGAACTGGAACAATGGACTAACGTAAACAGTTTTTTTTCAATACCGATATCTCCCTAAATCTATTTCAGATGTCCAACATTGTCAAGACCACTCCAGGGTCCTCCAACATTTCCTGAGTATAAGTGAAGAAATTGTTTTTTTTTAATAGTTAATAGTTCAATAATAATAAAAATAAGTTTATTCAGAATCAGCGTACAGGTTTTCTGGTTTGCTAAGTACAGTGCATGGCTTCTCTCGATTTGGACAGTCTGAGGAGATAGAGTTTTCATGAAGTCTGCCCCCCCCCCCCAGATAGTCTCTGTAGTTATGTGGAGCGTTTGCATCATCATTATTCATGATGAAACACATCTTATTTGCGACAGTTATTTGGTAAGAAAAATATCACTGTAATCTTCAAAAACAAAACAACAACACGATTAACAGTTCAGAAGTTTTATTCGAATAGAAACTGAAAAAGAGTCGAATCAAAGTCTCATGAACACTTGTGAGATCAAATTTCGAGAAATCCCTCGCTTTGTCATTCTTTGCAGTAGCACTTCTCATCCAAAACGAATATATTAGGGATTTCGGCCAAATTGAGCGTAATCAAGCTGACGGTGAGGACGAGGAGCGTAGCAAAGAACATCATCTCCGCAATCTCGGGGATCGTATTCATGGCAAAGCAGACGCTGAACTCGATGCAGAGAAATGGGAGCGGAAAGAGAGCCATTCCTATGGAGGCGTAATAAAATATCAGAGCGAATCCGGCACACAACCGCTTCTTTTCTTCACGCTTGTATTCGGAACGTGGACGTTTTTTAATTTTCCATAGGCAAGTGTTTGCAAACGGTCCGTTTTGGATTGATTTCTGGAAGTTAATTGATTTGAATTGCAGTTGCGAAGATAGAAGAAACTCACCATTGCAGAGATATAAATCACAGCGCTCAACTGAGCGAAGTATAACGCAAACCACGAGAGAAATTGTTTTAGGGGGCGGGGAAATATGAAAATGTGGTATGAGCATGAGGAGTTCCTGTATCCCAAGTCAAAAGCGTCGAATTCGATTATCGTTCCGGAATAGAAGACAACGAGGGAGATGTGAGTAAGGACAAAAAGAAGGAATACAGGATGCACGAAGATCGGCTTATTCTTCTTTCTCTGCTCTAGAAAAGGCATAGCTGCCATAGACATGTCTATTCCGTGAGACCGGGGACTGCCCAAAAGCTCGAAAAGGAGGACTGATAGAAAAGGCTGCGAGTGATTTGAATGTAAATAAGCCCTTGACAACGGGGGAATCATTCCCCAAAGGACCGTTGTTATGCTGCTCCTAGGAGCTAAAACCTGACTCACCTTGCCAACGGAGTGGCTGTAGTCGTCAACAACGTGTCTCTGTGGACTTAGGTAGGACGCAAAGTACGTTTCGGTTGTAAGGGAGAGAAGAAGAGCGAAGAAGAAAAGGAGATTTAATTGAACAGAACGGAATGGTGCTCTAGAACGGAGGGACTCGTTTCCTAGATGTTCATTGCACTGATGTTAGTAATATTTGGTGACTTGGTGACTCCAAGAACGCACCAAGAAAAGCGCATCTACTGATTCCCTCCTCTCGTTCTCTGATGAGCCACCAGCAAGGGTTTCCTTCCCATCTTCACGGTGTTTTTCCATTTTTCTCTGTCCTCCACTCGTTTTTTGACGCACCATCTCCAAAGGTTTCCTCACTTTTCCTTCCGTTCAAATAATTTTAAAAAATTGTTTCTTCTTACCATTTTCACTGGTTTTGCCTGAATTTTGGAAATCGATATCATTGGCAACGATTAGGAGGCTCCAGATGGTTCGCCACAGATCCTCTTTTTATTTCTACCAAAATGGTCTGTTCTCGAGTCGAGAGTCATTTTCCTTTTATTCCGCTGTTTTCCATATCAAAATGATTGAGTCTTCGCTAGAATGGGAACCGTTGAAAAAAAACTTGTGAGTATAGACATTTAAAATATCAATAGTAGGTTTCTGAATAAAAACATTTTTGATGAATTATCCAAAATCCAGAAATCGTATTTTGCTTTCATTATCTAATCATCTAGCATTCCATTCCGTCACTATTTTACTTTTCTGCAAATGCTGAAAATAATTTTGATTTAATGATGAGAAGTAAAAGATAATAGAAATAACTTCAGGTTCAAAACCTCCATTTTACGGATAATCAATGTGTACGCGTGTTTTATTCTTTGAATTTTTATTATAAATTAAAAAAATACTTGAATCGGCACGTAGCGCATCGTATCCTTGATCGCCTCAAAGTCGTTTCTCCTCGTCAAGTACCTACAACCACAAAATTACACATTTTATGAGATTCCAAATAACTCACTCCTTGTACGCCGATAACATTTTGGCGCCTCGCATTGCGTACTCGTCGGTGGCGTACACCGTGTCTGGCCCTCGGTGCTGCCACAAGCTTGACGATCTCCTCCTTCCTTGGTTGACCATGACGTTCAGGACGATCGGCTTGACGGTTCCAGTGATTGGGCAGTGGCTGAGGAAGATCGTCTTGTTCCCGTTCTGCCGCACGATGGTGTGGTCGATGACGGCGAGTGGGGAAACGTTGTCGATCTTTCCTGAAAGACATGGGGTTGGAAAAGGGTGGAATCAGTTAGACAAACCATTTTCATCACTCGTCACCATTCCGTACTGTCCTTCGGATACGCCGTCTCGAAGGATGACGATTCGAGTGGGCAGTTTCTGGGCGGCCACTTTAGCTCCGGACGTCATCTTGAAATGATCGTCGTCGGCACACAATCCGCTGTTGACTTTCTGAATATCAAGATGTTTGCGTCAGAGGTCGTCAGCGAAATATTGTCTTTTCAAGCACAAAAAACAATCTTTTTTTCTATTTTTCAAACTTCTCGAAATATTCGTATTTTTCGCAATTATTTCGCCTTTTTTTGCGAAACTTCAAAAAAAAACAATTGTTTATTAAACGTGAAAACTGCTCAAAAATGTCACAACACTGTTATGAAATTTTTGGCGTTTTTTAAACTGAATAGCAATTTATTCGAATTTCCAAAAATTTTGAAAATTAATTAAACAAAAATCAGAAGTTTTCTCAAACTGTTTTTATTTTTTCGAAAATTGGAAAAAACGAAAAAAACATAGTTATGTGTAAGATTTTAATTTTTTTAAAATTTGGAATTTGATCATCATTTTTGAAAAACTGTTTCATTCCATCAAAAATCAATTTAACAAATTTTAGAATTTCCAAAAATATTGATAAATTTAACAAAAATAAGAAGTTTTTCTCAAATTGTTTTTATGTCTTCGAGAAACAAAAAAAAACGGAAGAAGCATAAATCAAAGGATTTTAATTTTTTTCATTCGGAATTTAATCATCATTTTTGAAAAATTGTTTCATTTCATCAAAAATAAATTTAACAAATTTTAGAATTTTTCAAAAATTTGTTTCGTGATTTTTTTTTATTGAAAGGGTTTTTTCTAGGAAATGTTTAAATTTTTAACAAAATCAGTGTTTCCGTTTTTTTTAACATTTTTCTTAATTTTCGTTAAAAAAAATCTGAATAAGCGAATCAAAAAAATAATTTTTTCTGGTTTATTATGTATTTTTTCTGATTCTCCGAAATTTTTTTCAAAACTCACTGTTTCGAAATCGTACTCCAGTGTTACCAGCAATCGAAAATGGGAATTTAAATAAATAGGGGAAGAACCCAGGTCAGGGCTCTTAAGGGGGGGGGGGTTGATGATTCAAGGGGAGGATTCAAAGGGAATCGATTCTCCCCTCCTGCCAAACCACAATAAATGTTGCGAAATTTGACATTTCATCTGAATCATGCCCCACTGGGTCCTCTTGGTTTGGAACCAGTTCCCAATGAGGCATATTCCAAACGAAATTACAACATTCACTACATTGACGATGGAGGAGGCAGACCCATGTCAGGGGAATCGGGATGGGGGAAAGGAATGAATCACTGTGTCGGCTGCAAGTCGACGACCGAGAGACAGAGAGACGCAGAGGGAGGCGCGGCGGGAGAGAGAGCGAGATAGTGGGGCATTGGAAGAGACGTCTTTGAGTGGGCGGCAGCTTATGCAGCTTGTGGGCGCGGTCCGGGGTTCTCTCGTTGGGCAGCTCCATCAATTTTAAACTGCCTGTCTCTCCTCCCGAGTGCCCCAAGGCCCCGGAAGACCCACGAAAAGACCGAATTCGCACAAAAGCTCTGTTTCCCTTCTTCTCATGCAAAAACGATGCAATCCTTCTTGAAGCGCGCGTGCGCCCTTTCTCTCTCGCTCACTTCTTCTCTCTACTTCCAGTTATCTTTCTCCCCACCCCGCCGCGGCCTTTCTTCAACGAATGCTCTGACGGAGGGTCCCGCCGCCTTCGGAAGAAGAGCCAAGGCGCCGTTTTGCTCTTCCCCCTCTCAGCGTCCGCACATGAGTTGACGTGCCACCCGAAAGGGTCCTTTCCAGGGTTGCAAGGAAATAACTTTCTCACTAAACGGAAACTTCGCAGTTCTTTCCGTTCGTGAACATTCCCCTAACCGGTTCCAATTTCGGCATGATTTTGAGTGCTCACGTCACGGAGACGTTCCGCGAGTGAATCGACCGCCGAACGCAGGTATTAGTCGGACAAAGTGTCTTATTTATTGGACAGTGACTTTTTCTACACCTCCATACCTGAGTAGCCCATCCTCTTTCTGCGCAGTCTAGTGAGCGAATAGGCTTTCTGTTTGATGGTATCATTCAGTCGAAAGTTGAATGCTTGTCGTGAAACTCAACAACACAGTTCCCAACGGCATGTTTAATGTCAATTTTTAAAAAATAAGACTTTTGTCCCACCCTGTGACGCCATTTTGAAGCAATCGATCTCAATAGAAATTTGAAAATTGGGCTCTGTTGGGTTTCGTTTTCGTGCGGAAAGCCGTCAACTTTCACGGAAAACGGAAGGCGGAAACGGAAATGATCATTTTCCAAACGGAAAACGGAATACGGAAACAGAGAGGAGTTTCGAAAATACGGAAACCGGAAACGGAAGGCCAAAAAAGTGCGGAAAACGGAAAACGGAATTCCGTGCAACCCTGGTCCCTTCCCGTGTTCTCCCCAATATGAGAGCCCTGATCTGGGCTCTCATGGTTTTTCCCTGGTTTCCCTAAATCTCCAAAACCTTTTCCCTTCCCCCGTCGACGTCGCATGAAATGGCATTCCCGCCACATTCGCAGTGCAGTGCGATAGAGCGCGTTTGCAGTGGACCTATAGAGAGGGAGACACGGCGCGATATTTTTCTCAATGAGGTACGAAGAAATAGACGATTTTAAAAAAGCAAACCAGTGCTACATTAAAAAGAAAGTTATAAGTTTGAAATGCTTGATTCTCCTATTAATATCTCCTCCAGATGATCGTTCTGTTCAGTTTCTTTGCTGCTTTCCTCACTGAATACCGTCACAAATTGAAAAGTAATCTGATTCAGAAAAAACAGAACATTTATACATTTATTTATAGAGAAATGTGATTTCTGTCAACATATTAAAAGTGATCGAGGTCTTGGAAAATTTTTAGAAAATTTTTTTTGTGGCGGGCGGGGGAGGCAAACTTGAGAAAAGAAATTCACACGAAGGGAAGGGTCCATGAGAGAGGGAGGGGGTAGATATAACACATAGGGAATCTTGTTTTATTGGTTGGTCTCGTTTTTTGACTCTTTTTCACTGTCATTGCTCCGTTTGTGTCTTTCCATATTGTTCTCGCCACTCTGTCGTTGAATTTTTAACTCCGGGGCGTACTCAAAGTATTCAGTGCAGAATTTCTTCATTCTTTCGTCGTTTGTGTGGTCCAGGAAGAGTTGGAAGTTCAATCCGAAGTTGTTGGTGACCTTTTCTTTGTAGAAGGGTTTGCAGACATGGGAAACGAAACAAGGCGGGAAACGTTTGTGATTGTCCTTGAACATCCTGGAAGAAATTGATTTCAGATCGAATAATTAGGTACCAGCAGGCATTTTTCAGAGAAAAGCAACAAAATAAGCCTCAACTTACGCGAAGAGATTTCTGATTTGTTCGTTGCGGTTTTTAAACAACATGAATCCGTTGCCGACGAAACAAAAATGTTTCTTGGCTCTAGTGATGGCGACGTTGAGACGACGCAGATCGGCGACGAATCCAATGTCAACTGGAAGGATGTTGAGAAAAACGTCATCAGAATCTGTTCACTCACGCATTGGATTACTTCGCACCATGGAGAAGATCACGACCTCAAACTCCTGTCCTTGGAAGCTGTCGACGGTTCCAACACTACAACTCAATTCCTCTTTTGCCAATTCCGATTGGACAAGTTCCAGCTGAAAGTAGGGGATTTCGTAAGCGCGATTGCAAGAACGAACAATTACCTGTCCTTTGTAAGGTGTGATGATGGCGATGGCGTCTTCGGGAATACCGTGATCGATGAGCTGCTTAAAATGAGTGATCACAAGTTGTGCCTCGCCTTGAAACAAATGTTAATGAGACTGTTGTAGACTAATAAACTGACCTTTGTTTTCATATGTATGATCAGAATCTCTCGGGTTGCCGCTCTTATTGTTAGATTTTATCTGCTCGTACAAAGCGACTCGCTCCGCCTCATCCGTCTCCAATGAAGTATCAATCATGACAAACGGCGAGTAAATCGGCATGAAGTTCGAGCGAGGCTTGCGCACGAACCTATCACTTGAACAGCTTGGTTTGCATGTTGAACATCTACATTCAAAACTTACGTCAGCACTGGCACAGTGCAAGCGGCTTTGAGTGAGCCACCGTAGAAGCTCTGGTTCGACCATTGAGTGATAGCCGGATTGGAACGATACTGCTCTTCGAGCATAATCCAACTGAAGCGATCCTTGTAGTTGATAATTCTGTCCATCACTGAGCTGCCCAGATCGAATTTTCTGGCCCTGTAAAAGTAACATGGACTGATTTCGAGTCAAACTTGATCAACTGACTCTTCGGAGAACACAATCGCTGGCAGTTGCTTTGGATCACCGGCCATCACGATGCGCTTCATTCGACAACACGCGGGCCACGTCTGTGCTTCCATAACTTGACTGGCTTCGTCTGAGTTTCAGCGCATTATTTTCAAATGACAACAACTAATCGACTTACCAATCACACACACGTCCGGATCGAAGAGATTCGGTTGGACCAACATTTTTGGAAAACTGCTGCAAATAGTCGAGAAAACGATTCGAGTGTGTGCCATAATTTCCTGTAAAACAAACATTTATTTCGAGTTTTTTATTCGCCGGCAACTTACAGCAATGCGTTCCTGTTTCAATGACTTCATCGCCTCCTGAATGAGTTTGTTTCGCACGCGAATCTCCATTTTTCCGTTTTTCACTAGTTCATGCCAACTCTCCTGCAATATTCAAAACGTTTATATTTCTATAAGTGGTATATGGTACTCACCATTTTATCCGTAAGTTCTTTCGGCGGTTTCTCTTCTTCCAGTCGTTGTTGTAGTCTTTGAAGATTCATGAGAGCTGAAACAAGTCGGTTCCCAGATACGAAGGATGCATTTCAACTCACTGTTGCGTTGATACGGAACTCTTAAAGATTTCATCACTTCCTTCGTCTTCTTTCTAATGTTCCTCATGGCCTCTATCGTCGGTGTCAAAACCATCGCCGCTTTTCCATCGAGAATCAGAGAGCAGAGGTAGTTGGCGAGCACAAATGTTTTTCCGGTTCCTGGCGGTCCCTGGATCATCACGAGCGGGCGATCCTCGTTCCGCGCCATCTGGACTGCCTTCAACTGTTTCCTGTTGAGAATGCTTCGTCTATGGCCTTTATCTCGAATTTTGTTGATCGTATCTGTCGCGACCATGTGTTGTTCGAGTACATCTTGAAGCTTCATGTCGCCGTCATTATTTTCAGTTGTGTGCAAAAATATTCCGCATTCTCCTTGTTTTCCAGTCCTGCAAGAATCATAAAATTGCAATAGTCTAACAGTCTCGATATCTTACTCCCAATATTTGACAACTTCCATTGATTGACTGGATTCGAATCGGACCATATCACCAACGGCAAACGAATCCTCGATGACATAGCGTGCATCAGAAGACAAGGTGGCGTAACATTGCTGAAACACAAAAATCCCATTCTAGTAAATTCCCAGGCCGACTCACTGTACTCTCTTTGCCTGCGGGGAAAAATACTGCGAATATTTCGCGAAAGCTGTTGTCATCCTCCCACTCGTTGGTTTCAGCATTCAACTTCAGCTTTTTAATGAAAACTTGGGCTGCTGCGCTAACATTTTTAAGCAACGGCAGATTGTCTGTATCGACAGGCTCAAAGATAGGCCGAGTTCCTGTGAAAAATTGACTTGTATCAAAGGCGATGATCTTGAATTTGCCAATTGAATTCCAAATTTTATTTTCCGCCTGTAATGTGAACGGTTGACAAAGTCAATCATCAACAGAAACTTACGCTGATGACGTGTTCCACCTCGTCTTTGATCACCTTCCCTATGTCCTTGAACCGCTGGCCCAAGTCGATCGTATCATCTTCGGGGGATGTAACCGCAGAGTCCGCTCGTAAGGTTTGGATCACGTCGAAGGTGAATGTGTCGCCGTCTACGGCCACAGTGAACATCATCGCCTGGTAGCTGAAATACAGTTAAAACATTTACCGTTATGTCTTTAATAGGGCATACCCTTCCGATTATTTTCAACAGTTTTTCGAACGAAATTTAGCAGAAACCTCACAATTAATTCATTTTACATAGACAAAAATATTGTATTTGTTCTGTAGAATAGCTTCCGAAAATGTTAAGATGCAAGAACTGCATAATTGTCTTCATTTTCGAGTACTTCGAAATTTCCGTGAAACGAGAACTGCAGCGAACCGGGAAAAAAACTCGAATCAGGAACGATTGAATCAGAAAACAGCGAACCGGGAAAAAAGCTAGTGAACCAGGAATAACTAAACCGGTCGTTTTTGAGCCTGTTTGAAAGTTTTTCAGTCAGTTTGAGAATTTTCTCCGCAACCTTTAACTAGTTCGCAGATATTCTCCAGTATACTATCACGAGAAATATGGAAAGTTAGTGTAATTCTTGAATTGGCTCAAAAGCGACAATGTTATATACGGGAACCGGAACTCAAAAAGAGCAGTTTTTCGAAAAAAAAATGTGATCTCAAGAAAGATATCTTTCCGAGTTATTCAAGCATCCAAAACTCAGCAACACTTCTTTGTACATTGTCTTTTTTTTTGTTCTGAGACTACTCACGCTCAGTTCCGCCAAATTTATTTTTTACATGAAAAACGGAATTCCGCGTAACTTTGGCGGTAGCCCTTCCATTTTTCAACCGCCCTTTCCGGACGCCCCTAATAAAGGAACCGTTTCAATAGACTTTACGGTAACTAGAATGGCATTAGAAGCCTCACCTGCCCGGGAACATCAAATGTCTCCGGTCTCGCATCACACCGAGCTCGATGTGTTGGAACTCCCCGGCTGCCTTGCAGTTCGCGGCGCTGACGGAGAAGTTATCGGCGATGTGCTGAAAATTGGAAACAATGGTTGTTGTCTGATTATCGGAAAACTAACGATAATGAACGCTTCATCCTTTGCGTGCACGAATAACGGTTTCGCGAGTCGCTTAAACGAGCACACCGAGGTGGAGTCGAGTTCTTCGGCTCTGAAAAACGAAAGCCAGCACTGAAACAACCGCGCGAACGAGAAACTCACTCTGTCTCGAACTGAATCAGTTCGCCATACGACGCCTCTAAATTGTCGTCTTTCGGTGGCACTTTCACGACTTGTCTCGAATCTCCGCGGTCCTTGAAGCACGCGACGTGGTATAGGGTTTTATTGGACTCGTCAGACACCTTTCCAAGATAAAACCCAAAGTAGTCAGTGAAAACCATCTGAAATAAGCGAAGAATTATTTAGCTTCTGGTAAGGAATAGGGAAGAGAGTGAGCGACGTGAGAGAGATTCCGTTTTCCGGTTTCCGTTTTCCGTAAAAAAATAATTCCTTTCCGTTTTCCATTTTCCGTTTTTCGCAACTCAAAATTTTCATTCCGCCCAACTCTGGTTGCCAGTGGTCGCCGTGCGAAAAACTAGATCATTATCGATTTTTTTGTATGGTGCAGGCCTAAAAAAGTCGAAAAACCGGCAATTTTATCGATTCACAGCGCAAAAACATTGGAAATATGGTATTAAATTGGGAATGAGAGTCTCCGAAACAAAAATCGCCAAAAAATCAAGTCGATATGGACATTTTCCGGAGGTAAAGTGCAAAACTGGGTGGAAAATGCGGGCCTAAAATATTTGTCATCATCAGTGGCTAAACAAGGGGCAGCGGCAGAACGGCGCCTCGTTTTAAACTTGTTATGCGCACTGGCATGGGAGAGTGAAGAGACGCAGGTGTGGATTGTTTGCCTAGTTCCGCTGGAGAGAGACGCAGGCGTCGAGAAGCCTACGGTAGAGCCGCGTCGGCGACTTGAAGAGGTTCTGTACTGGGGGTTGGCATTCTTTATTAGAGTTGACAGAAAACAGCAGATTATAAGGTGGTTCAGACGGAAACATCTAGCTTGTAGACTGACAAGGAAAGTGTGTCACCTTGCCGTGGGATTTCGGAATGAGACCTGGTCCATCCGATAGAGTTTGAAATGGCGCGTTCGGCCCTGTTTTTCGATTTTGCGGAACGACCTCGAGAGCCGAGTTAGAAACTCGCAAAGTTGCTCCGCGCGCGTAGGCGTAATATGTATGCACCTGTGACTGCTGGGAGAGTGTGGCTGCGTAGCAGAGTGGATAGTGGGGTAGAATGGTAACGAGCTATGCTGGTTCGAGTTCTTTTCTTTTAATCTCTTTTGTTTTTCCCATCTACTATGCTGTTTTCTGAAAAATTGTTTTACCATATATTAGGTTGGTCAATAAGTTTCGTTCTTTTTTCGATGAAAGTTCGTTCCAATTTTTTCGAAATTAGAAAGACTTTAGAAATAAAAAGTCTTGCCTATTAACATCAATAGTCATCTGCCAACATGCAGGCAATAGACTGGTTTCCTTCTTCCAAAGGGACGGCAGCTCTAAATCGAAAAATGACATCAATACTGTTTTGCTACCCTATTTTGTCTTCAACTTTTCTCCGTCAAGACGTCGTTGAAGATGACTGGCGAAGTGGTATTATAATAAGGGAAGGTCTGGTCAGTACTTTGAGCGCGAGAGCAAGATCCAGTCAAATTTAGCGCATTTGGAATTTTTCGGTTTTTACACATAAGGTTGCGCATTGGCAGGTTGAAATTGAAATCACGTAATTTTTTCACGATTATGTTTGGAGACAATCTTTAATATTTGTGACTGGGTAGCTTAGACACCCCCGGTTACCGTTCCAACATTTGTGAGCAGCTCCGAGCATTCAATGTTTAGCAGTGACCTTCAAATGCATGACATCACCTTACTTGCATAAAATTCGGTCCACAGGGTGTTTCGCCTGTTCAATGCACTGTTCCTTCAACACATAGTTAGAACAGTAAACCCACTACACATCGCCACTAAGCATATCATTCAACCAAACAAGAATCCGGTGTAAAATGGGGAGCATCAAACTCCTGTCCCGTTGTCTAACAATGTCAAACTCTTTGAAAGCACTCGGTAACTATCTTTCTCGATTTCAAACTTTTCCAATAGATGAAAGTCCACGGTTTATAACTGGTCGTTCAACCTCAACACTAGCCACCATGCAACCCTCAGTCTTGAATGGATCAACTTCCATCCGTACCCGGAAAACATCGAGCAATAACTCGTAGGGCTGGAATAGAGATGCATTTTCTTTGAGGGTGTAGTCGGCTGCTTCGAATATTTTCAACTCGAAGTCAGTGGTGTTTTCTAAGGAACCATGTCCGCAATAGAGGTTCATAATTTTCTCAAAATTATCGCCGATTTAGAGGTCAGAAAAAAGCAAAAGATGAATTTTGTTCAAAATGCGAAAGTGGTCAGGTAAAAAGACATCCACGATTCTCGAATGCTGTTGAAGCTGGTAATGAGAGGAGAAGCGGCCTAGGAGTATTTAATATGATGTATTACTTGGCAAAACAACAACTAGAAAAAACAACCAAACGTCGAGATAAAGACCAGCAAACACACGGCTATAAAAAAGAAAGAAACTTATTGACCAACCTAATATGTTTCGAGAACTTATGGATTTCTGCATGAAATATAGAAAAACAAAAAGAGATTGAACGAAACGAACTCGAACCAGCATGGCTCGTTACCATTCTACCCCACTATCCACTCTGCTACGTAGCCACACTCTCCCAGCAGTCACAGGTGCATACATATTACGCCTATGCGCGCGGAGCAACTTTGCGAGTTTCTAACTCGGCTCTCGAGGTCGTTCCGCAAAATCGAAAAACAGGGCCGAACGCGCCATTTCAAACTCTATCGGATGGACTAGGTCTCATTCTGAAATTCCACGGCAAGGTGACACACTTTTCTTGTGAGTGGATGTGAGTTGCAAAAAACACAGCGGAAGACAGTGCCGTGAAGGTCTGTGAGAGACGCAGAAGGTGAGATGCTCGCAGAATATATCGATGAAGACTGTCTGGCGCGTCGGTGAAAGACTGCGCAAGATTTATGATGCCATATGTCACGGAAAAACGCGACATAACTCGTTAAAGAAGTGCATTTATGAATAGTGAAAGTAGATAACGCGTACAGATGCGGGGACTTCCACAGTCCACTGATATTCTCGCGGTGCGCGACGGCTCTTCGCGCTCAAAAAATGATTTCTGTCTCGCTGAATAATCAAAACATTTGGTGTTCGTTTTTCCCTCCCATGTGGTGAACACCAAAAAAAGAAGTTCAGATATGTAGAAGCGAGGACTCGGACTTGGGGCATCACATAGATAATATGTGTGTTGCGTAGAAGGGGGAAGTCTCCCAATTGCCCCCTCACGGGTGAACTTCCCGGTTTTGGTTGCGCAATCGACCTGGTCGGGTGTAATTGGATAGGTGTGGCTCGCTTGTCACTGTACAAGGGTGATGAGCGGGTCAACTCGGCCATGCAGGCTACACAGAAGCGATCAACTTGATTGAGTAGACCCAGATAGAAGGAAACAGGAGAACAAGTAAAAGCGGATGAAAAGGAACGTAAATGAAAACTCCTGGTAGTGAAAGGGAGATTAGAGAAAAATAAGACAACAGTCTCCGTCACTTGGTCTTGCAATAAACCGAATGAGATAAAATTAAAACAGTGATTCAGAAACGGGGTAGGGATGCTTATTCAACCTCCGATCCCATGTTTACGGTGGCACTCTTTTGATGTCTCTCTGAGAACTTTGGAATGTGCCTTTCTCTATGTCTGTCGGTCAGGGATAGTACGGTATACCCAACAACCAATCAGGATCATGATTTTCAAACTGGTCCGGAACTTGCCAGAAAAGTCGTGCGCACTTATTTATCAAAGGAGATGCATGATGTCAGTGATTCAGTAAGGGTCATGGATATCTAGCACACCATGGCGCTACAGTATAACCAGGCGCTACAGTATGACCCAAAATACTTCCATAGTTGCTCAGTAGGAGAAAAAGAAAAACAAATACCCTAAACCCCGATTTCTTATCATTTTCAGACTGATAAAAGCATATGGAACGGGATGACAGGTGAGAAAGTTTGCTGATCAACAAATTGTCAACTGATAGGGATGTCAGATTCAACGGGTGATGAGAGGAATGGCAAAAAGAAGCAAACTAGACAGAAAGATGCCAGTCAGAATGTTTAGTTATCCGGACCACAAGCGCCTGTCGAGGACCGCCCATTCGGATTGCGCATACCTCCCCAGGACGCCCATCCGGATTGCGTATTATATCTGATGTATCCGAGGTCACCACACTCTCTAGCTAAAGCAAGGCACGCGTGGTACGCGTTATGCGCACCTACATATACAGAGGAGAGCCACTCGGGAAACGTTCGACCCCATCGTCCAACTTGACGCAAAATCAGTTGATAGGAGTTAAGGAATAAGCAGATGAAAGAAGGAAGGAACGTCTAGGCACCGCAACGGGTTTCTTAGAACTTCGAATTTGGCTCAACTTTTGATGGAAATGTGTTTAGAATGTCAATAGAAGTACGTTCCCAAATAATATTTCAAAAATATTCGCTGGTTCCCGAGTCACAGCCATTTTAATGCGCAATTGTTTAGTACTGGAGTTCTGACGAGTGAGCGGGGCTTAGAGGTCACCAGACCGCGGCGCGGACCCCGGTCGACTGATCGGCGGCCGGCGCGGTACCACTACACCAAAAGGGCGCACTCGTAGTCAACTTCGCACATTGCCGTCAGTGCGCTCAAAAACTGACGAACTTGATATCATGAAACTTTTTTTTTCAAATTTTGCGCTGAAACCGATTTTTTTATTTATATAGTGAATTTGCAGCAAATTTTTCGTATTTTGATTTTGAATCTGCTTTCGGAATAAACCTGTCTGTGAAATTGGTTGTGTACTACGCAATAAGGAACTGGCAGGTAGGAGTTGCGTAGAGAGTGGACTACGCAATGAGGAACTGGCAGGGAGCATTCGAGCAGAGGGGTCGATTGCGTCATATACGGCGACTGCGCGGATTCTCGGTCAACTACCTCTCCTCGTCATCCCTCTAATGAGATCTCAGGCATGAAGTCTCCCTAATGAACAGAAATCTGGAGAACTGAATAGGAGAAACAATGCTAATCAGTTCACCTCACAAGCGTATCATCTCCCGTTGGATGTCGGGTCGTCGGGAGTGCTTCTCCCGGAGGTGTCTATCTGTCTGTTGAGCAACAAACACCTGTGCGAATACATATAGCGTATCATATTACTCGCTGCCCATTCGTATAGGATATCATTAAGATCCGATTGAGTGAGCGCATTCATCACGTTCGAAGAGGAGATACAGGGACCATCACAGGAGGTAGGAAGGTTGAAGAAACAGGGCACTCAAATACTGACAACCACATCTGGATGCATCTGGTATGTCAAGGATGTATCTGGTACTGTCTCTTACATAGGAACCCCATCTGGATGCATCTGGTATGTCTAGGATGATTCTGGTACTGTTTCTTACATAGGAACCCCATCTGAATGCATCTGGTATGTCTAGGATGGTTCTGGTACTGTTCCTTACATAGGAACCACATCTGGATTCATCTGGTATGTCTAGGATGGTTCTGGTACTGTTCCTTACATAGGAACCACATCTGGATTCATCTGGTATGTCTAGGATGGTTCTGGTACTGTTCCTCACATAGGAACCACATCTGGATGCATCTGGTATGTCAAGGATGGTTCTGGTACTGTTCCTTACATAGGAACCACATCTGGATGTATCTGGTATGTTTAGGATGGTTCTGGTACTGTTCCTTACATAGGAACCACATCTGGATGTATCTGGTATGTCAAGGATGGTTCTGGTACTGTCTCTTACATAGGAACCCCATCTGGATGCATCTGGTATGTCTAGGATGATTCTGGTACTGTTTCTTACATAGGAACCCCATCTGAATGCATCTGGTATGTCTAGGATGGTTCTGGTACTGTTCCTTACATAGGAACCACATCTGGATTCATCTGGTATGTCTAGGATGGTTCTGGTACTGTTCCTTACATAGGAACCACATCTGGATGTATCTGGTATGTTTAGGATGGTTCTGGTACTGTTCCTTACATAGGAACCACATCTGGATGTATCTGGTATGTCAAGGATGGTTCTGGTACTGTCTCTTACATAGGAACCCCATCTGGATGCATCTGGTATGTCTAGGATGATTCTGGTACTGTTTCTTACATAGGAACCCCATCTGAATGCATCTGGTATGTCTAGGATGGTTCTGGTACTGTTCCTTACATAGGAACCACATCTGGATTCATCTGGTATGTCTAGGATGGTTCTGGTACTGTTCCTTACATAGGAACCACATCTGGATGCGTCTGGTATGTCTAGGATGGTTCTGGTACTGTTCCTTACATAGGAACCACATCTGGATGCATCTGGTATGTCTAGGATAGTTCTGGTACTGTTTCTTACATAGGAACCACATCTGGATGCATCTGGTATGTCTAGGATAGTTCTGGTACTGTTCCTTACATAGGAACCACATCTGGATGCATCTGGTATGTCTAGGATGGTTCTGGTACTGTTCCTTACATAGGAAACACATCTGGATGCATCTGGTATGTCTAGGATGGTTCTGGTACTGTTCCTTACATAGGAACCACATCTGGATGTATCTGGTATATATAGGATGGTTATGGTACTGTTCCTTACATAGGAACCACATCTGGATGTATCTGGTATGTCTAGGATGGTTCTGGTACTGTTCCTTACATAGGAACCACATCTGGATGCATCTGGTATGTCTAGGATAGTTCTGGTACTGTTCCTTACATAGGAAACACATCTGGATGCATCTGGTATGTCTAGGATGGTTCTGGTACTGTTCCTTACATAGGAACCACATCTGGATGTATCTGGTATATATAGGATGGTTATGGTACTGTTCCTTACATAGGAACCACATCTGGATGTATCTGGTATGTCTAGGATGATTCTGGTACTGTTCCTTACATAGGAACCACATCTGGATGCATCTGGTATGTCTAGGATAGTTCTGGTACTGTTCCTTACATAGGAAACACATCTGGATGCATCTGGTATGTCTAGGATGGTTCTGGTACTGTTCCTTACATAGGAACCCCATCTGGATGCATCTGGTATGTCTAGGATAGTTCTGGTACTGTTCCTGACATAGGAACCACATCTGGATGCATCTGGTATGTCTAGGATGGTTCTGGTACTGTTCCTTACATAGGAACCCCATCTGGATGCATCTGGTATGTCTAGGATAGTTCTGGTACTGTTCCTTACATATGAACCACATCTGGATGCATCTGGTATGTCTAGGATAGTTCTGGTACTGTTCCTTACATATGAACCACATCTGGATGCATCTGGTATGTCTAGGATAGTTCTGGTACTGTTCCTTACATAGGAAACACATCTGGATGCATCTGGTATGTCTAGGATGATTCTGGTACTGTTCCTTACATAGGAACCACATCTGGATGCATCTGGTATGTCTAGGATAGTTCTGGTACTGTTCCTTACATAGGAACCACATCTGGATGCATCTGGTATGTCTAGGATGATTCTGGTACTGTTCCTTACATAGGAACCACATCTGGCAATACCTGGTATGTCTAGGATGGTTCTGGTACTGTTCCTTACATAGGAACCACATCTGGATGCATCTGGTATGTCTAGGATGGTTCTGGTACTGTTCCTTACATAGGAACCACATCTGGATGCATCTGGTATGTCTAGGATAGTTCTGGTACTGTTCCTTACATGGGAAACACATCTGGATGCATCTGGTATGTCTAGGATGGTTCTGGTACTGTTCCTTACATATGAACCACATCTGGATTCATCTGGTATGTCTAGGATAGTTCTGGTACTGTTCCTTACATAGGAAACACATCTGGATGCATCTGGTATGTCTAGGATGGTTCTGGTACTGTTCCTTACATAGGAACCACATCTGGATGCATCTGGTATGTCTAGGATAGTTCTGGTACTGTTCCTTACATGGGAAACACATCTGGATGCATCTGGTATGTCTAGGATAGTACTGGTACTGTTCCTTACATATGAACCACATCTGGATCCATCTGGTATGTCTAGGATGGTTCTGGTACTGTTCCTTACATAGGAACCACATCTGGATGCATCTGGTATGTCTAGGATAGTTCTGGTACTGTTCCTTACATAGGAACCACATCTGGATGCATCTGGTATGTCTAGGATAGTACTGGTACTGTTCCTTACATAGGAAACACATCTGGATGCATCTGGTATGTCTAGGATGGTTCTGGTACTGTTCCTTACATTGGAACCACATCTGGATTCATCTGGTATGTCTAGGATAGTTCTGGTACTGTTCCTTACATAGGAACCACATCTGGATGCATCTGGTATGTCTAGGATGGTTCTGGTACTGTTCCTTACATAGGAACCACATCTGGATGCAACTGGTATGTCTAGGATGGTTCTGGTACTGTTCCTTACATAGGAACCACATCTGGATGCATCTGGTATGTCTAGGATAGTTCTGGTACTGTTCCTTACATAGGAACCACATCTGGATGCATCTGGTATGTCTAGGATAGTTCTGGTACTGTTCCTTACATAGGAACCCCATCTGGATGCATCTGGTATGTCTAGGATGGTTCTGGTACTGTTCCTTACATAGGAACCACATCTGGATGCATCTGGTATGTCTAGGATAGTTCTGGTACTGTTCCTTACATAGGAACCACATCTGGATGCATCTGGTATGTCTAGGATGGTTCTGGTACTGTTCCTTACATAGGAACCACATCTGGATGCAACTGGTATGTCTAGGATGGTTCTGGTACTGTTCCTTACATAGGAACCACATCTGGATGCATCTGGTATGTCTAGGATAGTTCTGGTACTGTTCCTTACATAGGAACCACATCTGGATGCATCTGGTATGTCTAGGATAGTTCTGGTACTGTTCCTTACATAGGAACCACATCTGGATGCAACTGGTATGTCTAGGATGGTTCTGGTACTGTTCCTTACATAGGAACCACATCTGGATGCATCTGGTATGTCTAGGATAGTTCTGGTACTGTTCCTTACATAGGAACCACATCTGGATGCATCTGGTATGTCTAGGATAGTTCTGGTACTGTTCCTTACATAGGAACCACATCTGGATTCATCTGGTATGTCTAGGATGGTTCTGGTACTGGTCCTTACATAGGAACCACATCTGGATATACCTGGTATGTCTAGGATGGTTCTGGTACTGTTCCTTACATAGGAACCACATCTGGATGCATCTGGTATGTCTAGGATGATTCTGGTACTGTTTCTTACATAGGAACCACATCTGGATGCATCTGGTATGTCTAGGATAGTTCTGGTACTGTTCCTTACATAGGAACCACATCTGGATGCATCTGGTATGTCTAGGATGGTTCTGGTACTGTTCCTTACATAGGAACCACATCTGGCAATACCTGGTATGTCTAGGATGGTTCTGGTACTGTTCCTTACATAGGAACCACATCTGGATGCATCTGGTATGTCTAGGATGGTTCTGGTACTGTTCCTTACATAGGAACCACATCTGGATGCAACTGGTATGTCTAGGATGGTTCTGGTACTGTTCCTTACATAGGAACCACATCTGGATGCATCTGGTATGTCTAGGATAGTTCTGGTACTGTTCCTTACATAGGAACCACATCTGGATGCATCTGGTATGTCTAGGATAGTTCTGGTACTGTTCCTTACATAGGAACCACATCTGGATTCATCTGGTATGTCTAGGATGGTTCTGGTACTGGTCCTTACATAGGAACCACATCTGGATATACCTGGTATGTCTAGGATGGTTCTGGTACTGTTCCTTACATAGGAACCACATCTGGATGCATCTGGTATGTCTAGGATGGTTCTGGTACTGTTCCTTACATAGGAACCACATCTGGCAATACCTGGTATGTCTAGGATGGTTCTGGTACTGTTCCTTACATAGGAACCACATCTGGATGCATCTGGTATGTCTAGGATAGTTCTGGTACTGTTCCTTACATGGGAAACACATCTGGATGCATCTGGTATGTCTAGGATGGTTCTGGTACTGTTCCTTACATAGGAACCACATCTGGATGCATCTGGTATGTCTAGGATGGTTCTGGTACTGTTCCTTACATATGAACCACATCTGGATCCATCTGGTATGTCTAGGATGGTTCTGGTACTGTTCCTTACATAGGAACCACATCTGGATGCATCTGGTATGTCTAGGATAGTTCTGGTACTGTTCCTTACATAGGAACCACATCTGGATGCATCTGGTATGTCTAGGATAGTTCTGGTACTGTTCCTTACATATGAACCACATCTGGATGCATCTGGTATGTCTAGGATAGTACTGGTACTGTTCCTTACATAGGAAACACATCTGGATGCATCTGGTATGTCTAGGATGGTTCTGGTACTGTTCCTTACATTGGAACCACATCTGGATTCATCTGGTATGTCTAGGATAGTTCTGGTACTGTTCCTGACATAGGAACCACATCTGGATTCATCTGGTATGTCTAGGATGATTCTGGTACTGTTTCTTACATAGGAACCCCATCTGGATGCATCTGGTATGTCTAGGATGGTTCTGGTACTGTTCCTTACATAGGAACCACATCTGGATGCATCTGGTATGTCTAGGATAGTTCTGGTACTGTTCCTTACATAGGAACCACATCTGGATGCATCTGGTATGTCTAGGATGGTTCTGGTACTGTTCCTTACATAGGAACCACATCTGGATGCAACTGGTATGTCTAGGATGGTTCTGGTACTGTTCCTTACATAGGAACCACATCTGGATGCATCTGGTATGTCTAGGATAGTTCTGGTACTGTTCCTTACATAGGAACCACATCTGGATGCATCTGGTATGTCTAGGATAGTTCTGGTACTGTTCCTTACATAGGAACCACATCTGGATGCAACTGGTATGTCTAGGATGGTTCTGGTACTGGTCCTTACATAGGAACCACATCTGGATGCATCTGGTATGTCTAGGATAGTTCTGGTACTGTTCCTTACATAGGAACCACATCTGGATTCATCTGGTATGTCTAGGATGATTCTGGTACTGTTTCTTACATAGGAACCCCATCTGGATGCATCTGGTATGTCTAGGATGGTTCTGGTACTGTTCCTTACATAGGAACCACATCTGGCAATACCTGGTATGTCTAGGATGGTTCTGGTACTGTTCCTTACATAGGAACCACATCTGGATGCATCTGGTATGTCTAGGATGGTTCTGGTACTGTTCCTTACATAGGAACCACATCTGGATGCAACTGGTATGTCTAGGATGGTTCTGGTACTGTTCCTTACATAGGAACCACATCTGGATGCATCTGGTATGTCTAGGATAGTTCTGGTACTGTTCCTTACATAGGAACCACATCTGGATGCATCTGGTATGTCTAGGATAGTTCTGGTACTGTTCCTTACATAGGAACCACATCTGGATTCATCTGGTATGTCTAGGATGGTTCTGGTACTGGTCCTTACATAGGAACCACATCTGGATATACCTGGTATGTCTAGGATGGTTCTGGTACTGTTCCTTACATAGGAACCACATCTGGATGCATCTGGTATGTCTAGGATGGTTCTGGTACTGTTCCTTACATAGGAACCACATCTGGCAATACCTGGTATGTCTAGGATGGTTCTGGTACTGTTCCTTACATAGGAACCACATCTGGATGCATCTGGTATGTCTAGGATAGTTCTGGTACTGTTCCTTACATGGGAAACACATCTGGATGCATCTGGTATGTCTAGGATGGTTCTGGTACTGTTCCTTACATAGGAACCACATCTGGATGCATCTGGTATGTCTAGGATGGTTCTGGTACTGTTCCTTACATATGAACCACATCTGGATCCATCTGGTATGTCTAGGATGGTTCTGGTACTGTTCCTTACATAGGAACCACATCTGGATGCATCTGGTATGTCTAGGATAGTTCTGGTACTGTTCCTTACATAGGAACCACATCTGGATGCATCTGGTATGTCTAGGATAGTTCTGGTACTGTTCCTTACATATGAACCACATCTGGATGCATCTGGTATGTCTAGGATAGTACTGGTACTGTTCCTTACATAGGAAACACATCTGGATGCATCTGGTATGTCTAGGATGGTTCTGGTACTGTTCCTTACATTGGAACCACATCTGGATTCATCTGGTATGTCTAGGATAGTTCTGGTACTGTTCCTGACATAGGAACCACATCTGGATTCATCTGGTATGTCTAGGATGATTCTGGTACTGTTTCTTACATAGGAACCCCATCTGGATGCATCTGGTATGTCTATGATGGTTCTGGTACTGTTCCTTACATAGGAACCACATCTGGATGCATCTGGTATGTCTAGGATAGTTCTGGTACTGTTCCTTACATAGGAACCACATCTGGATGCATCTGGTATGTCTAGGATGGTTCTGGTACTGTTCCTTACATAGGAACCACATCTGGATGCAACTGGTATGTCTAGGATGGTTCTGGTACTGTTCCTTACATAGGAACCACATCTGGATGCATCTGGTATGTCTAGGATAGTTCTGGTACTGTTCCTTACATAGGAACCACATCTGGATGCATCTGGTATGTCTAGGATAGTTCTGGTACTGTTCCTTACATAGGAACCACATCTGGATGCAACTGGTATGTCTAGGATGGTTCTGGTACTGGTCCTTACATAGGAACCACATCTGGATATACCTGGTATGTCTAGGATGGTTCTGGTACTGTTCCTTACATAGGAACCACATCTGGATGCATCTGGTATGTCTAGGATGATTCTGGTACTGTTTCTTACATAGGAACCACATCTGGATGCATCTGGTATGTCTAGGATGGTTCTGGTACTGTTCCTTACATAGGAACCACATCTGGATGCATCTGGTATGTCTAGGATGGTTCTGGTACTGTTCCTTACATAGGAACCACATCTGGATGCATCTGGTATGTCTAGGATAGTTCTGGTACTGTTCCTTACATAGGAACCACATCTGGATTCATCTGGTATGTCTAGGATGGTTCTGGTACTGGTCCTTACATAGGAACCACATCTGGATATACCTGGTATGTCTAGGATGGTTCTGGTACTGTTCCTTACATAGGAACCACATCTGGATGCATCTGGTATGTCTAGGATGATTCTGGTACTGTTTCTTACATAGGAACCACATCTGGATGCATCTGGTATGCCTAGGATAGTTCTGGTACTGTTCCTTACATAGGAACCACATCTGGATGCATCTGGTATGTCTAGGATGGTTCTGGTACTGTTCCTTACATAGGAACCACATCTGGATGCATCTGGTATGTCTAGGATAGTTCTGGTACTGTTCCTTACATGGGAAACACATCTGGATGCATCTGGTATGTCTAGGATGGTTCTGGTACTGTTCCTTACATAGGAACCACATCTGGATGCATCTGGTATGTCTAGGATGGTTCTGGTACTGTTCCTTACATATGAACCACATCTGGATCCATCTGGCATGTCTAGGATGGTTCTGGTACTGTTCCTTACATAGGAACCACATCTGGATGCATCTGGTATGTCTAGGATAGTTCTGGTACTGTTCCTTACATAGGAAACACATCTGGATGCATCTGGTATGTCTAGGATGGTTCTGGTACTGTTCCTTACATTGGAACCACATCTGGATGCATCTGGTATGTCTAGGATAGTACTGGTACTGTTCCTTACATAGGAAACACATCTGGATGCATCTGGTATGTCTAGGATGGTTCTGGTACTGTTCCTTACATAGGAACCACATCTGGATGCATCTGGTATGTCTAGGATGGTTCTGGTACTGTTCCTTACATATGAACCACATCTGGATCCATCTGGTATGTCTAGGATGGTTCTGGTACTGTTCCTTACATAGGAACCACATCTGGATGCATCTGGTATGTCTAGGATAGTTCTGGTACTGTTCCTTACATAGGAACCACATCTGGATGCATCTGGTATGTCTAGGATAGTACTGGTACTGTTCCTTACATAGGAAACACATCTGGATGCATCTGGTATGTCTAGGATAGTTCTGGTACTGTTCCTTACATAGGAAACACATCTGGATGCATCTGGTATGTCTAGGATAGTACTGGTACTGTTCCTTACATAGGAAACACATCTGGATGCATCTGGTATGTCTAGGATAGTACTGGTACTGTTCCTTACATAGGAACCACATCTGGATATACCTGGTATGTCTAGGATGGTTCTGGTACTGTTCCTTACATAGGAACCACATCTGGATGCATCTGGTATGTCTAGGATAGTTCTGGTACTGTTCCTTACATAGGAACCACATCTGGATGCATCTGGTATGTCTAGGATGGTTCTGGTACTGTTCCTTACATAGGAAACACATCTGGATGCATCTGGTATGTCTAGGATAGTACTGGTACTGTTCCTTACATAGGAACCACATCTGGATATACCTGGTATGTCTAGGATGGTTCTGGTACTGTTCCTTACATAGGAACCACATCTGGATGCATCTGGTATGTCTAGGATAGTTCTGGTACTGTTCCTTACATAGGAACCACATCTGGATATACCTGGTATGTCTAGGATGGTTCTGGTACTGTTCCTTACATAGGAACCACATCTGGATGCATCTGGTATGTCTAGGATGGTTCTGGTACTGTTCCTTACATAGGAACCACATCTGGATGCATCTGGTATGTCTAGGATAGTTCTGGTACTGTTCCTTACATAGGAAACACATCTGGATGCATCTGGTATGTCTAGGATAGTACTGGTACTGTTCCTTACATAGGAAACACATCTGGATGCATCTGGTATGTCTAGGATAGTACTGGTACTGTTCCTTACATAGGAACCACATCTGGATATACCTGGTATGTCTAGGATGGTTCTGGTACTGTTCCTTACATAGGAACCACATCTGGATGCATCTGGTATGTCTAGGATAGTTCTGGTACTGTTCCTTACATAGGAACCACATCTGGATGCATCTGGTATGTCTAGGATGATTCTGGTACTGTTTCTTACATAGGAACCACATCTGGATGCATCTGGTATGTCTAGGATAGTTCTGGTACTGTTCCTTACATAGGAACCACATCTGGATGCATCTGGTATGTCTAGGATGGTTCTGGTACTGTTCCTTACATAGGAACCACATCTGGATGCATCTGGTATGTCTAGGATAGTTCTGGTACTGTTCCTTACATAGGAACCACATCTGGATGCATCTGGTATGTCTAGGATGGTTCTGGTACTGTTCCTTACATAGGAACCACATCTGGATGCATCTGGTATGTCTAGGATGGTTCTGGTACTGTTCCTTATATAGGAACCACACCTGGATGCATCTGGTATGTCTAGGATAGTTCTGGTACTGTTCCTTACATAGGAACCACATCTGGATATACCTGGTATGTCTAGGATGGTTCTGGTACTGTTCCTTACATAGGAACCACATCTGGATGCATCTGGTATGTCTAGGATAGTTCTGGTACTGTTCCTTACATAGGAACCACATCTGGATTCATCTGGTATGTCTAGGATGGTTCTGGTACTGTTCCTTACATAGGAACCACATCTGGATATACCTGGTATGTCTAGGATGGTTCTGGTACTGTTCCTTACATAGGAACCACATCTGGATGCATCTGGTATGTCTAGGATAGTTCTGGTACTGTTCCTAACATAGGAACCACATCTGGATGCATCTGGTATGTCTAGGATAGTTCTGGTACTGTTCCTAACATAGGAACCACATCTGGATGCATCTGGTATGTCTAGGATAGTTCTGGTACTGTTTCTTACATAGGAACCACATCTGGATTCATCTGGTATGTCTAGGATGGTTCTGGTACTGTTCCTTACATAGGAACCACATCTGGATGCATCTGGTATGTCTAGGATAGTTCTGGTACTGTTCGTTACATAGGAACCACATCTGGATGCATCTGGTATGTCTAGGATAGTTCTGGTACTGTTCCTTACATAGGAACCACATCTGGATGCATCTGGTATGTCTAGGATGGTTCTGGTACTGTTGCTTACATAGGAACCACATCTGGATATACCTGGTATGTCTAGGATGGTTCTGGTACTGTTCCTTACATAGGAACCACATCTGGATGCATCTGGTATGTCTAGGATGGTTCTGGTACTGTTCCTTACATAGGAACCACACCTGGATGCATCTGGTATGTCTAGGATAGTTCTGGTACTGTTCCTTACATAGGAACCACATCTGGATATACCTGGTATGTCTAGGATTGTTCTGGTACTGTTCCTTACATAGGAACCACATCTGGATGCATCTGGTATGTCTAGGATAGTTCTGGTTCTGTTCCTTACATAGGAACCACATCTGGATTCATCTGGTATGTCTAGGATGGTTCTGGTACTGTTCGTTACATAGGAACCACATCTGGATATACCTGGTATGTCTAGGATGGTTCTGGTACTGTTCCTTACATAGGAACCACATCTGGATGCATCTGGTATGTCTAGGATATTAGGGTGTCCCATAATTTCGTGAACACTTTCATTTTTTTCGATTTTTTATTAATAATTCAAGATTGATCAAACATCAATCAGTGATGTATTGGTCATGATTAGCAATGACCTTCTTCTATCGATCGGGCAGACTGTCGACGCCAGCCTTCCAGAAGGCAGTCTTCTTCGAGGCGATTCAGGCGTCGATGTCGCCAACGACATCTGCTCTTCCCTTGAGATGCTTCCCATCAAAGTGGTGCTGGAGCAACCGGATGATGTGGTAATCACAGGGACTGGTGTCCGACGAGTACGATGGGTGTGGGAGCGAATCGATTCCGTGACGATCGAGAGCAGCCTGGGTCGCTTTCGCCTTGTGCGGTCTCGCGTTGTCTCATAGGAGACATGTTTTGGCCAGTCTCAGAGAGAGAAGAAGAGCAGCTGACTTCATCTCTTGCAGTTCCATAGCGAGGGTCTGGGCGGTGACGGTTGTGTTCTCCGGAATATTGTGATAATGCACTAGACCGTACCGAGAGAACCAGAACGACAGCAGATGCTTTTTCGAGTGAATGTCTCGCTTCGAGCGGGTGGGCACGGGGTCACCGACACTGCACCAAATCGGATTGTGGTCAGGGTTGGAGAAGTATACCCACTTGTTATCGTGACAAATTAGTCGGCAGATGATCTTTCTCATACCCGAGTTTCGGTCATTTTTGTCGCGGCTGCCAATGCGCTTCTGAAACTGCACCGGGCTCAACTGATGAGGAATGGTTTGAGGGCGTTTCGACGCCTTATCAGCACGAATCAGAGATCGATACTATGTGGCACATGGGACTCCAGTAGCCTTCTGTAGTCCGCGTACAGAAGATTCCGGTTCGTTCTCTAGGGTGGCGAGAATAGGGACCTGATCCGTAGACATAGGGCGTCCGGAGCGTGGTCTATCCTCGACTTCAAAGTCTCCTTTTTGAAGCGACACCACCATTTGAACACCCAGCCACGAGAGAGCATTGAAGGACCTAACTGATCCTCCATGAACTTCGCCGATTGACTCATCGAGTGTCCGGCACGGAAGTGGTCTCTCAAAGTGAGTCGGAGGTGAATCTTGTCATCCATTTTGCAACAATCATAGTACTCGATAAAAGAACGACGGAAACTAAACTATTACATGTAAACAAAACACAAGTAAACTACTTTAGAATGAACCACAACATCAGTCTGAATTGCGCAGTAAACCTAAAAAATTTGAGTTCGAATGAAGTGTTCACGAACTTATGGGACACCCTAATAGTTCTGGTACTGTTCCTTACATAGGAACCACATCTGGATTCATCTGGTATGTCTAGTATAGTTCTGGTACTGTTCGTTACATAGGAACCACATCTGGATATACCTGGTATGTCTAGGATGGTTCTGGTACTGTTCCTTACATAGGAACCACATCTGGATATACCTGGTATGTCTAGGATTGTTCTGGTACTGTTCCTTACATAGGAACCACATCTGGATGCATCTGGTATGTCTAGGATAGTTCTGGTTCTGTTCCTTACATAGGAACCACATCTGGATTCATCTGGTATGTCTAGGATGGTTCTGGTACTGTTCGTTACATAGGAACCACATCTGGATATACCTGGTATGTCTAGGATTGTTCTGGTACTGTTCCTTACATAGGAACCACATCTGGATGCATCTGGTATGTCTAGGATAGTTCTGGTACTGTTCCTTACATAGGAACCACATCTGGATTCATCTGGTATGTCTAGGATGGTTCTGGTACTGTTCGTTACATAGGAACCACATCTGGATATACCTGGTATGTCTAGGATGGTTCTGGTACTGTTCCTTACATAGGAACCACATCTGGATATACCTGGTATGTCTAGGATGGTTCTGGTACTGTTCCTTACATAGGAACCACATCTGGATATACCTGGTATGTCTAGGATGGTTCTGGTACTGTTCCTTACATAGGAACCACACCTGGATGCATCTGGTATGTCTAGGATAGTTCTGGTACTGTTCCTTACATAGGAACCACATCTGGATATACCTGGTATGTCTAGGATGGTTCTGGTACTGTTCCTTACATAGGAACCACATCTGGATGCATCTGGTATGTCTAGGATAGTTCTGGTACTGTTCCTTACATAGGAACCACATCTGGATTCATCTGGTATGTCTAGGATGGTTCTGGTACTGTTCTTTACATAGGAACCACATCTGGATTCATCTGGTATGTCTAGGATGGTTCTGGTACTGTTCCTTACATAGGAACCACATCTGGATATACCTGGTATGTCTAGGATGGTTCTGGTACTGTTCCTTACATAGGAACCACACCTGGATGCATCTGGTATGTCTAGGATAGTTCTGGTACTGTTCCTTACATAGGAACCACATCTGGATATACCTGGTATGTCTAGGATGGTTCTGGTACTGTTCCTTACATAGGAACCACATCTGGATGCATCTGGTATGTCTAGGATGGTTCTGGTACTGTTCCTTACATAGGAACCACATCTGGATATACCTGGTATGTCTAGGATGGTTCTGGTACTGTTCCTTACATAGGAACCACATCTGGATGCATCTGGTATGTCTAGGATGGTTCTGGTACTGTTCCTTACATAGGAACCACACCTGGATGCATCTGGTATGTCTAGGATAGTTCTGGTACTGTTCCTTACATAGGAACCACATCTGGATATACCTGGTATGTCTAGGATTGTTCTGGTACTGTTCCTTACATAGGAACCACATCTGGATGCATCTGGTATGTCTAGGATAGTTCTGGTTCTGTTCCTTACATAGGAACCACATCTGGATTCATCTGGTATGTCTAGGATGGTTCTGGTACTGTTCGTTACATAGGAACCACATCTGGATATACCTGGTATGTCTAGGATGGTTCTGGTACTGTTCCTTACATAGGAACCACATCTGGATGCATCTGGTATGTCTAGGATAGTTCTGGTACTGTTCCTTACATAGGAACCACATCTGGATTCATCTGGTATGTCTAGTATGGTTCTGGTACTGTTCGTTACATAGGAACCACATCTGGATATACCTGGTATGTCTAGGATGGTTCTGGTACTGTTCCTTACATAGGAACCACATCTGGATATACCTGGTATGTCTAGGATTGTTCTGGTACTGTTCCTTACATAGGAACCACATCTGGATGCATCTGGTATGTCTAGGATAGTTCTGGTTCTGTTCCTTACATAGGAACCACATCTGGATTCATCTGGTATGTCTAGGATGGTTCTGGTACTGTTCGTTACATAGGAACCACATCTGGATATACCTGGTATGTCTAGGATTGTTCTGGTACTGTTCCTTACATAGGAACCACATCTGGATGCATCTGGTATGTCTAGGATAGTTCTGGTACTGTTCCTTACATAGGAACCACATCTGGATTCATCTGGTATGTCTAGGATGGTTCTGGTACTGTTCGTTACATAGGAACCACATCTGGATATACCTGGTATGTCTAGGATGGTTCTGGTACTGTTCCTTACATAGGAACCACATCTGGATATACCTGGTATGTCTAGGATGGTTCTGGTACTGTTCCTTACATAGGAACCACATCTGGATATACCTGGTATGTCTAGGATGGTTCTGGTACTGTTCCTTACATAGGAACCACACCTGGATGCATCTGGTATGTCTAGGATAGTTCTGGTACTGTTCCTTACATAGGAACCACATCTGGATATACCTGGTATGTCTAGGATTGTTCTGGTACTGTTCCTTACATAGGAACCACATCTGGATGCATCTGGTATGTCTAGGATAGTTCTGGTTCTGTTCCTTACATAGGAACCACATCTGGATTCATCTGGTATGTCTAGGATGGTTCTGGTACTGTTCGTTACATAGGAACCACATCTGGATATACCTGGTATGTCTAGGATGGTTCTGGTACTGTTCCTTACATAGGAACCACATCTGGATGCATCTGGTATGTCTAGGATAGTTCTGGTACTGTTCCTTACATAGGAACCACATCTGGATTCATCTGGTATGTCTAGTATGGTTCTGGTACTGTTCGTTACATAGGAACCACATCTGGATATACCTGGTATGTCTAGGATGGTTCTGGTACTGTTCCTTACATAGGAACCACATCTGGATATACCTGGTATGTCTAGGATTGTTCTGGTACTGTTCCTTACATAGGAACCACATCTGGATGCATCTGGTATGTCTAGGATAGTTCTGGTTCTGTTCCTTACATAGGAACCACATCTGGATTCATCTGGTATGTCTAGGATGGTTCTGGTACTGTTCGTTACATAGGAACCACATCTGGATATACCTGGTATGTCTAGGATTGTTCTGGTACTGTTCCTTACATAGGAACCACATCTGGATGCATCTGGTATGTCTAGGATAGTTCTGGTACTGTTCCTTACATAGGAACCACATCTGGATTCATCTGGTATGTCTAGGATGGTTCTGGTACTGTTCGTTACATAGGAACCACATCTGGATATACCTGGTATGTCTAGGATGGTTCTGGTACTGTTCCTTACATAGGAACCACATCTGGATATACCTGGTATGTCTAGGATGGTTCTGGTACTGTTCCTTACATAGGAACCACATCTGGATATACCTGGTATGTCTAGGATGGTTCTGGTACTGTTCCTTACATAGGAACCACATCTGGATGCATCTGGTATGTCTAGGATAGTTCTGGTACTGTTCCTTACATAGGAACCACATCTGGATATACCTGGTATGTCTAGGATAGTTCTGGTACTGTTCCTTACATAGGAACCACATCTGGATATACCTGGTATGTCTAGGATAGTTCTGGTACTGTTCCTTACATAGGAACCACATCTGGATATACCTGGTATGTCTAGGATAGTTCTGGTACTGTTCCTTACATAGGAACCACATCTGGATATACCTGGTATGTCTAGGATGGTTCTGGTACTGTTCCTTACATAGGAACCACACCTGGATGCATCTGGTATGTCTAGGATAGTTCTGGTACTGTTCCTTACATAGGAACCACATCTGGATATACCTGGTATGTCTAGGATGGTTCTGGTACTGTTCCTTACATAGGAACCACATCTGGATGCATCTGGTATGTCTAGGATAGTTCTGGTACTGTTCCTTACATAGGAACCACATCTGGATTCATCTGGTATGTCTAGGATGGTTCTGGTACTGTTCTTTACATAGGAACCACATCTGGATTCATCTGGTATGTCTAGGATGGTTCTGGTACTGTTCCTTACATAGGAACCACATCTGGATATACCTGGTATGTCTAGGATGGTTCTGGTACTGTTCCTTACATAGGAACCACACCTGGATGCATCTGGTATGTCTAGGATAGTTCTGGTACTGTTCCTTACATAGGAACCACATCTGGATATACCTGGTATGTCTAGGATAGTTCTGGTACTGTTCCTTACATAGGAACCACATCTGGATATACCTGGTATGTCTAGGATAGTTCTGGTACTGTTCCTTACATAGGAACCACATCTGGATATACCTGGTATGTCTAGGATAGTTCTGGTACTGTTCCTTACATAGGAACCACATCTCGATATACCTGGTATGTCTAGGATGGTTCTGGTACTGTTCCTTACATAGGAACCACATCTGGATGCATCTGGTATGTCTAGGATAGTTCTGGTACTGTTCCTTACATAGGAACCACATCTGGATATACCTGGTATGTCTAGGATGGTTCTGGTACTGTTCCTTACATAGGAACCACATCTGGATGCATCTGGTATGTCTAGGATAGTTCTGGTACTGTTCCTTACATAGGAACCACATCTGGATTCATCTGGTATGTCTAGGATAGTTCTGGTACTGTTCGTTACATAGGAACCACATCTGGATGCATCTGGTATGTCTAGGATAGTTCTGGTACTGTTCGTTACATAGGAACCACATCTGGATGCATCTGGTATGTCTAGGATAGTTCTGGTACTGTTCGTTACATAGGAACCACATCTGGATTCATCTGGTATGTCTAGGATGGTTCTGGTACTGTTTCTTACATAGGAACCACATCTGGATGCATCTGGTATGTCTAGGATGGTTCTGGTACTGTTCGTTACATAGGAACCACATCTGGATGCATCTGGTATGTCTAGGATAGTTCTGGTACTGTTCCTTACATAGGAACCACATCTGGATGCATCTGGTATGTCTAGGATAGTTCTGGTACTGTTCCTTACATAGGAACCACATCTGGATGCATCTGGTATGTCTAGGATGGTTCTGGTACTGTTCCTTACATAGGAACCACATCTGGATATACCTGGTATGTCTAGGATGGTTCTGGTACTGTTCCTTACATAGGAACCACACCTGGATGCATCTGGTATGTCTAGGATAGTTCTGGTACTGTTCCTTACATAGGAACCACATCTGGATATACCTGGTATGTCTAGGATAGTTCTGGTACTGTTCCTTACATAGGAACCACATCTGGATATACCTGGTATGTCTAGGATAGTTCTGGTACTGTTCCTTACATAGGAACCACATCTGGATATACCTGGTATGTCTAGGATAGTTCTGGTACTGTTCCTTACATAGGAACCACATCTCGATATACCTGGTATGTCTAGGATGGTTCTGGTACTGTTCCTTACATAGGAACCACATCTGGATGCATCTGGTATGTCTAGGATAGTTCTGGTACTGTTCCTTACATAGGAACCACATCTGGATATACCTGGTATGTCTAGGATGGTTCTGGTACTGTTCCTTACATAGGAACCACATCTGGATGCATCTGGTATGTCTAGGATAGTTCTGGTACTGTTCCTTACATAGGAACCACATCTGGATTCATCTGGTATGTCTAGGATAGTTCTGGTACTGTTTCTTACATAGGAACCACATCTGGATGCATCTGGTATGTCTAGGATAGTTCTGGTACTGTTCGTTACATAGGAACCACATCTGGATGCATCTGGTATGTCTAGGATAGTTCTGGTACTGTTCGTTACATAGGAACCACATCTGGATTCATCTGGTATGTCTAGGATGGTTCTGGTACTGTTTCTTACATAGGAACCACATCTGGATGCATCTGGTATGTCTAGGATGGTTCTGGTACTGTTCGTTACATAGGAACCACATCTGGATGCATCTGGTATGTCTAGGATAGTTCTGGTACTGTTCCTTACATAGGAACCACATCTGGATGCATCTGGTATGTCTAGGATAGTTCTGGTACTGTTCCTTACATAGGAACCACATCTGGATGCATCTGGTATGTCTAGGATGGTTCTGGTACTGTTCCTTACATAGGAACCACATCTGGATATACCTGGTATGTCTAGGATGGTTCTGGTACTGTTCCTTACATAGGAACCACACCTGGATGCATCTGGTATGTCTAGGATAGTTCTGGTACTGTTCCTTACATAGGAACCACATCTGGATATACCTGGTATGTCTAGGATAGTTCTGGTACTGTTCCTTACATAGGAACCACATCTGGATATACCTGGTATGTCTAGGATAGTTCTGGTACTGTTCCTTACATAGGAACCACATCTGGATATACCTGGTATGTCTAGGATAGTTCTGGTACTGTTCCTTACATAGGAACCACATCTCGATATACCTGGTATGTCTAGGATGGTTCTGGTACTGTTCCTTACATAGGAACCACATCTGGATGCATCTGGTATGTCTAGGATAGTTCTGGTACTGTTCCTTACATAGGAACCACATCTGGATATACCTGGTATGTCTAGGATGGTTCTGGTACTGTTCCTTACATAGGAACCACATCTGGATGCATCTGGTATGTCTAGGATAGTTCTGGTACTGTTCCTTACATAGGAACCACATCTGGATTCATCTGGTATGTCTAGGATAGTTCTGGTACTGTTTCTTACATAGGAACCACATCTGGATGCATCTGGTATGTCTAGGATAGTTCTGGTACTGTTCGTTACATAGGAACCACATCTGGATGCATCTGGTATGTCTAGGATAGTTCTGGTACTGTTCGTTACATAGGAACCACATCTGGATTCATCTGGTATGTCTAGGATGGTTCTGGTACTGTTTCTTACATAGGAACCACATCTGGATGCATCTGGTATGTCTAGGATGGTTCTGGTACTGTTCGTTACATAGGAACCACATCTGGATGCATCTGGTATGTCTAGGATAGTTCTGGTACTGTTCCTTACATAGGAACCACATCTGGATGCATCTGGTATGTCTAGGATAGTTCTGGTACTGTTCCTTACATAGGAACCACATCTGGATGCATCTGGTATGTCTAGGATGGTTCTGGTACTGTTCCTTACATAGGAACCACATCTGGATATACCTGGTATGTCTAGGATGGTTCTGGTACTGTTCCTTACATAGGAACCACATCTGGATATACCTGGTATGTCTAGGATAGTTCTGGTACTGTTCCTTACATAGGAACCACATCTGGATGCATCTGGTATGTCTAGGATAGTTCTGGTACTGTTCCTTACATAGGAACCACATCTGGATATACCTGGTATGTCTAGGATGGTTCTGGTACTGTTCCTTACATAGGAACCACATCTGGATGCATCTGGTATGTCTAGGATAGTTCTGGTACTGTTCCTTACATAGGAACCACATCTGGATATACCTGGTATGTCTAGGATGGTTCTGGTACTGTTCCTTACATAGGAACCACATCTGGATGCATCTGGTATGTCTAGGATAGTTCTGGTACTGTTCCTTACATAGGAACCACATCTGGATTCATCTGGTATGTCTAGGATGGTTCTGGTACTGTTCTTTACATAGGAACCACATCTGGATTCATCTGGTATGTCTAGGATGGTTCTGGTACTGTTCCTTACATAGGAACCACATCTGGATATACCTGGTATGTCTAGGATGGTTCTGGTACTGTTCCTTACATAGGAACCACACCTGGATGCATCTGGTATGTCTAGGATAGTTCTGGTACTGTTCCTTACATAGGAACCACATCTGGATATACCTGGTATGTCTAGGATGGTTCTGGTACTGTTCCTTACATAGGAACCACATCTGGATGCATCTGGTATGTCTAGGATAGTTCTGGTACTGTTCCTTACATAGGAACCACATCTGGATATACCTGGTATGTCTAGGATGGTTCTGGTACTGTTCCTTACATAGGAACCACATCTGGATGCATCTGGTATGTCTAGGATAGTTCTGGTACTGTTCCTTACATAGGAACCACATCTGGATATACCTGGTATGTCTAGGATGGTTCTGGTACTGTTCCTTACATAGGAACCACATCTGGATGCATCTGGTATGTCTAGGATAGTTCTGGTACTGTTCCTTACATAGGAACCACATCTGGATTCATCTGGTATGTCTAGGATGGTTCTGGTACTGTTCTTTACATAGGAACCACATCTGGATTCATCTGGTATGTCTAGGATGGTTCTGGTACTGTTCCTTACATAGGAACCACACCTGGATGCATCTGGTATGTCTAGGATAGTTCTGGTACTGTTCCTTACATAGGAACCACATCTGGATATACCTGGTATGTCTAGGATAGTTCTGGTACTGTTCCTTACATAGGAACCACATCTGGATATACCTGGTATGTCTAGGATAGTTCTGGTACTGTTCCTTACATAGGAACCACATCTGGATATACCTGGTATGTCTAGGATAGTTCTGGTACTGTTCCTTACATAGGAACCACATCTGGATATACCTGGTATGTCTAGGATGGTTCTGGTACTGTTCCTTACATAGGAACCACACCTGGATGCATCTGGTATGTCTAGGATAGTTCTGGTACTGTTCCTTACATAGGAACCACATCTGGATATACCTGGTATGTCTAGGATGGTTCTGGTACTGTTCCTTACATAGGAACCACATCTGGATGCATCTGGTATGTCTAGGATAGTTCTGGTACTGTTCCTTACATAGGAACCACATCTGGATTCATCTGGTATGTCTAGGATGGTTCTGGTACTGTTTCTTACATAGGAACCACATCTGGATGCATCTGGTATGTCTAGGATGGTTCTGGTACTGTTCGTTACATAGGAACCACATCTGGATGCATCTGGTATGTCTAGGATAGTTCTGGTACTGTTCCTTACATAGGAACCACATCTGGATGCATCTGGTATGTCTAGGATAGTTCTGGTACTGTTCCTTACATAGGAACCACATCTGGATGCATCTGGTATGTCTAGGATAGTTCTGGTACTGTTCCTTACATAGGAACCACATCTGGATTCATCTGGTATGTCTAGGATGGTTCTGGTACTGTTTCTTACATAGGAACCACATCTGGATGCATCTGGTATGTCTAGGATGGTTCTGGTACTGTTCGTTACATAGGAACCACATCTGGATGCATCTGGTATGTCTAGGATAGTTCTGGTACTGTTCCTTACATAGGAACCACATCTGGATGCATCTGGTATGTCTAGGATAGTTCTGGTACTGTTCCTTACATAGGAACCACATCTGGATGCATCTGGTATGTCTAGGATGGTTCTGGTACTGTTCCTTACATAGGAACCACACCTGGATGCATCTGGTATGTCTAGGATAGTTCTGGTACTGTTCCTTACATAGGAACCACATCTGGATATACCTGGTATGTCTAGGATGGTTCTGGTACTGTTCCTTACATAGGAACCACATCTGGATATACCTGGTATGTCTAGGATAGTTCTGGTACTGTTCCTTACATAGGAACCACATCTGGATATACCTGGTATGTCTAGGATAGTTCTGGTACTGTTCCTTACATAGGAACCACATCTGGATGCATCTGGTATGTCTAGGATGGTTCTGGTACTGTTCCTTACATAGGAACCACACCTGGATGCATCTGGTATGTCTAGGATAGTTCTGGTACTGTTCCTTACATAGGAACCACATCTGGATGCATCTGGTATGTCTAGGATAGTTCTGGTACTGTTCCTTACATAGGAACCACATCTGGATTCATCTGGTATGTCTAGGATGGTTCTGGTACTGTTTCTTACATAGGAACCACATCTGGATGCATCTGGTATGTCTAGGATGGTTCTGGTACTGTTCGTTACATAGGAACCACATCTGGATGCATCTGGTATGTCTAGGATAGTTCTGGTACTGTTCCTTACATAGGAACCACATCTGGATGCATCTGGTATGTCTAGGATAGTTCTGGTACTGTTCCTTACATAGGAACCACATCTGGATGCATCTGGTATGTCTAGGATAGTTCTGGTACTGTTCCTTACATAGGAACCACATCTGGATTCATCTGGTATGTCTAGGATGGTTCTGGTACTGTTTCTTACATAGGAACCACATCTGGATGCATCTGGTATGTCTAGGATGGTTCTGGTACTGTTCGTTACATAGGAACCACATCTGGATGCATCTGGTATGTCTAGGATAGTTCTGGTACTGTTCCTTACATAGGAACCACATCTGGATGCATCTGGTATGTCTAGGATAGTTCTGGTACTGTTCCTTACATAGGAACCACATCTGGATGCATCTGGTATGTCTAGGATGGTTCTGGTACTGTTCCTTACATAGGAACCACATCTGGATGCATCTGGTATGTCTAGGATGGTTCTGGTACTGTTCCTTACATAGGAACCACATCTGGATACATCTAAGAAAGGGAAACTTTTGACGTAAGTCGACAGAAGTTGCATTGATAATTGGATTAACCGAGAGAGATTAACCGTCAAGTATGCTCAAAACAATTTGGAATAACAGCCTTTACACTTCAAATGACTTTTTCAAACGTATCCTAGCCGTCCCAAAGTAAAGTTCTGTCTCTGGAAAGTGGAAAAAGTGTAATCTATGGTAATTTTCCCTCCGATGCCAACCAGAATCGTGCTCTGTTTGCGAAAAAATCGATTAGGGTAGTTATTTTATACAGACTGGCGGTAAATCTAATGTTGGAGAGACAAATTCGGCAGGAAGGAGATGAATTGAGAAGGTTAGGCGGAGGAGATGAGCTTTCGAGTTGTGGCGGAGGGCGGCGAATGGGAGAGGAAGAGAGTTGGAGGTCGCAAAAGTTTGGAAGCATGCTGAGGTCGTCGGTGTTTTGGTTGACATCATCGTGGTTGTCGGGAAGGCGTTCAACAACGGCAAATTTGGATTTGGCGATGAGTTGGGTGGCCTCCTTGGCGATGAGGACCGTGGATGGTTGGGAGACAGTCTCGTCAGACAGCTTCGTGAGCTCCGGTGAGGAGTAGAGCAAAGCGGGAGGAGCAGGCAGGTTGACAGCGTATGGGAGGCATGCAGGAGGAGGCGGAAGAGAAGCGGGAGGACCAAGGGCAGCAACGATGGGTATTGCATTGATCAGACCTGCAACCTTGGCCGCCAGCTGATTAGAGCCGCTGCTGACAATAGTCCGGTGGAGAAGACGCAGAAGACGCACTGTCTCGACCAGAGCGGCGAATTGAGTGTGGAGAAGAACGTAGTCTGCGTAGGCAACAAAGGAGGTGTCTTCGGACTCCGTCGGGCGGCGGTTAGACGAAGGGGGAGCCATGAGGGAGACGAGCGCGGCGAATGATGGTTTACCCGAGAGCCCCAAGACATCTTTCCAATCGGTCTGGGTTTCCAATCAGGGGTGCACGGAAGCCGAATTTTTTCTAAACGGAATCCAGAGACGGAAACGGAAACGGAAGACAGAATACGGAGTTCTGTGCATTCCTGATCCTCACCGCCGACGCTAACGCGAATTACACTCTTTCTGCGGAGTACCATCTACGAAGTCCACCATCTACGAACTTCCATTCATCGGAGCAAGTCTGCCATGGATTGATTCGCAGAAGATTGCAGTCCTCGAATGGCCTGCATGCAGCCCAGATCTGAATCCGATTGAAAACCTTTAAGGGTATCTGGTACGTCGAGTTTATAGTTTTATGGACATCAATTCAACAACATCCAAGATCTGAAAGCTGCTTTGCAGACGGAGTGGAACCTCATCCCGACCACATATTTGAAGGACTTGGTTGCCAGTATATATATATTCTAATAAAAACTTTCAAGAAAGTTATTGTCCAGACTACGGTGCCAGAATGTGTCGGAAACAATGTGAAACGGATGAAAAACGTTCAAAAAACACTCGAATTCGGTACGTGGTCCTATCGATATTAACAGCTTGAATATGGACCACTCCGTGAGTGGGTAGTCGGGGAGAATGATACGAACATGAAAATTTGGGGCCCGAGGTCATTTTGCATTCTGAATCGAACACGGAATAATTTGACGACTCAATGTACCTTCATAGAACATGGAAGCAGATAATGAGCGTACCGATGCGGGAACATTAGAGAAGAGTTTTGAGAGAATGCAACAATGGGACCAGGCAGTTACACTGAGAAAGTTGCCGTTAGTTGTCGAAAAATCGAAAGAGACGGCTGTATTACGTGATAGATAAAAATATCAAATTGGGGAAAACACAAGAAAATAAGAATTCTCATGAAAAGACTATGAATCACCGAATTATAATATTTCGTAACTTCAACATGTTGTTATTTAAACGGTTGCTATTCGAATAAAGTCGAAAAGAAGAGAGTGTGCGTGTGCGTGTGTGATAAAAAAAATATACCAGAACAGGTAAAGCGCGAAAAAATGCTCATGGAAAGACTATTCGAAAGACGCCAAACAACACACACTCACAACTTTTTTCAACTTTACACGAACAGCAACTGTTTGGCGATTCATGAAGAACGACATGTCGAAGTTACGAAATAGTTTGGTGATTCATAGCCTTTCCTTCACGCTTCTGGTGATGGGAAGGACATTTCCTTCTATAATACGTCTAGTTCTTCAGAAATTTTTTGTCGCTCCTTCGTCTTAATCATAACTTGACACAGCGCATCTCCCTCTCCGCCGATGTCTTCCAACTTGCCGACAAGGGACAGTGCGCGAATGTTTATGAATTGGTGTCGGCTCGTCAACTGATATGCCGCCTTCTCCGACGGCTTCCGCAAGACAATTAGCCATCTGTCACGGGTATACAGTTGCACAGTGTTGCACACCATTGCGCCAAAAACTTGTCGTCTTCTTCCATTCAGCTCTGTTTTTTTCCACCTCAATGGGTGGCTCTGTCGGTAAGCAGAAGTTTAATGAACTTCTGAAGTATGTTTTTAAGCGAATACTTGTTGATCTGAATCTGAATATTTTAGGGCTGAGAAGTCATTCAAATCGACAATCGACGAGTTGGATTATGGCCAATTGCGCAAGATCCCAGCGATTATCGAGAGACAGCTCACTTCCGGTACTGCCACAACTACTGTTAAGACTGGAAAAGTGCAATTGAATGAGAAGGGATTCATTTCTATCGTTAACAGTGGTGTGCTTTGCAGTTGTAATTCCTTTTGAAGTTTCATTTGTAGGTAATGGGAGCACTGTAGTCAAGATGCTCGCTAGAACCCATGTTCTGCATTCCACTCATCAGATGTATCATATCGGAGTTCTTGTCAACTTGGCGTTCTTCTCCATTCAGCAGTATCATCACGAGGAGTATCACAACTATTTGATGGCTCTTCGTCAAGCAGCTCTTTCTCTGTTTTTGACAAAAGTGATAACACCGGAGCATTTGGAGATGTTCATTATCATTTCTCAAGCGATGAAGGTTCCTATTCGATGGAAGGACTGTTTCGGGGAAGCGGTGGCCAGTTGGTACGCGAGCCAATCGGCAGAGAGACTCCGACGTATGGTCTTCCTGTGGCCGTTGAACGGAAGATGGTCTCATCACGAGATTTTGAAGAGATGTGGATTGCACTTGGAGAGTATGAAGGTTAAGAAAGATGTGATGGAAGTCATTGAGACTCTGGCTTCTGCTGACTTCGATACTCAACAGTTTGCACCGAAAGGAGGTGTTTGTGATCATGTTGATATCGATGTGATCATTCCCAAACTGCGGAACAGACAGATCGCAGCATTCTTGACAACGTGAGTACATTTTTGTAACAGTTAGCATTAGAATTGGACAGCGTTTCAAATTTTGTTTGCTTTCCCATTCCGGCGTCAGTCAGATTCCAACTCTTGAATTTCGCATTACTTGTAACAGTATTCACTCCTGAACGTTCTGAAAAATTTCAGTTTTTGTCCAAAAACTAAGATTCCAAATACCTTTTCCAAAAGTCACCCATTTGACCGCCTCCGCATCTAACAGGTCCGCGCGACTCGTGCGGGAAAGAGTACCCGCAACATTATAAACAAATTGGTCGAGTGACACCAGACAGTTTACAACCTTTCATCGCAGCCGCGTCCGACATCTGCGGCGAGAAGAAAGTGAACTTTTACAGTGTCGACATTGATAGAATCATGATGCACATGGACAAAGAATCGTACTCCGAGAAGGCGTCTGCTTTGGAAACTCTTCTCGTTCGCAAGAAGTTCGAAGCGAGTGGAATCGAAGAGAACGATGTTGTTGGGGAATGTCTTCGAGATGTCCATCGGATTGTTCGGAAGACGGAGACCTACTCGGGACCGAGAATCGGAGTGATTCCATTTGTATTCGAGGAAGAGTCGGGGAGTTTAAACCCGATTCTGTTGCAACACAAAGACTTATCGGCAGCGCTTTTGGAGGACTTGATGAGAAACGATCAGGTAGACAACTAGTTCGATGGAATCGCTACTTATTACCGAGAATTTCAGAGTAAGATGTTGGTTAGAAGAACACTTGATGAAAACGGGAACAAAAAATTTTCCCGTTTCTACTACCGCCGCGAGATGCCCGAGAAGTCGGAGATGATTGACATCCAGGTTCGGAACCCATAGATTGCTCGTTTCAAATAAGTTTTTTACAGAATGGCGTCCGCTATGACCCAGTGAAAGTGATACGGCTGGCTCAACGTGGTCAGGAAGTTTTCGATTGTTTTGTGGTTGTTGGTATCACTGGCGAGAAGATCAAGTTCGACGAGATTTACGAAGCACTCAAGGACTACAGATCTGCACTCCGTCTGCCCACCAAACTCGTCATTATTGGAGTAGATGATTTGTGTATGACCAACCCTTGTGATATCACTGATAACGTTTTGTTTGTCTCCGGAGTGAATGAGGGAACTCCTGCTCTTCTGTGGGATTACATGCCCCCTCAGTTGACGTGATCTTGCTACTTTTATCGGAACTCCGTTCTCTGTTTGGTTTTGTAATAATGTCACCTACTCACCCAAAAGTATTCATTCCTCTCCCTCATTCGTTGCACGCATTCGTTCTTCTTGATTCCCTAACTCATCAAATCCCCAAACATTCACAACTTGTTCTGTCCCTTCTCCTACAATTAAGAAAAAAACTGAATATCGTTTATTTGTTTGTTGCATCCCTTTTTTCAATCACTTGATTTCTTGCTCACCCATCTTGAATTTGTTGTATAACTTTCCCAATTATTTCTATAAACTATGTTTTCTTCTATTAAGCGGCTAGTGCACTATCAAGGTTGATGTCTTCCCCAAATTTCATTTTTTTTTCTGTGAAGTGCAAGTTGTCCAGGTGATTCGGAAAAAGTTCGAGAAGCATCGGAGGGGAGAAACGACATTCCATTTATCTGTAAGCCTCAGTGTCATGTTCAAGAGTAGATATCAGATTATAGGGAGCCAAAAGAAACTGGAAAACCTACCTTTGAAGCACAGTAGCTTGATGAGCTAGTAAAGTCACTGAAATCACTTTCCCGCTTTCAAGAGATTCCAATAGGGATAGTAACATCACTGTCGTTTTAGCTGAAACATCCTTCATTCCATTTCCGTCCGTTTTTTTCCCTGAATCAACGCAAAGTATCGATTTCCAACAGCTGCGCCAGGTATGTTCAAACACAGCGTGGATGCCTTCAATACATCTGAAATGACGACAGCGCTGTGACAGCACTCTCTCTCCCCCCTCATCAATGTATTGATTCGTGACCTTTCGTATCGGCCTCTGATGACGTGGTCCTCCCGCACAGCTACACAAACACCTGTTGTCCACTTTTACGGTGCGCCCCCCCCTCACTCACTCATCGATTTACTGCCCTGACTACGTGCAGAATCTCCCCTTCCTTTCTTCTAGAACGACGACGTACCCACACTACCTTCGCTGAGCGCTGTCATTCATGAACTTATTCATTGGCGTCTTCTATTTCTGATTGTCCTTCTCATCGTGTTTTCGTTTTTTCCGCTACCATCTCGCATTCGTCTCGTTTTCTCTATCTACTTCTTGAATACTGTCAATCCCAAACATTTTCAGCTATAAGCAATGTCGAGTTCTGCAAACGAGAGTGTCTTTAGAGTTGAGCTCCGATGCAACGACGGGGAAAAGGTCGTTGTCGACAGCAAGGAGACTATCAAGCACCTCCCGGCTTTTCAAACAGCCATTACGAAGACAGTAAGCTTGCAGGCTTATAGATAACAAAATAACTTGTTTTTTTCAGATCTTCCAGATGCCGAGCACGACCGATAGTAACCGATCTTGGTTCGTCACTGAAGTTCCGTTCCCGAAGAGTCCCACTCAGTTCCTGGTGGATAACGTAGTCTTGTATACAAAGTGTGACACCGTCGAAGACGTTAAAGGACTAAGCGCAAATACTCAGGAACACAATATGCTTGAGATTAAGCAACTGATTGCAGTCGCAAAGTTGTTCAAGTGCGATATTTTCGTCGAAGCGTTGCAGCTTGTGTGGTTGAGCAGAGGCGCCCAATCCATCTATCTAAACTTCGGAGAAAACTTGAGAGCATATGGCAGTAGCAGCGACACGTCTGGGATCACGTTCCGATTTGCAGACAAAGGGGAAATCTTTGTCGGAGATAGAGAGCTCATCCGTTTTCTGCCCTTGTACGCACGGATGGTTGAGTCATCTGTGAGTTTCATCATTTGCATTATCAATCGACGTCTGTCTATATTTCAGTGTCCCAACTGGAAACAAGCTAACAGCAAGTTCAGCTACTTTGTAAAAGTTCCCTTCAGCATGAGAATCGTCAAGACCCTGTTCGACTGCGTCAAAGTTTACCGTGTTCCGCCGAAAGTTCATTCGCTGGAATTCATCAACGAGCATTACCCACAATCTTCGGAATGGACATTTGAGGATCTTGCTGACTTCTCGGAGGTGGGTCCATACATTCAATGCGTTTTTAGAAAGAACACTAATCTCTTTCAGGCTGCCATTTTTTTTGAGACGAAGATTTTTGAGCAAGTCATCTCGTACATCGCCCTGGAAAGAGTCGAAAGGTTTGGGAAGGAGGACGGCGTTCTCCATAATTTCGCCACTACAATTCACTCGTTCAACTATGGTTTTGAACCATCAACGAGTGACTCTTAAATTTTGTTGTACATTGGTTTCTTTTTATTGTCGTTCTGTGAAATTTTGAAATTAATTCCAAGATACGATTAATTCTGATCAATGTCTTTAAAACCGCAGCGTATCCCTTATTTGTATTCATATTCAATATTGTATGTATTTTGTGATGGGGCGTTAGCCAGAAATAAATAGGCTTCCAAGCGAAGCGTCAGGCTTAAGGTATTTTGCAAAGTTCATTTTCATGATAATACAATACGAATTGTCCGGAAATGGCAGACTTGAGCAAGCAAATAGTCGTTCAGTGCAAAAAATTCCGATTGCGTCTTTGGTCGGGCGAAGATCGACCAAGAACTTCTGCCCTCTTCTTTCCACTTCTTTTTATTGATGATGAACTTTTCTTTGATAAGCAATGTCAGTGGCTTTCGGGTCAGTGAAATCCTACTTGGCCTGCCTCTGCGACCCAGTTTTGTTTCTTGAACGTCTTCCAAGTTCTCGGGATTTGACTGGATAGGTGATTCTTCCTTCAATATGTAGCTCAAGGCCACTGGTCCTGTGGACATTTCGGAAACTCTGAACAATTAAGCCATAGCGATAATCCTTGAAATCACTCTAAGGTCTTTCCTCGGGTCGTCAGATCTGCTTAATTCTGTTTCGTCGGGCTGTAGTGGAAAAATGGGTCGAAGTCAATGTTCGCGGCGATTCGGTGGATCTGCTCCAAGGATGCACGGATTTCCGTTTCCGCTTCCGTTAAAAATTTAGCCGGTTCCGTTTCCGTTTTCCGTTTAGAAATTTAGTGTGTTCCGTGCAACAGAGGTTTTTCTATTAGTTGCGAATTCAGCTGTCAAGCGTGGCCCAACAGTTTTATTCGTTTTTTTCTATTAATCTCACCTGTTGCCGCACCGTTAAAAAAACCGTTCTCATAGTTTCCATCTCCGTTTCCGTCTTCCGGAAAAAAATCAGCCGCTCCATTTCCGTTTCCGTTTTCCGTTAGAAAAATTGTCATTCCGTTTCCGTTTCCGTTTTATGTATAATATAAGAAAATTTTCACTTCCGAGCATCAATGCTCTGTAGCATGACTTTATGATTTCCTCGTAGCATTCGTCAATTCTCTTGTCGCTGAGTAATTTCCAGATGAAGCCGTGCTCAAAGCTGTGGAATGCTTTCTGATAGTCAATAAACGTGAGATTCAGAGGAAGTCAGTGTTCCTTCATTCATCATTAGCGATTCCCTAACTCATCAAATACCCATTCTCTCATGAAATGTTATTTCCCTTCTCCTACAATCCAATGAAACCCAAAGTCGCTTCTCATATCCCTTTCTTCCAACCACTCAAATATTCACTTTCCTTGTTCACCCATCCAGAATTGGTTGTGAACTATCTTTCCTTCCATTGTGCAGTGCAAATTGTCCAGATTAATCAAAAAGGGTTCGTGAAGCATTAGAGTTTTAAAAAAATCACGTTTCACTGATTTTCAAGAATCGATGTTTCAGAATACATATCAGAATATAAGGAGACTTTCTTCCATTAACTGAACCACACACTCGCTGAATGACAAACTCATATCAACTGTTTTTCTTTCCCATTGCCAAGTGTCCCATTCAAGTCGCTTCCTTGCGAGAAGGAAATATATTATATCTTGTGTACGCGAAAAGCTGTCAAGTTGCTGAAAGTATTGTAGTCCCTTGTAACATGCCGTAGCTACTGAAAAACAAGCGAAGACAATTAATGTTTAGCATGTAGCCGAAAGGAAGCGGAACCATAGCTTAGTCTTCACAAGCGCCCTTTTCAAGAGATTCCAATATGAATAGTAGTATCGCCGTGGTTTTGCTGTTTTATCCTTCATATCCTGCGCAGACGCGTTTTGCTCTATTCGTGTTGGTCTCGCCACGACTCTCGTCTTCGTCTCTCGTAGAATACACGATATAGAGACGATAGTCGTGGTGAAACCAACAGAATCCAGCAAAGCGCAGGCTTCAAGATTTATGAAATCAACACTTCGAGTTGGGTGAGTATTAGGAGTGGGTATGAACCACCGGGTGGGACTCCCCGCACGAATTACATCGTGTTCTCCCCGTACTTAACTCCCGGGTCCGCTCATACCCCCTCGCTATTGTATAATGGTGAGTTTTGATGCAATTGGAAAGGAACTGAAGAGAAAAAAATAAGGAGTTCGGAAGTCTATATTTTTCTAAAATTCTGTTTCAGTTTATTTCTGTGACCACATCTAAAAGTTCATGCGCTAGACACGCAAAGCGCACGAGGAACGCGTCAGCAGAACTCGCTTGCGCGCAACGCGATGGGTGCGGGCAGTATGGCTGTGACAAATTTTTGGGTATGATGAGAAACTTCTTATTTTGTGAAATCGGGTGATCTTCAAAAACAAACCAACAACACGATTAACAGTTCAGAAGTTTTATTCAAATAATATCTGAAAAAGAGTCAAATCAAAATCTTATGAACACTTGTGAGATCAAATTCCGAGAAATTCCTCGCTTTAACGCGGGTCTGTGGATTGCCATTCTTTGCAGAAGCAGCGCACATCGAATATATGGGGGATTTTGAAAGTATTTAGCGTGATCAAGCTGACGGAGAGCACGAGCGTCGTAGCAAAGGACATCATCTCCGCAATCTCGGGGATCGTATTCATGGCAAAGCAGACGCTGAACTCGAGGAAAAGAAATGGGAGCGGAAAGAGAGCCATTCCTGTGAGGATGTAATACCCATTTAGAGCGAGACGGGATAATATTCGCTTGTTTTGTTCACGGTTGGCCTTGGGATGTTTTCTAACTTCACATATGCAAGTGTTTGCAAACGGTCCGTTTTGGATTGATTTCTGGAAGTTGATTGATATTCGAATTTCAGTTAGGAAGACAGAAGAAACTCACCATTGCGAAGAGATGGAGAAAAGCGGCTAACTGAGCAAGGTATAACGTAACCCACGAGAAGTATTGTTTGTAGCCGCGGGGAAATTTGGAAACTTGGAATGAGCATGAGGAGTTCCTGTATTCCCAGTCAAGAGCGTCGTATTCGATCATCGTTCCGGAATAGAAGACAACGAGGGAGATGTGAGTAAGGACAAAAAGAAGAAATATAGGGCGCGCGAAGAACGGCTTCTTGTTGTTGTTCTTCTTCTTTAGAGAAGGCATAGCTGCCAAATGCATGTCTATTACGTGAGTCCGGGGACTGCCCATCAGCTCGAAAAGAATCGGAAGACTGATAGAGAAGGTTGCGAGTGATTTAAATGTAAATAAGCCCTTGACAACGGGAAAATCATTCCCCAAGGAACCGTTGTTATGCTGCTCCTAGGAGCTAAAACCTGACTCACCTTGCCAACGGAGTGGCTGTAGTCGTCAACAACGTGTCTCTGGGGACTTAGGGGGGACGCAAAGTACGTTTCGGTTGAAAGGGAGAAAAGAAGAGCGAAGAAGAAGAAGGATTGAGGTGAACAGAACGGAATGGTGCTCTAGAACGGAGGGACTCATTTCCCTTCATTGCACTGATGTGAGTAATATTTGGTGACTTGGTGACTCCAAGAACGCACCAAGAAAAGCGCATCTGCTGATTCCCTCCTCTCGTTCTCTGATGAGCCACCAGAAAGTGTTTCCATCCCATCGTCACGTGGGTTTCCTATTTTTCTCTGTACTCCTCTCGTCTTTTGACGCACCATCTCCAAGGGTTTCCTCATCTTTCCTCCTGTTCAAATAATTTTTAAAAACTGTTTCTTCCGACCAGCTTAGGCCCATTAGAGCCCTGATTTGGGCTCACGTCAGTCAATAATTATTACCAATTTTGCCTGAATTTTTGAAACTAATTTTATTGGCCACGAATAGGAGGCTAGTTTTTGAACAATAACATCGATTTTTCCACTGTCCAAAGAACAGTGAAGCTCCAGATGGTTTCCCATAGAATCCTCTTTTTATTCCAAAATGGTCTATTTTCGAGTCGAGAGTCATTTTCCTTTTATTCCGATGGTTTCCATACCACAATGATTGAGTCCTCGCTGGAATGGTAACGTTTGAAAAAAACTCGTGAGTTTCTAGACATTGAAATATCAATAGTAGGTTTCTGAAAAAAAAAACCAATTTCGACGTATATTCCAAAATTGCAGAAATCGTATTATGCTTTCATTTCACCGGCAAAGATCTAGTGTTTTTTACTTTATTTTTCTGAGTTATCTCGCATTCCATTTTGTCACTATTTTACTTTTCTCCAGTTCTGAAGAACGTTTCGATTCAATAATGAAAAGTACATGACATTAAAAATAACTTCAGGTTCAAAACCTCCATTTCACGGATAATCAATGTGTACGCGTGTTGTATTCTTCGAATGTTTATTAGAAATTAAAAAAATACTTGAATCGGCACGTAGCGCATCGTATCCTTGATCGCCTCAAAGTCCCATTGTCCGTCGACACGATCTACCGGTAGATTTCTCCTCGTCAAGTACCTGCAACCACAAAATTACACACTTCAAGAGGATTCCAATTGACTCACTCCTTGTACGCCGAAAACATTCCGGCGCCTCGCTTTGCGTATTCGTCGGTGGCGTACACCGTCTCGGGCAGGGAGATGACTCACGGTGCTTCCACAGTCTTGACGATCTCCTCCTTCGGACGGAAGACTCCTTGGTTGACTAAGAGGTCCAGGACGATCGGCTTGACGGTTCCAGTGATTGGGCAGTGGCTGAGGAAGATCGTCTCGTTCCCATTCTGCCGCACGATGGTGTGGTCGATGACGGCGAGAGGGGAAACGTTGTCGATCTTTCCTGGAAGACATGGGGGTTGGAAAAGGGTGGAATCAGTTAGACGAACCATTTTCATCACTCGTCACCATTCCGCACTGTCCTTCGGATACGCCGTCTCGGATGATGACGATTCGAGTGGGCAGTTTCTGGGCGGCCACTTTAGCTCCGGACGTCATCTTGAAATGGGCGTCGTCGGCACACAATCCGCTGTTGACTCTCTGAATATGGAGATGTTTGCTTCCGAGGTCGTCAGCGAAATTTTTTTATTTTCAACCTTTCAAAAAAAATTTTTTTCCGAAGCTGAAACAAAAAAAAACAGTTTTTCAGTAAGCGAGAAAACTATTCAAAAATCTCATTTCAACATTTTTCAGCATTTGTTGAATTGAATATCAATTTTTCTAAATTCCAAAAAATATGAAAAATTAATTTAACAAAAATCAGAAGTTTTTCTCAAATTGTTTTTTCTTGTGATTTTTTATTGTCAAAAAAAATTTGAAAATTACAATGTCTAAAAAACTGAAAAAAAAATCGAAAAAAACACAAACAAAAGATTTCAATTTTTAAATTTAGAATGTGATCATTATTTTTGAAAAATTTATTTATTTCATCAAAAATCAATTTACCTTAATTAATAATTTTTCTTAAAATTTTTCTGTGATTTTTTTTTATCAAAAAAATTTTCGAAAATTTTCATATATTCTACATTTTCAAAATTTTGTAAAAAAATTGTTTTTCCGTTTGTTTAAAATAATTTTTCTAATTTTGGTTGAATGAAAAAGCGAATCAAAAAAATCATTTTTCTTCTGTTTATCATGTATTTTTACTGATTCTTCGAAAAAATATTTCACAAAACTCACTGTTTCGAAATCGTACTCCAGTGTTACCAGCAATCGAAAATGGGAATTTAAATAAATAGGGGAAGAACCCATGTCAGGGCTCTAATGGGGGGGGGTTGATGATTCAAGGGGAGGATTCAAAGAGAATCGGCACTCCCCTCCTGCCAAACCATAATAAATGTTGCGAAATTTGAAATTTCATCTGAATCATGCCCCACTGGGTCCTCTTGGTTTGGTACCAGTTCCCAATAAGGCATATTCCAAACGAAATTACAAAATTCACTACATTGACGATGGAGGAGGCAGACCCATGTCAGGGGAATCGGGATGGGGGGAAGGAATGAATCACTGTGTCGGCTGCAAGTCGACGACCGAGACACAGAGAGACGCAGAGGGAGGCGCGGCGGGAGAGAGAGTGAGATAGTGGGGCATTGGAAGAGACGTTTTGGAGTGAGCGGCAGCTCATGCAGCTTGTGGGCGCGGTCCGGGATTCTCTCGTTGGGCAGCTCCATCAATTTTAAATTGCATGTCTCTCCTCCCAAGTGCCAAGGCCCCGGAAGAGCGCCGAAAAGAATTCACACAAAAGCTTTGTTCCCTTCTTCTCTTGCAAAAACGATGCAATCCTTCTTGAAGCGCGTGTGCGCCCTTTCTCTCTCGCTCGCTTCTTCTCTCAACTTCCAGTTATCTTTCTCCCTACCCCACCGCGGTCTTTCTTCAACGAATGCTCTAACGGAGAACCCCACCGCCTCCAAAAGGAGAGCCAAGGCGCCGTTTTGCTCTTCCCCTCTCAGCGTCCGCACATGAGTTGAAGCGCTACCAGAAAGGGTCCCTTTCCTGGGATGGAGAGAAAGTCAACGGAAAGTGAAAGGAAGAAGTGAGAGAGAGGAAGGGCACGCGCGCTTCGAACAGAAATACATCGTTTTTGCATGAGAAGAAGGGAAACGGAGCTTTAGTGTGAATTTGGTGTTTTCGGCGCTCTTCCGTGGCTCTGTCACTTGGAAGTAGGGACGAAAGAGTTGACGTCGATGGAACTAACTGATCTGAAATGTCGCTTGGTTAAGAAATGAACAACTATTCATATCGGCACCAGGTGTTCGGTAGCTTTCCAACACTCAAAATCAGTTCTCAGAAAAGTGTCTGAACAAAGCGAAACTATCAAGTGGCTTCAACGTGTTGCGTCTAATCTTATTCTGACTTCTCCTTCTAGAAATATCCATTATAAACTTTGTGCGGGTAATTAGCGGCCACCTGTAATTTCCAGAGTGGCGAGTGTATTGCTGTACCCGACTTGCCCCTTCTTCGCGTTGCCGGTTGACTTCTGATGATTGAATCATCTTCTAGACGTCAGAATTCCTTTCCGTTGTACCGTCCCGTCTTAGTGAAGCAGTCCCATGAAAATTTGGGAAAATAATGAGTAAGTGTGGATGTTCCTTTCCGCAATCACAAATCTATTTTATCTTTAGACAAACTTGTTCCTTTTTTGAATGAACTTTATTAAAAACTGACGAGAAATTAGCGGCTCCTCTAAAATAATTTGATGAGGAACACATTGGAACTTATTAAAAGTTCCCGAGAAGTGTTGCGAATTGACGCGGATCGAGAACTTTTGTGAGCTGAATCGAATAATTACCAATCGACTTGGCTCGGCTTGAGCTGACTCGGCTGGATTGAAAACCGGCTTGAATTGAGCAGAGCCGAAATCTTTGTTCTTTTTTCGATTTCTGCGTCAATTTGAAACTTCTCGAGAACGAAAAAATAGAAAAAAACGAGATTTAGAAAAAAGATCCGGCGCCGCTTGTAGACGGTTCGTATCCATAGTTGAATGTGTAGACTGTTTTGCCAAACTTGCGAAGAACCTCTTCATCCGTGCTAAATCTGCCCATTCTTTCGATGACAATGTAAGAGATTGCCTGCTCCAAAACCTTCGTTTCGAAAAAAATAGTTGCCTGAAAGAGGTTAGTGTTCTTTCTAAGTACGCATTGAATGTATTGACTCACCTCTGAAATATCAGCCAGCTCTTCGAGGTTCCAATTCTCAGATTCTGGGTAGAACTTCTCGACCATATCCTGCGAAAAGTCTTTTGGCGGGGGAGCAACGAATACTTTGACATAGTCAAAGATGGTCTTGACAATTTCCATAGTTAATGGAACTTTTACGAAAAAGTTGAACTCGCTGCTTTTCGTTTCCCAGTCGGGGCACTGAAATACAGATAGACGTCAATTGATATCACAAAAGATAAAACTCACGCTTATCTCAATCATTCGTTGGTAGAGCGGCAGTAAAGTGATGAGTTTCCGATCTCCGACGAAGATCTCTCCTTTGTCTGCGAATCTGAACGTGATTCCAGACATGTCGCTGCTTCTGGTGCTCGATCTCAAAGTCTCTCCGGGGTTCAGGTAGATGAAATGATCGCCTCTGCTTGAGATCACTAGCTCCAATGCTTTCACGAACGCATCGCATTTGAACCACTTTGCGACTTCCACCACTTGCTTGATTTCCAGAAGATTCTTATCCTGAGTCGCCATGCACAGTCCTTTGACGTCTTCCACAGTGTCGCAGTTAGTATACAGTGCCACGTGATCCAATAGAAACTGAACGGGATTCTGTGGGAACGGAACAACGGTCACGAACGCTCCTTCGCAGTCTTTCTTCTCCGAAAACTAAAAATCCCAATTATTCCATTGTTTTCGAGCCTGTGAACTCACCTTCTCCATTATTAGTTTGGAATAAGCCGGGAGGTGCTTGACATCATCTTTCTTCATCAAATACACCTTGGTCCCGTCGTTGCATTTGAATTCGATTTCAAAAACATCTTTGTTTGTAAAGCTGGACATGGTTCTGTCGATTCTGAAAATAAGTCAAGTTGATAGTATTCAAGACGTAGATAGAGAAAACGGAACGAATGCAAGATCAGAACGTTAGAAAAACAAGAATAAGTTGGGAAGTCGTTCTAGAAGAGGAGAAGGGGAGACACTGCGAGTAGGCAGGACAAGGAATGAATGAGCGAATAAGCGGTGAGGAGGGTGCACCGTAAATGTGAAGAACTGGAGTATGTGTAGTGATGAATGGATGAGCGAACGAGCAGTGGGGGGAGCACCTTGGATGTGGAGGAACTAGCTGCGCGCGTTCAACACATCACCGTTGTTCCAGAGGCCAATGTGAGAGGTCCCCAGAAATCGATACGTTGAGGTCTTTTTGTCTTTGAGTCATTAATTTTCGAAAGTGGTGTCGGAGAATCAAACGAGTTAGGACAAAAATAGACTTTTCGAAACGCTAGATGCACTGTTAGGGCTAATGTCATTCAATTTCCAAGAAAAACTACTGCTGCTACTATAATGGATTTCAAAAGTATCGGAACGTTTTTTGCTGCATAGGGGTGATCATTTCAGTCGCTGAAAAATGTCGCGCTTTTCCCGTGATCCAAATTAATAATTGTAAGTGAACTGAAACCGTGATCTGACACTGACGAGATTGATCAAACAAAATTCGGAAAGCTTGCATGGATTGAATGGATTTGAATAGAAAATTCAAAAATCCATAGAAATCCAGGGATCGACAGTATTCAAGAAGTAGATAGAGAAAACGAGAATAAGATAAAAAGGACAGTCAACGAGCGACAAAGAAGAAAACGAATGAGTACATGAATGACAGCGCGCAGTGAAGGTGGTGTGGGTACGCCGTCGTTCTAGAAGAGGGGAAGGGGAGACACTGCGAGTAGTAAGGCCAATGAATGGATGAGCGAACGAGCAGTGGGGGCGCACCTTGGATGTGGAGAACGATTAATGGATGAGCAAACCAGCAGTGGGGGGAGCACCTTGGATGTGGAGGAACTAGCTGCGCGGGTTCAACACATCACCGTTGTTCCAGAGGCCAATGTGAGAGGTCCCCAGAAATAGATACGTTGAGGTCTTTTCGTCTTTGAGTCATTAATTTTCGAAAGTGGTGTCGGGGAATCAAACGAGTTAGGACAAAATAGACTTTTCAAAACGCTAAATGCGCTGTTAGGATTTCGAATAGAATGGAACGTTTTTCGCTGCATAGAAGTGAACATTTCAGCCGCTGAAAAATGTCGTGCTTTTCCCAAGATCCAAATTATTCATTGTAGAGTTGGAAATCCAGAGATAACAGCGAAAGCGTTCGACGCCACAGTCCTGCCAGCGATCACGTACGAAACACAAACATGGGCATTCACGGTCGTTCGAAAAATTGAGGATTGCCCATGCAGCTCTAGAGCGAGCTCTTGTGGGCATCACGCTGAGAGAGCAACGCGAAAAAGGACTTCGTCGCGAAGACATTCGGAAGATTTCGAAGATTCGAGACCCTCTGAGACACAGGACCGAAGATTGAGAGTCTATGAATGACAGCGCACAGTTAAGGTGGTGTGGGTACGTCGTCGTTGTAGAAGAAGAGAAGGGGACACACTGCGAGTAGGTAGGACGATGAATGGATGAGCGAACGAGCAGTGGGGGGCGCACCTTGGATGTGGAGAACTTGTATGTGTAGCTGCGCGGGTTCAACACATCATCGTTGTTCCAGAGGCCAATGTGAGAGGTCACCAGAAATCGATACGTTGAGGTCTTTTCGTCTTTGAGTCATTAATTTTCGAAAGTAGTGTCAGGGAATCAAACGAGGTGAAGTAAAAATGGACTTCGAAACGCTAGATGCACTGTTTAGCTCATCGAAAATGGCGTCGGGGAAATCAAACGAGGTGAAACAAAACTAGGCCTCTCAAAACTCTAGATGCACTGTTAAGGCTACTATCATCATGGTATGCCATTCAACTTCCAAGGAAAACTACTACTGCTACTGTTATGGATTTCAAAAGTATCGGAACGTTTTTCGCTGCTTAGAGGTGAGATAGAGAAAACGAGAATAAGATGAGGAAGCCATTCAACGAGCGACAAAGACGAAAACGGATGAGTACATGAATCACAGCGCGCAGTGAGGGTGGTGTGGGTACGCCGTCGTTCTAGAAGAGGGGAAGGGGAGACACTGCGAGTAGGCAGGACGATTAATGGATGAGCAAACCAGCAGTGGGGGGAGCACCTTGGATGTGGAGGAACTAGCTGCGCGGGTTCAACACATCATCGTTGTTCCAGAGGCCAATGTGAGAGATCCCCAGAAATAGGTACGTTGAGGTCTTTTCGTCTTTGAGTCATTAATTTTCGAAAGTGGTGTCGGGGAATCAAACGAGTTAGGACAAAAGTAGACTTTTCGAAACGCTAAATGCGCTGTTAAGATTTCGAATAGAATGGAACGTTTCTCGCTGCATAGAAGTGAACATTTCAGCCGCTGAAAAATGTCGTGCTTTTCCCAAGATCCAAATCATTCATTGTAGAGTTGGAAATCCAGAGATAACAGCGAAAGCGTTCGACGCCACAGTCCTGCTAGCGAATACGTACGAAACACAAACATGGGCATTCACAAAACGGTCGTCCGAAAAACTGAGGATCGCCCATGCAGCTCTAGAGCGAGCTCTTGTGGGCATCACGCTGAGAGAGCAACGCGAAAAAGGACTTCGTCGCGAAGACATTCGGAAGATTTCGAAGATTCGAGACCCTTTGAGACACAGGTACGTCGTCGTTCTAGAATAAGAGAAGGGGACACACTGCGAGTAGGCAGGACGATGAATGGATGAGCGAACGAGCAGTGGGGGCGCACCTTGGACGTGGAGAACTTGTATGTGTAGCTGCGCGGGTTCAACACATCATCGTTGTTCCAGAGGCAAATGTGAGAGGTCCCCAGAAATAGATACGTTGAGGTTTTTCGTCTTTGAGTAATTGATTTTCGAAAGTGGTGTCAGGGAATCAAACGAGTTAGGACAAAAGAGACTTTTCGAAACGCTAGATGCACTGTTAGGGCTACTGTCATTCAATTTCCAAGGAAAACTACTGCTGCTACTGTTATGAATTTCGAAAGTATTGGAACGTTTTTCGCTGCATAGGAGTGAACATTTCAGCCGCTGAAACATTTCGCGCCATTCCCGAGATCCAAAATTATTTATAAGTTAACTGAAACCGGGTTCTGACACTTATGAGATCGATCAAACAAATTTCGGAAAGCTTGCATGGATTGAATGGATTTGAATGGAAAATTCAAAACTCCATGGGAGGGATCGACAGTGTTGAAGAAGTAGATAGAGAAAACGAGAGTAGGATGAAAAGGACATTCAACGAGCGACAAAGAAGAAAACGATTCAGTCCATGAATGACAGCGCGCAGTGAGGGTGGTGTGGGTACGTCGTCGTTCTAGAAGAGGGGAAGGGGAGACACTGCGAGTAGTAAGGCCAATGAATGGATGAGCGAACGAGCAGTGGGGGCGCACCTTGGATGTGGAGAACGATTAATGGATGAGCAAACCAGCAGTGGGGGGAGCACCTTGGATGTGGAGGAACTAGCTGCGCGGGTTCAACACATCACCGTTGTTCCAGAGGCCAATGTGAGAGATCCCCAGAAATAGATACGTTGAGGTCTTTTCGTCTTTGAGTCATTAATTTTCGAAAGTGGTGTCGGGGAATCAAACGAGTTAGGACAAAAATAGACTTTTCAAAACGCTAAATGCGCTGTTAAGATTTCGAATATAATGAAGATCCAAATGATTAATTGTAGAGTTGGAAATCCAGAGATAACAGCGAAATCGTTCGACGCCACAGTCCTGCCAGCGATCACGTACGAAACACAAACATGGGCATTCACAAAACGGTCGTTCGAAAAATTGAGGATTGCCCATGTAGCTCTTGTGGGCATCACGCTGAGAGAGCAACGCGAAAAAGGACTTCGTCGCGAAGACATTCGGGAGATTTCGAAGATTCGAGACCCTCTGAGACACAGGTACGTCGTCGTTCTAGAAGAAGAGAAGGGGACACACTGCGAGTAGGCTGGACGATGAATGGATGAGCGAACGAGCAGTGGGGGCGCACCTTGGATGTGGAGAACTTGTACGTGTAGCTGCGCGGGTTCAACACATCATCGTTGTTCCAGAGGCCAATGTGAGAGTGAGAGGTCCCCAGAAAACGATACGTTAAGGTCTTTTTGTCTTTGAGTCATTGATTTTCAAAAATGGCTTCGGAAATCAAACGAGTTAGGACAAAAATAGACTTTTCGAAACGCTAGATGCACTGTAAGGGCTACTGTCATTCAATTTCCAAGGAAAACTACTGCTGCTACTATTATGGATTTCAAAAGTATCGGAACGTTTTTCGCTGCATAGGGGTGATTATTTCAGTCGCTGAAACATTTCGCGCTTTTCCCGAGATCCGAAATTATTTGTAAGTTAACTGAAATCGGGTTCTGACACTAATGAGATCGATCAAGCAAAATTCGGAAAGCAATGATTTGAATGGAGAATTCAAAACTCCATGAAAAACCAGGGATCGACAGTATTCAAGAAGTAGATAGAGAAAACGAGAATAAGATGAGAAGGACATTCAACGAGCGACAAAGACGCTAACGAATGAGTCCATGAATGGCAGAAGGTGGTGTGGGTACGTCGTCGTTCTAGAAGAGGGGAAGGGGAGACATTGCTAGTAGTAAGGCCAATGAATGGATGAGCGAACGAGCAGTGGGGGCGCACCTTGGATGTGAAGAACTGGGGTATGTGTAGTGATGAATGGATGAGCGAACGAGCAGTGGGGGCCTTGGATGTGGAGAACTTGTATGTGTAGCTGCGCGGGTTCAGAGGCTTGTTCCAGAGGCCAATGTGAGGGGTCCTTAAAAGTCGATACATTCAGGTCTTTTCGTCTGTGAGTCATCGATTTTCGAAAATGGCGTTGGGTAATCGAACGACTTAATAAAGCTTCGCTTTTCCCAGGATCCAAGTTATTTCAGAAAAGGTAGCTGAAACCATGTTTTAACACTGATGAAATCGATAACGCGCAATTCGGGAAGCGGCGATTGGAATAGGAAACTCAAAACTCTATGGACAACCAGGAACTCGATAAATGGAAATGGAGAACAGAATGAGACTCTTAGTGATAACTTGATATCAATTAATAATTCCCGAGAACGTCGATAGAAAGAATAGATAATAATACTCAAAACCATAGCTGAACGACCGGAGAGGTGATGAAGGAGTGCACAGACCCGAAAGTAATTGACATCGCTTATCAAAGCAAAGTAGCAAAAAAGTTGATTACCCGAGAACACTGCAAAAAATTGGAAAGTGGAGGGCAGAAGTTCTCGACCAATCTGCGCCCGACCAAACCCGCAGACGGACTCCTTTGCACCGAACGACCATTAGCTCGCTCAAGTCTGCCATTTCCGGAAAATTCGCATTATACGTAAGAAGTGAACATTGCGAAATCAGCTAAATTCAATTTATCCTCATTTATTTTTAAATAGCCAGCAGTAAAATAGTATCAAAAATGCTCAACAAAGGCATTATTCTTCAAAGTTCCCAATTCACATCGAAAATTCATAGGATACATTGCTAGTAGACGGCTTGAATCCATGGTTGAACGAACGGAGCACTTTCCCAAAGTTCTGACGAAAGTCCTCGTCCGGGTTGAGACTCTGGATTCGTTCGCGGCCTACGTAGGAAGTCACTTGCTCGAGGACAGTAGTTTCGAAGAATATCGCTGCCTGAAAGAGGTTAGTGTTCTTTCTAAGAAAGCATTGAATGTATTGACTCACCTCGGAAATATCAGCCAGCTCTTCGATGGTCCACTTGGTAGACTCCGGATAGAACTGATCGACGAATTCCTGGGAATAGACAGTTGGAGGAGCACGGTACAGCGTAACGCAATCGAAGATAGTTTTGACTATTTTCATCGAAAATGGAACTTTGACAAAATAGTTGAACTTTGCGCTTTTTTTTTCCCAGTCAGGGCACTGAAATGTAGATAGAAGTCAAATTGATACCAGAAATGATAAAACTCACGTTCATCTCGATCATGTGTCGGTATAGGGGAAGCAATGAGATGAGCTTCCTGTCACCAACGAATATCTCTCCATCGTCCGCAAAGCGGAATGTGATTCCGGACATGTCATCACTTCTCGCGCTCGCTCGTAGAGTTTTTCCGTTATTCAAATAGAGAAAATGTGTGCTGCGGCGTTTCTCCACCACAACCAACATTTTAATGAAATCAGAGCATTGAAAGTATTTCGCAGCGGCCATCACTCGTTCCAATTCGAGCAAATTCATATCCTTAGTGGCTGCGTAGAAACCCATAACTTGTTCAACATTCTCGTCGTCAGTATAAAGAGCGACGTTATCCACCAGAAACTTAATGGGAAGATGCGGGAAAGGCACACTAGTTACGAAAACTCGGTTATAGTCACCCACCACTGACACCTGAAAAAAACCAATAATTTACTGGTTTTTGAGCTTGTAAACTTACTCTTTTAATCACTTTTTGATGGAAGGCGGGGAGAAGTTCGATTTCTTCTCTTCTTTCCAAATAAACCACTTCGTCATCGGTGCACCGGATTTCCACATCGACAGTATCCTCATTCGCAGAGCTCGTCATTGTTTGACACTGAAAATGGTTGAGATTGACAGTATTCAAGAAATAGGTAGAAAAAATGAGACGAAGTTAACTGAAACCGGGTTCTGACACTTATGAGATCGATCAAATAAAATTCGGAAAGCAGTGATTTGAATGGAAAATTCAAAAATCCATAAAAACCAGGGATCAACAGTATTCAAGAAGTAGATAGAGAAAACGAGAATAAGATGAGAAGGACATTCAACGAGCGACAGAGAAAACGCATACGAATGAGTCCATGAATGACAGCGCTCAGCGAAGGTGGTGTGAGTACCCCGGTCGTTCTAGAGAAGGGAGAGACACTGCAAGTAGTAGGACAATGAATGAAAGTGCGAATGAGCCGTGAGGAGACCGCACCGTAAAACAACAGGTGGTTGTGTCGCTGCGCAGGTGCACTACGTCACCGTTGTTCCAGAAGCCAATGGGAGGGGTTCCAAGAAATCGATCTATCATTCTATTTCTTGGGGCAATAACTAAATTATTGGAATGGGAAACTCGAAACTCTATAGAAAACCAGGATCAACAACGCACTTAAAAAGGGAAAGAAGAACAGAAGAAGACACTAACACTGGCAGTGAAGACAGTGAATGAGAATGAGGGTGCCCAGTAAAGATGGTGTGGGTACGCCGTCGTTCTAGAAGAGGGGAAGGGGAGACACTGCGAATATTCAGGATAATGTATGATAGTGCGAATGAGCCGTGAGGAGGCCGCACCGTAAAAGTGGACAACAGGTGCTTGTGTCGCTGTGCGGGTGGACCACGTCACCGTTATTTCAGAGGCCAATGTGAGGGGTCCCTAGAAATTGCGGTGTTTTCGTATATGACTCATTGATTTTCAAAAATGGCGTCGGGGAATCGAGCAAGGTGAAATAAAACTGGGCTTTTTGGAACGCTAGATACTCTGCTAGGACTACTGACATTTTGTTTCCAAGGGAAACAACTGCTGTTACTATGATCAACTCCGTTGCATAGAAATGGAGATTTCAACCACTCAAAAATTTTGTGATTTTTCCAAGATACAAGTCAGTGATTTGAGTAGGAAAGTTAACTGAAACCGGGTTCTGACACTTAAGAGATCGATCAAATAAAATTCGGAAAGCAGTGATTTGAATGGAAAATTCAAAAATCCATAAAAAACCAGGGATCAACAGTATTCAAGAAATAGATAGAGAAAACGAGAATAAGATGAGAAGGACATTCAACGAGCGATAGAGAAGACGCATACGAATGAGTCCATGACTGACAGTGCTCAGTGACCGTGGTGTGGGTACGCCATCATTCTAGAAGAGGGGGAGGGGAGACACTGCGAAGACACTGCGAAGACACTGCGAATAGTGCGAATGAGCACTGAGGGTGTACCGTCAACAACAGAAGGCGACACTAACTAGTCGTGAAGACAATGAATGATTGAGTGAGTGAGACGATAAGATAGTGGGAAAGTTGCACAACAAAACATACAACAGAAAGTGTAGAAGAGCAGGTGTGACATCGTTCGTTTAAAAACTCTACTTGTGCGATCGTGTTTTGTACAAATAAATGTTTTCTATTCGGAACGTTGAAACCGGAAAACGGAATTTTTTCGCTTTGTGGATGTCGAAAACGGGAAACGGAAGAGGAAAAATGGGAGAGGACGAGAGGGGGAAAACGAAAGACGAAAAAAATGATAATGTGTCTAAGTTACCGGCTACCAAGTACATAGTGTTGTGATCATGCCAGAAACACTAAAAAGCCGTTCTGATTCAAATTATGAAGATGGTCAAATGGAGAAATGCAATTTTTCACAAATACCTTTGGGGATGAATTCGCTACGAAACGAGAGCAAATTGAATCTCTTCCAAACTATCCGCGAAATGGGTGCAGCATTGGGAGTAGCTTCAGTTCAACAATTGTGCGAAAACAGACTTCGATTGGCATGGTGCAAAAGTTAGGCCGATGGTCACTGGATCCTTGGATGAACACGAGTGTGCTTCTTCCCACTCTTGTTTTGAAAAACGTGTCACCGGCTTTCAACACGAGATCGCCCGTCCCCGAGATTGACCAAGGCTGAGCTCGCATTGATAACACCAGAAGATCTATACAATCCCTTCAAAAACCATATTCGAGTCGATCCAAAGTGGTTCTCTCGTCTCTCTCTCCTCGCTGACGCAACCAAAATATTGCACCGACCCGCAAGCGCGCACAGTGGTTTGGGAACATCTGGCGAGTGGCGAGAAAAGATGTGCACTGTATTGCGTATCACATTTCCTGACTTCTAGAGTTACGCAACACCCGATTAGTAAGTGTATCTTTTACGTGATGGCGTCATCGTGTCTTACGGTAGCTGGGAGAATGGAGCACCGTAGTCTAGGCAACATGTCTCCCTACAACCGACACTGCCACCAACTACCGCGGGGGTTTCTGGACATCTTATCTGTGTCTGTGTCTTTGAAGAAAACATACTAACCTGGTCTAGATTGAGAAGACATAATTTCCTGCTGAAATTACAGAGAACGTAGTACAGAGAAGTAGGTCCACGCACGTTTCTCTCTCTCGCACGCCTATTAAAAATCAGTTTCTGTCTCTTTCACGTTTTTCATTGTTTTCCGAGGCAGTTCTTTCATGCGTGTTCCACTTCTGACAACCTCTATGGAAATTCCAAGTAATTGCTACTTCAATTAGCATTTGATTCCATCCTGATTAATGTTTATTCAGTGTCACGTCAAAAACCGTCTCTCTTGTTATTCTCGAGTTGGATGGCAGCTGGTCATTTCCAGTGCGAAGACGCAGTGCGACGACGGTGGCAACGGATATGCAAGTACAAGTGAAGTGACAAGTGCGCGTTTATTACGTCAACAGATGTCTAGAACCAGGGTCGTCGCGAGGAAGAGTCAGAGAAGACTCTCCTCTCCCCCCTCTTCTTCTCGCACGGGGGGGGGGGGTCAGGTCGGTACCGACAGCGACAACTCCCCTCACAAATATGTACCTAACGAGACGGGATGGATTGGCGGCACATAACCAGGCTAAAGTGAAGGAGAGTGTAATCGCGAACCGAGGAGATTTGCGAAACCTAGAGCTTCAGAGCTTCAGCAGCTACACTCTGTGGAACATTGTCATATGCTGATCAAAACAGAAAACTGAAGGGATGGGGGATTTGTAGACGCATCATCTGTATTTCCGACTGGGTGATTGCGAAAGCTCGTGCTTCTTTCCCAGAACCAGTTTTCACTGGTGAACGGGTCTCGGTCTCAGAACGGGCAACTGAGCACCATCCCCAATTACCGATTCTAGGAACAACTAGGATTCTGATCAAAACTCAGCTTTCCTCATGCTTCCCCAAAGCAGACGTATTACAGAGTGGAGGAACGGTTGAAAGAGCGTTTGTAAATTGTCCTGATCTACCAATAGACAGAAGTCGAGATTGTAACAGAGAAGAATCGGTAATTGAGAAGCAGAAACTTGCGCTGGAAAGAAAACGACCGTATCAACAAATTATTTGTGGATTTTAAGGCTGTATAAAGTCATTTGATGTGTTGTTCATTTATCACTTTAAGAGTGATTATTGATTAACATGAAAAGAAACCTATGTGAAATGAATTCCAGAAATAACCTCTTTCACGGTTTCTTTCCCCACTTAGCTCCTTTTTTCAGCCGCCGGGCTTGTACTTTGGAGAACACCCCCCTACTTCACGACTACTAACAATTTTCACGTCAAAAAAGCGTTCGACACCAAGCCGCACATCTGCAAGCTTTGAAGTTCCTTGAGCCCCCTCATTTGCATTTGGTTGACGTCTTTCCCTCCACAGCCGTCTCACCTGTTTCATTGACATGGAGGAGGGAGGGAGCAGGCGTTTGTGGATGGAGAAATGATCAAGCGTGCGCTGCCCATGTTTGGGAGTGATCTCCTTGTCAAACTCTACAGTCTGTATCTTCTTTGAGAAAATCTATGTCTTCAGTCGCTGCAGTTACCGTCTCCAATGGTGCGATGTAATTTTGGCCACAGTTTTCTTTTCTCATTTCAAAGTGAAGTTATTTATCACTTCCGATTCATCAGACAAACAGTGTAGACGGAGAAACTGATGAGCCGAATAGCCCAGGCAGCTGACTGTTCGTATGTCAAACTCGTGCTTCTCACCGCATCACAAATACAAAACAGAGCGGACTGTTGTTTTTCTTTTCTGTTTTCCTCTCTGTTTGCCGGCGTCATCAGACCAAACCGATGTTTTGAAGCTGTTTCCTACCCGGTACACAATTTCAAGGACAACCCGCACATTTCTTGTACACAAACACATTGCCTATGTGACGTCCGGATCTAGCTACATATATTTTTTGGAGTTAACCATTTTGAAAGAGAAAGGAATTACAGAATTCAAGGGAAATGTTCTATAGGTTTTCCTAGTGTCACTTCATTTTGTCCTCCGAAATGACAGTTGCATTTCTCCGACCTATTCGTCACGTTTCTTGTTTTCTTGGCTTACCGTATCCTCCCCGACACACAATGCCAGAGAAAAACCGATTCGAAAGTTCCCAGAAGAGAATTGCGAATGGGTTTTAAATGGCGCAATAAACGACCCTTTCCCACTTTCCCAATTGCTGTCTGCTCCCATATCGTCAATTGTCCAATCTATTCCCTTTCCTTTTTCTCTTCTCTTCCCTCTTCGCGCTATATTGCGTGCCGGCCTGTGCTGCTCCCCCCTCCCCCTTCTCCGATGCCAACGGTAAACCCACAAGTTGTTTTTTGGCATCGCCTGATTTCTCGTACATACACACACTGTGTATGCGACGCCCGGAGTCCTCACTTTTATCTGCGTCTCTTTTTCGCAGTTTGTCATTTTGGAAGAGATCTTCGAATTCGTGGAGAATATCGTATTCGAATGTATTCGTTTTCCTTCTGTTTTCCTTCTGGATTCCTCTCTTTTATCTGCATTTTGTCGAGGTGTTTACCATTTTGGAAGAGAAGACATCCTCCGAGTTCTGGAAAAATCCTATACATTGGAATATGTTTACACCGTAACGAAAGGGGGCGCAGTCGGTCGAACTATTCTGACCATTACATTTTCCGGCCTTTACGGACCTGTAGCGCAGCCAATACCTGACTACGGAAGCAACTTTAGTATACGTATTCAGCCACGTGGAATCGATTGGCGTGATCAGTTTTATCAGAAAACGTCTAGTTAAGCCAGAAAATTGAAAAAAATCAAAATGGAGCTCCGAAATTTGTATTTTTACCCCGGATTAAAGTCGATTTCACTACTTTTCAAAGTTGTTCCTAGGAATTTTTGATGCGTAAAACCCGTTTTTGAAGTCAGATCAAAAGTTTAGTGAAGCAGAAATTTCGTATCATGCGTCAAACTTCAACTGAAATTTGAGAACAATTTTCAGCGGTGACCCCCTATTTTTATGATCGGAATGCAAAGAACAGGTCTTTGAGAGATGATATGCAAATTTTCAGGACCCTGGCTCTGTTTTGAGAACCTTTGTGTCTCCCTCAAAACGCCCGTATCTTGCCGGAAACTCAGTTGTTCTCGATTTTGAGGCGTATGCAGAACGAGTTTTGACACCGGATTCTAGAATCGAAACCGTCACGTTCTCCTTTTTTTGTTTATCTGCTTATTCCCTGAACTCTTATAACTGATTGTGTATAAAATTGGACGATGGGGTCGACAGTTTACCGAGTGGCTCTCCTCCGTATAGGTGCGCATAACGCGTACCACGCGTGCCTTGCTTTAGCTAGAGAGTGTGGTGACCTCGGATACATCAGATATAATACGCAATCCGGATGGGCGGTCCTCGACAGGCGCTTGTGGTCCGGATAACTAAACATTCTGAGTGTCACCTTTCTGTCTAGTTACCTTTCCTTTTCTTTGTCATTTCTCTCATAATCCGTTGAATCTGACATCCCTATCAGTTGACAACTTGATGATCTGCAAACTTTCTCACCTGTTATCCCGTTCCATAGGCTTTTATCAGTCTGAAAATGATAAGAAATCGGGTCTTAGGGTATTCACTTTTCATTTTCTTCCACTAAGCAACTATGAAAGTAATTTGAGTTATACTGTAGCGCCTGGTCATACTGTAACGCCATGGTGTGCTAGATATCCATGACCCTCACTGAATCAGTGACAGCATGCATCTCCTTTGATGAATAAGTGCTCACGTCTTTTCTGGCAAGTTCTTGACCAGTCTGAAAATCAAAACTTGAGCACAAGAGCCTTAAAACCCATTTGATAACAAACCAGTAGTCTTCTATCTTCAAATAGTTGTATTCGGTTCCTGAAATAATATTCAAAGTGACACAAGACAGTTTTCCTCTCAATCCATGATCCTGATTGGTTGTTGGGTATATCGTATTATCCCTGACCGACAGACATAGAGAGAGACACATTCCAAAGTTCTCAGGGAGACATCAAAAGAGAGTCACCGTAAACATGAATTCTGAGGTTGAATAAGCATCTCTTCCCTGTTTCTGAATCACTTTTTTAATGTTATCTCATTCGGTCCAGTGACGGAAACTATTTTCTTCTCTTTCCTCCTCTTATATCCTCTTCACTGCCAGGAGCTTTCATCTACGTTCCTTTTCGTGCGCTCTGGAGGAAGATACGTCTGCAAAATTAATAGGTCGAGCATTTACTTGTTCTCCTGTTTGCTTCTATATGGTAGGGAGGGGGGTCTGCTCAATCGCGTTAACCGCTTCTGGGTAGTCTGCATGGGCGAGTTGGCCCTCTCGTCACCGTTATACAGTGGCAAGCGAGCAACACCTATGACGAGCGATATCCCATTACGGGGAAGTCCGCCCGCGAGGGGGCAAGCGGGGGAATCCCCCCCCCTCCCCTTCTGCGCAACTCACACATCACCTCTGTTGCTTCTCCCCCAGCATATTTAGAGGTTCTGGTTGGATGATTCCTACCAGTCTTTGCTGTATCATCATTTGTCTAATCATCTTAGATTTTGCTAATCTTGACGTCTGTTATGATTCCCTAGACAAGGGAAAAAACTAAAACACCAGCACATTCTTGCAGATTCAATTCGCATTTTGCAATGAACACCTACTCTACAATGGAAAAGAGCTCCAACCACCCAGCCGACGAGTGAGTTGATCAAAATGTGAAAGTGAGACGCTATCAACTATGATTTTCCAGAATGGATACGATGGAAACTAGTTCTTCGACAGAGCAGCCTGAAGTCCCACAACAGCCGATTACTGAGTAGGTCACTATATAGAAATGGGGAGGGGGCGACTGCAGATGGCGCGTAAGGAGAGAAAGATGGGTGGCATGACGAATTCCAACGCGCTAGTGACAGCCGCTCAGTTTCAAAAGGGCGACCAAAGGGGTTTTGACTTTGTAAACTATCATCTGCGAGGGGGGAGTCAATTAAGGGGACTGGGACACTAGGAAGAGAGGAGTAGTATTGAACGTGAAAACGATGGGAATGCCGGTGGGCGATTTGTTAACGACCCCTGAAAGGTCGACAGTGAGAAACTGGGTCAATCGTACTTTTTAGAGAAAAGAGCGTGGAAACAGAGATCTCCACGTGAATTATAAAGCGGCAAATTTTGAAATAGTGTACTCATTAAAAACATAACTGTTAGGTGTGCAATGCTACAAGTACGTTTTCTCAGAAGCAACGAAACAGGCACCGCAGGAACATCAAACGCGGAACACGTGGATAGAAAGCGGTCGTCGGCTGAGCCGGAGTCGATTCCGGTCAAGAGGAGACCGGATTTCGAGGTACTCCTTCCGTCATCTTCGGAAGGAGTACCATCTCAGGACAACTCGTCCTCCGCTGAAGCAGAGCCAGCCGCGCAACAAGTGGCTCCGTCAATTGTGTGAGTGGGGGTAGAGTCAATTCGAAAGTTTTATCACCTTCAATTTCGGAATGCCTGTCGGGTCACCGAGAAAAGAGGAGATAGAAATAGTGGATTTTATAATTCCCCTGTCATCGTTGTCTTTCTCTATGTAGAAGTAGAAAGTTTCCATGAGTACAACAAATAGTCCAAAAATAGACAAACTAACTTTGGCTCCGGAGCAGATCGTGAAAATTTAGTAAGTTATTTGGAAAACTGAAAAAGCCACAATGTGGTAAAAAATATGAAGAAGAATGGGAATCGAATATAGGAAAGTAACGCGCCTATGGTTTTCCAGAAACAATGCGATGGATGCTTTGACTCATCAGGATGAAGTTTTGGAACAGCCGGTCGTCGAGTGAGTTATTAGAGGGAACAATGAGGGGGGGGGGGAAGGCTGCGGGGGTGGTACATAAAAAGAGGAAAATGTGTGGTGCGGCATACTGAATTCCCACCCGTTAGTGGCAGAGAAGAGCGACCAGGTTTTCTTTAACTGGTAATCGATTCCACATAGTGGCTACCTGCGCAAACGTCTAGTTTTCTAGATATTTCGTCTCAAAGTGCCCCAAAAACGCCCGATTTCGTGAAAACATGAGATTTTGAGCACTTTGTGACAAAATATTTGGAAAACTAGACGTGTGCGCAGGTAGCCACTATGTGGAACCGATTTCTAGTTTCAAAAAGTGTATGTTTGCAAATTTATAGAAAATTCCAGAACTTTGTATAAAAAATTTTCCCTTGTAAGGGGACCAGGATACTGAGAAGAGGGGAGGAGTATTGAAAGTGAAAACAGTAGGAATACCGGTGGGCGATTTGTTAACGACCCCTGAAAGGTCGACAGCGAGAAATTGGGTCAATCGTACTTTTTAGAGATAAGAGCGTAGAAACAGAGGTTTCCATGTGAACTATGAAGCAGCACACTTTGAAATGGGGTACTCATTATGAACGTAACTGCTAGGTGTACAATCCTCAAGCACGTTATTTCAGAGGCAATGAAACAGGCCCCGCAGGAACAGCAGACATGGAACACATGGATCAGAACACTGACAGCAACTCTCCGTCCGCCGAAACCGAGCCAGCCGCGCAACAAGTGGTTCCGTTCATTGCGTGAGTAGGGGTAGAGTCAATTCGGAAAGACCAAGTTGTCTTTGATCTTATTAACTGGGAAATAGTGTGACAGTTAGAGTTAATTTGAGGATGTCCACCTATCCATTGTTTAAGAACTTATTCAAGTTGTATTTTGATGCTATTTCGATACTATTTCACGTCGCGTTTTCTTTGGGACCCAAATGACGTCGCGAAAAGTCGCGAAATGACGCGAAACTCAAGAAAATAGTTTTGCGACTGTGGGTCTCGTGGCGATTGCTCGTAAATCTACCCAACGGCGTTTTTGCACTGTTGTGAAACGTCGTGAAACTCGAGATTCGCGACGTCGTTTGAATAGGGAAAACAGGACGTGAAATAGCATCTGAATAACATCGAAATACACCTTGAATAGGTCCATTCACGACAGCTTGACACGCAGAACAGTAAATTGACACTGGAAATCCAATAAAAACGTGGCAAACTGTCGTGGTGGCGAAGTGTCGCGAAGCCTAATTTTCAGAGAGATAGAGGAAAAATTTAAAATGGTGTACTTTCTAATAGCATAACCATGAGGTGTAAAAACAATACTTATTATTAGATGCCATCGAAATGGCCCCGCAACCGAAGAGTGCACTTCCTGAAAACCATTATATCTCGAGATTGATAAGAGATATTAAGAAGTTGCCAACAGCAAACTTGTAGATCATAACTAGGACTACAACTTTCCCGTTGACAATTGTTTGATATCTCTTATCAATCTCGAAATATTTTGATTCTCCTGACGAGCTCTCTTCGGTTGCGGGGCCATTTCGATGGCATCCGATAATATTTTGGACGAAACGTTTTTCGAGAGTTAGGATATCTAGGGGAACAACTCTTAAATAATCCTCAAACACAGGGACTAGACAACTAGCATTTTCAGCGGCCCTCGCGACAACAGACAGCGAGCATCCTCGGAACCGCCATCAATTTGGACGATGCCACAGAACTCTCCGCTGGAGCAGCGTATCGCTCGCTCCAAATCGGAATCAAACATGTAAGTAACTACTGAAACAAATAAAATCGGTCACTGCTCTATTTCGAGATTATCTAATATCCCCCTTTCTCAAGGAGCCAAACACAAAACCAGTTTTACAGGAATGACCAGCTTCCAAACATCGCGTTTGCGCTGGAACTACCCCAGCTGCACAGAAATGGCACCTCTGAGTAAGTTGGGAGAGATATCAGTATCGACGCAGAATGCGTTGATTTGAAAGTGACAGGCATTACAAAAGTCAACTGTTTTTTGTTACAAGACTAGAAAGATGAACAAGTTGAACTGACCATTGAATGAGTTTACCTGATTTAACCTTTTGATACAGTTAGAAAGAAGTTGCTTATTTGCTGCCGGTGAAAGTAGAAAGATTCCATGAGTGTAACTGAAATTTTTCTGAAATTTAAGAACTCCGTGTTAAAACAAAGCAGCGCAAGAAGTAGGAAGGAGGGTGATAGGAGGACCACCGTTTGAAAACCATTCCCGCCTGAAACAATGATTTTCAGAAGCAATGGAACAGTTACGGCAATCTTATCGGGTCTGGACCAATCTGTCAGAAAGTAAGTTATTCGAAAAACTACAAGAGTCAAATGTGATCAAAAAGATGGAGAATCGGAAAATCAAAATCTTTGGGAAAAGCGTGAAAGTTAGAATTACTCTGGTACAGATAAAAAGATTTCAGTATAGACACAGAATGAGTTCATGTGACAGTGAATGAGAAGTGTAGGAAAATGGTACCATCTATGTATGTACAAACAGAGCTACTATCGGATGCCATCGAATTGGCCCGCAAAAGACCGCTTCGGGAGAATCGTATTATCTCGAGATTGATAAAAGGTATCAAAAAGTTGTCAACAGAAAACTTGTAGTCCTAGTTATCATCTATAAGTTTGTTGTTGACAATTTTTCAATATCTCTTATCAATGTCAATATATATTGATTCTCCAGCAAAGCTTTTCTCGATCGCGGAGCAGGGCATGAATTCTCGAATTTTACAGTGGGAACGTTTCAAAATTCCTAGTTGATATAGGAGTTTTGTAAGGAATACTCCGGACAGTTTGGAATATTTGTTGTAGTGCTTATACATATTTGCAGCCTCATTAGCTTGAAAAAATAGAGAGGCAACCTCACATTGAGAATTCTAGCTGGAGCTATCTTAGCAACTCACTTTTTCAGAATCATCAGAAAGAAGAAAACTTTCGAGCCAATGCTGAGACAGATTCTGAACATTCCGGACGGTCAAAGAACACCGTTTGCATTTGAAGAAGCGTCGCACTATCTCACCTCACAAGCAAACCAGTCATCAAGCTCCGGCTTGCTTCCACTTCGGCAGTCCACTACGCGAAGAGCATCGGAGGCCGAGCGAGAACACCGAATTCCTGTAAGTTCCTTCATTCAAAGCACGTTTCAGTTTTCATTGTTTTGTTTTCAGCGGAAGTTTGCATCCTTGCGCCGGGACACGATGAAAGATGATATCAGAAAAATCCTCGAGTACCCGACCCAAAAGTACCCCACGAGTGAGTATCTTATCCTTCTTTTCATTATCCAAGTATACATATTTTGTATAGGTACATGCGTGCCGACAGAACGCGTCAGCTTTGTGTTCGACCAGGATTCGAAGTACGCTGTCCAGCTTCTGGAGAAGGATGCGAGATGCATCTTCTGTGGACTGGCAGAAGGCGCATTGACAAGGTGCCATGCCAGTACAAAAGGGTTCCCCGCGAACAAAGCCTGCCAAAGCCTCTTCCATACCGTCTGCATAAGTGTAAGTGGAACAATTGGAGTTTTGAAGTAACAGTTGTTTTTGCAGCATTACAATGCAGATCGTTTCAACTGCCAGTTCAGTTCGCGGAAAGATTGTGCCGACGGCGTCTTCTGCCCTCTGCACAATTGCGCCACGTGCTCCATCGAAAGGAGAGTGGAAAAATCGTTTATTGGCGAACTGGTAGAATGCGTGAGATGCTTTCGCGCCTACCACGTCGATTCCTGCTTGCCAGCCGGCTACAAGATGTTCGAGGTCAAGCGGGTTATTTACGGCCAAAACTTCGAGTACAGCGAAAGATCGGGCAAAATGATCCTCTGCCCGAATCACATCGAGGAGATCAATTTCACGCAAGGTAAACACTCGAAAATTTGCATGATTTGCAACAAGAAAGATGAGGAGGCTGGAATCGAATGTGCTACCTGCGCGGAGTACTTCCATGAGAGATGCCGGGAAGTGAAGGAGATGTTCGGCGGATTGAAGAAGAACCAATGTGACGCCTGTGTGTGCAGAACCACATTCCAGTTGGACATGCCGGTTCTCTACAATAAAGATGAAATTTGGAAAATCGCAATCGCTAGAAAGTGGACTCATATCGACCAAAGCAAAGATATCGGAAAGTTGAAAAACTTTGGAAAACTTGGTTACGTACTCCTTGAGCTGAAAAAAGAACGGGAGCAAGGAAGCCACTACAAAGTGAAACACGTCCGGCAAGTAGTTGAGCTCCAAAAAGAAATGCTGAACGTCGGAGAGCAAGATCATGAAAACTGGCTGAAGATGCTGGAAAGCTGCACGAAGGATAAAATGAGTACGTTGCCGGAACTCCCGAGAAAGACCTTCAGGCCAATCACCAAGTGCGTCGAAAGACATGACGTCGATTACGAAGAACAACTGGCGGATCGGGAACTGTGTCGTTGCGAAGGACCACTCCGATGTACGACCATGGCATGTCGGTACCGCCAGATAGAAAGCGAGTGCCCAGTTGCTTGCGAACAGGACGGACTTGTTTGCCACAACCGCAAGGTGGCCAACAGCTACCGGAATCCAAACATGGAAGTTCGGGGCGCCGGGAAGAGAGGACGGGGACTCTTCGCGACCGCTGACATCGCCGAAGGAGAGTATCTCCTAGAATATGTGGGCGAAATAATTAGCAATGAAACGAGGGACGAGAGAAAAGAGAGCGCAAGACAAGATCTGGACGTAAGTTTGAAATATGGTTGTTCGGGGTTTCCATTAGTATATTTTCAGTCGGGTCATTACATGATGACCGTCGATTCGAATAACTCGATCGACGCCCTGAGAAAAGGAAACGACGCCCGATTCATTAATCATTCATGTGATCCGAATGCCGACTCCAGAAAAACGCAAGTTTACTATAAGCCGACAGAACCAAAGCCGCGGAAGCAGCGGAAGAAGCCAACGCAGCCAAAGGAAGCGGATGAGGAACTAAATGAGGTGGATGAGCCAGAGGAACGAAATGAGGTGGATCAGCCAGAGGAGCCAGAAACCTCAGATAAGAAAGCGCCGACGAGGAGGAGTTCGCGGGTTCGGAAGATTCTGCGGCCGGAGATCGAGCTCCCATTGGAAAGTGGTCCGTCGGTGAAGAGTGTGCCGCGGCTCTACTTTTTTGCCATCAAGTCCATAAAGAAGGACGAAGAGATAACGTTCAACTACAAAATGGTTGCTGATAAGGGTGAATCGGTAATCAGTTGTACGTGCAAGGCTTTGATATGTGCACACACACTCGCGGGACCAAAAGCAGGAGCCAAATCGGAAAGCCCGGAGATCGAAGAGCCGGGACAACCGGAGGAGCCGGAACTGCTGGAAGAACAGGGACAACCGGAGGAGCCGGGACAGCACGAAGAGCCCCAACAACCGCGCGAACCGGAACAGCTTGCAGAGCAGGAACAGGAGGAGCTGTGAAGCAGCGGTTATGAAACCAATTTAATTCCACTGTCAATTTACATACTTATCATAAATTAGCCTTCAAATATGAACTCTCTCTTTTTTTACTTGATGAAGTTGTTGATCCTATCTAGTCATTCTAGAAAAAGACTCACCAGAAATTCAGCCAGCAGGTCAGATCTGCAAAACAGAAATATGTAAATCGGAGTAATCGATACAGACACTGATGAAGCGGAGCAGAGAACCACGCTTACATTGGATAAGCTGTAGCCGAACCCACCAAGAAGCAAATAGCAAGTGGGCGGAGCACGCGAGCACAGGTGCTCTCCAGGTGCTAATTGCCGGACATGTAACGAGTTGTCAGCGAGTCATGTTGTGCTTAGGTCAACTAGATCTTATCTCAACCTGCACTAAACTACTCCTGCACCCATATTAGGACTGAAACTTGGACTTTGACTAAACTGGACTAAAAATATACCAAACTTTGTGGACGCAGAGGGCTACTGCGATATACAAACAGCGCATGCCGCTATCGCCGAACAGGCCGGATATTTCCTGATACAACTCATACGGAACGTCTACGTGGACGCTAGGAGAACAGGAAACTATGGTCGCTTTGTGAACTATTCCTGTGATTCCGAAGCAGATATTCACTGGGTTCAGGTGTATTATGAGCCGAAACTTCGTAGCAAAATGGGCCGAAGGAGAGAAATATGCCGAAAAGCGTGATTGGCGTCTATATCTCGGCAATCAAGTCAAGTCTATCATTCGGGGTGCTAATATCCCTTTTAATTATGAAATGGATGTGGATAAGGGCCAAGAAGTCATCTGGGGCAAGTGCAGTGCAGTCAGTGATCGGAAAGCTGATTCAATCGTGTTTTTTTCAAGTTGATAAGTTTCTGAATTCTACTTTCAAACTCACCAGAAATTCAGCAAACCAGGTTACAACAGCTTACAGATCAGTTGAATGATTGTCTGATCTGCAAAACAGAAAAATGTGAATCTGAGGAATCGATAGTTCCGACACACCGCAGTGCATTGGCTAGCCGACTGACGTCGAGAGGGAAGGGTGACCGCGTGTTCTTCCCAGCGGCAACTATGCAACAGCGCTCTATCGCAACCTCATTGGTTCTCTTCACCGCGTTGTTATTGACGAATCGTGTCTCCTCGCACGTAGGCAGAGTCAATTGTCGTATTTTCTCGGTTTCTAGTGAGCCTTTTCTATCTTCCTGATTGATTTCTGGCGTATCACATTTATGATACCCTCGTCGCTAATTTTTGCCAAGGACTTGTAGTAAACGTGTGAAGCGGCATGCATTTTCAAAGGGAAATAACATTTTGCGCCAACGATAACCAGTTTAAATGTTTTTCATCCCTTCTCCCTCTCCTTATCTCTTTTAATTCTGATATATTTCCAGATGACGTCCACCTCACCTTCTCTTGACTTTCCTGTTTACAATCTTATCACAACAACGGCTACATCTACCGCTCAACCCACAACATCACAAAGTACTTCTGCCCCATCGCAACCGGCACCACAACCAGCAAATCCAATTGAATACATTGACCTGACATCTCCAACATCTCCAAGATCTCCAATGTCAGTGGAAGAAATATTCCCCGGTCGTCAGGTTCATGAAGCTCCTCCTGCATCTGCTTCGAATGCAACTTCATCTGTTGCTGCTCCATTTGCTCCAATGTCGACTCAACCGGTGTCCCATTCTACAACTGCTCCCATCGTTTCCCATGGACCTCTTCCCGGAGCTCCAGTTGCGCCTGCTCCGGCAACAGTTTGTTCCGCACCTCAACCAGTGAAAGCTCCTGCTCCGACGTTTTTTCCACCCATTGAAATATTTCGTGCTCCCATGGCTCCTGTTTCGACTGCTCCGCCCGCATCTCAACCTGTGGCTCACCCCGTGACTGTTCCAGCGTCCGTGGCTGCCCCCGTTCCCGTGGCTGCTCCACATCCCGTTGCTGCACATTATGGGGCTTATCCACTGGCTGCTCAGCTTCCCGTGGCTGCTCCACATCCTGTGGCAGCTCCACTTCCGGTGGCTGCCCTAGTTCCCATGGTTGCTCCACATCCCGCTGCTGCGCATTATGGGGCTTATCCACTGGCACCTCAGCTTCCCGTGGCTGCTCCATTTTCTGTGGCTGCTCCACTTCCCGTTGCTGATCCATATCCCGTGGCTGCTCATGTTCCCATGGCTGCTCCACATCCCTTGGCTGCTCAGCTTCCCGTGGCTGCTCCACATCCTGTGGCTGCTCAAGTTCCCATGGCTGCTCCACATCCCGTGGCTGCTCGGCTTCCCGTGGCTGCTCAAGTTCCCATTGCTGCTCAAGTTCCCATGGCTGCTCCACATCACGTTGCTGCTCCTCCCAGGATCAATCCACTGGCTACTCCACTTGCCCTGGCTTCTCCACTTCTCGTGGCTGCTCTCGCTTCTGCTTCGGCTCCAGCAGCGACTCCTGCAGTTCAACCTGTGGCTCCTAAAGTAGCTGCCCCGCCTGCTACTAGTCCAAAAGGGGAAGCAGCTGCCACGGATCCACCATCGGCTACTGGAACAGAAGCTTCTACTGCAACAACAACCACTTCTACTGCAACAACAACCACTTCTACTGCAACAACAACCAGTTCGACTGCAACAGCAACCACATCTACTGCAACAACAACCACTACAACAACGACAGCTTCCACATCAAAAGCGACCACTGAAACGACCACCGCAACAGCAACCAAATCTCATGCTACAACCGTCAATGAGCTTGCACATTTCAATGAGACTATGGCCGGATGCAGCATATGTAAGTTCATTGTTCGAAACCTACGCCAAAAGCAGGAGAGAGCTGCAAGCTTGTTCTTGAACTACTCGCAGAAAGCAAACATATCATCAGAGGAATGTGATAATATCTACAGAGATTTTGGTATCATCATGGAAGATATCAAAAAGACATTTGAGTAAGTGGAGAGCTCATCAGGTTTTTTGAATGAGAGGGATTTCAGAGCGCTCATTCGTTATACGCAACGGCTGCCGCTAATGATGCCTCAACTCACCGATCTCCACATGCTGCGGTCGGTGTACAGGCATGAGAACACAATGAACCATGCTAATGTCAGTAATCTTATTGATAAAATGATCGACACTTCAAATTGGAAAGAGGGCAACTATGTGAGCTTAATGAGCGTTCTCAACGTATCCTTTTTGTTTTTCTTTCAGCAAGTCTTCTACTACCTCTCCCAACTGCTCCATGTGAATCCAAAACCCTACAATTACCGGGTTTTGGGAAGGAAACCATTCAATCCTCCAGCACTCACTAGAGAAGCCACAACGCCTCACTTGATATTCGAGTGGGCTTTTAAAGGAATGAAGGAGAGCATTTTGAGACAATCTCTTGGAATCTACCCACGTACTCTCCATCGCACTGCCACGTCGCTTGTCATTGAGGTAAAATTGAGGAAATCGAGGTGTTGGATAGAACTCATTCATTTTCAGATCCAGTTTGGCGTCGAACGCACCCTAGAGGGTGGTGACAAGGAAATTGCGTATACAATGAAGTTCCTACTTGTCGAGAGATATGGAATTGTGGAATTCATCAATATATTTGCAACACATGAAGATTGGGATTCGTACAATGATTTTGGAACAAAACGGGTTAGTCGATGATTGAAGAGTGGTTGGGAAACGATCGTTCGCCTGGAAGCTGAAATCTTACTGTCAAAACCTTTCAAAACGTTCAGGTCAACCCGTACACTCTATCCCGCTTCATTTACTTCCAAAAACTCACAAAACATGCAAACAAGAACTTCATCGACTACTTCGCTCAACATGGAAACCGCTGGACGCCCGGCATGCTCCTTCAATATGTCACTTACATCTCAAAGTTCCGAGATGTGACCACAACACGTTGCCGTAGTTGCAGGTGAACTTCTTGGCTGTTTCATGTTTATTTCATTCGATTTTTTAGAAAAATTCTGAAGGACTTTCTTCCCCCAATGCGGTTTGACATCCGGATGCCCACCATCGCCTATCATGAAACCTGCCCGAAATAGCTATTCTGTCTAAAAGACCCCAAACATCTAACAGTTCTTATTCGTTATTTTCATTATTTCTCAATCAGACTCTTCCCTGTTACATGCTCACTTATGATTCCACCCACCATTGTCAAATTCAGCGTATTTTGCCACGTTTTGGCATGAGACCACCGTGGTTCTCAGAGCCACGTTTATAACTCAGTATTTACTAACCAAATAAAACAATTGTCAGATAATCGATTAGAAATATACAATGTGAACCTTCCAAACTTGATTGCCATGCTTTTTCAACTTTATTAGAACTCACATAGTTGGAAAGGGGCAAGGAAGCAACAATACAATGAATCTCTTTTAAGTTCAATCGATGCTCACTGTCACACGGACCATTCTTTTGTTTAACACAGGATTCAGCCCAGATATTGATTGCTCATTGATCAAATCTGTAACATGAGCTAAAACCTGTGCGCTTTGAACACCGTTTTGAATCCAGGCTGAATTCAACGGCTCAGCTACTTTGAACACAACGTTACGTTTATTCTTATACCGAAATCAACTGGAACTTTTTCATTTTGCTCCCAATGGCACGTCTGTTGTCGGGTTCTGGGCCACGTAGCCTCGATTTGGTTTTCTAGGCCACCATCGAATAATAATAAAAGTGTGTATTTATAAAGGAAGTGATATTTTTGGGTTCAATGTGAAGTTTCTATGCCTTTGGCATAATTCTCAGGTGTTATATGTTCCTGTAGAATGTTTTGATAAATAGTTAATTGAAGTAATGTTTGTACTGCTTAGCCAGATCAATAACTGATCTGTTGATCTTCTTCACCACGCAGAGGTGCAGTACACGAAGAAGTACCTCCGCTCTTAGGATCAAAGACCCTTAGCATCATCGGCGAATTGAACAAATTCAAATGTAATTGAAAGCAAACATTTATTCACAGAGGGCAGAAAGAAGTCATGGGGCGCTCAGGCCAATAGAAGAAAAGAAAAAAAGGCACAAAGGCCACAAAATAATGGTACAGATGGGGGAGCTTAGAGCTCAATGGGAAGATTCCAGCCATCGATCGCCTTCAGATGCATCAACATGTGCTTCGTCTCGACCGGCCAGCCCATTCCGGATGCTTTGACACGAGGGTAGAAGTGTACGTCCTCGAAGAATTGCTTGAAGCACAGATGCTTCTCTGGAAGAGTCTCGCGGAGACGGAAGCGCTGGAATATATTCAATTTCAATCAGAAGAAGACTTATTTCGAACTCACCAGGCCCTCTTTGACGGCACCCCATTCCTTGAGGTCTGTGGCCTTAAGCAGCAACGGAGAACGAGAGAGCGCGAGAACCAAGTACGTCACTTGGTAAAAGTCGTCGATCTCAACATGCTCTTCTCCTCTCAGAACATAAAGCGCCGTTTGAAAAACGGGAGTTGAGCCGCGCAGCGCGAACGGCGAGTCGTAGGTCGAATCCTTTCGAATGGTCGAAAGACCGAAATCGACCAACAGACAACGGGTCCCCTGAAAAAAACGACTAGGATATCGTGGAGAACTGTGGATTCTTACCTCTGGACCGGGAGAGAGCAGAACATTTCCAAGAGAGACGTCGCGATGGACAATCTTCTTGGAATGGAGATACTGGAGGGCCTCTACAATCTGGACCACGATTCCAGCAATGTTGTGATCGGGAAAGAGACGTCGTTCCAGCCAATAATCGTGAAGGGACTTTCCCTCACGTGACAGAACTGAAAACAGTATTCTTACGCCTAATTCAAGAGTCCTAATCTATCAAACCGAGAATGCGACCGAGACTTGATTTCAAGTTGAAATGGACCATTTCCGGCGTGAAGCGGCTCTTCTTCAGAATCTGGTAGACTCTAATCTCGTGCTCGATAGTTTCGTCCTCCGGCTTCGCGATTTTGATTGCGACTTGAGCACCATTCTCCAGAGACAGAGCCTCTAAAACGCCTCCGTACGTTCCGACTCCAATGACTGCACCAATGAGAAACTTGTCGTCGACCACCGAGCGGAACTTCGATTGCAACGACGTCTGGAATTCTCCGGGAGCGGACATGCTGACCTTGCGAAACTGAAGAAACTAGGTTGGATGGAGGGAAGAGGTGGGGAGCGAGACGAAAATCGAACGGAAGGAGAGCAGAAGAGTTCAAAATATGGAGGAAAAGCGCGGATATGAGCAGACGAGGGGAATTCGCTGAGAAGTGCAGTTGAAGTCGACAAGCTGAGAAGAGACCACCGCAGAGACGAATTGGAAGGACACGGCTCCGAAATCCACGAATCCAGAAAAGAAACGACTGGAGAACGAGCAAAATCCACGTATTTTTTTGGAAAGAAAATCGAAATTTTGATCTGTGGAAGATCGGAGCGGAAGGACGCGGTACCGAAGCGGAATGGACTCGAATGCTCCCCAGAGCAAGGAAAACAGAGAAAAGCTGTTTGTTGTTTGAGAGATAATTCAAAAGTAAGCCAAAAATGCGCCTTTTTTTCGAAAAGTTAAGAGAAGTTTTGATTTTTGAGTGAATTCTTGAAACGTTTGGAAGTTTTTTGAATTTTTCGAAAAATCCCCGGAAGCCTATATTTTTTTATTTTTTTTCCCTAGAATTTTGAAAAAAAAGTTTGAATTTTAAAATTTTCTAGAAAAAAATTTGAATTTTTCCAATTTTTTAAATTTTTTTCAAAAACCCCGAAGACAGTTTTTTTTTTGAACATTGTATTCCTAGAATTTTGAAAATTTCACTGAATTTAAAAAAAAGATTGAATTTTAAAATTTTCTAGAAAAAATTTGAAATTTTTCAAAAAATCACTAGAGAATTGAGAAATTTTGGAAATTTGAGAACTAGTTCTAACTGATTATCAATTTTGTTGATATTGCAATAATTCTGATTTGATTTTAGGAAAAAATTATTGAAACTGTTTCGAAATTTTGGAATTTTTAAAAATGTATAAAAAATTTCATTGAAAAATCGGCACAAAATCTAAATTTTGTCCAAAGTTTTCCTAATTTTTCCTTGAATTAAGCGCAAACCCACCTTGAAATCGATCCTCCTCGTCTCCGAAGCCTCCCGAGTGTCTCCTTGTCCGATCCCTGCTCCCAGAACGGATCCCCGATCGCCCTGAAACCAAATGACTGTTTTTTCCAAGAGTTTTGATTTTCTATCATTTTTCAAACTACTCTAATGCGTTCAAAAACTGTCTCAGATGATTTGCCATGTTTAGTTTAGTATATTTGAAACTTTAGAGAGGTGTCGGATCTAAAAAATCAAAAAAAAACCAACTTTTGCCCTATTTTTGAAAATTTTTGACATCTAAAGGTCTAAGGTCAGGAAATGAGCCGCTAAATGCTCCTAACTCATTGTGGAAATTACTCCTAGAAGTGTTCCCGACACTTTTGGTGAGTTTCAGGAACTTTCCTCAACTTATACTCATTTTAGAAATTATTTTGGGCCAAATTTCAATGTTTTTCGAAAAACTCACTTTTTCGGGTGGATCCGTTGTAGATACGAAGCTGAGAGTTAGTCCTGCGGATTGCTCGTCGAAAGTTACGTAGGTACGCAAAAAGAACGGGGCAGAAGGGTGGGAGGGGAGGGGAGGGGAAAAGGGGCAAAAAGGGATGAAAAATGGGAAGAATGAAAAGAATGGGACCTTTTAGGAGAAGCTTGGGACCACTCTCAGATTACTGTAGTTCAAGGGACATCGTGGCGAGACCTTACGCGGCGAGACCATCCAATATGGCGGGAATTCAAATTTTGGCCGAAAATAAAGTTTTCAAAAGTATAGACTTGCTTATATCAGTCGACGCAGAATTTTACGGCGATCACGAATATGTGACCTAAAAATTTTTTTTGTGAAAATCTAGGCCATGGTGACCGAGTTTTTGGGTTTCTAGGCCATCATCGAAAATTGACAAAACTGGGGATGTATATATATGAATCGATAGGAAATTGTTCAGAGATGATGGTTTTGATGTTCTGACATGTCTAGTGTCAAATTCTAGGCCATGGTGACCGAATTTTTGGGTTTCTAGGCCATCATCGAAAATTGAAAAAAAGGGGGATGTACATAGATGAGTGATATCATTTAGTTACTCTATAAATCATTTATTCACTTTATGGAGTAGTTCATTTGCCATCGACACGTCTAATGCCGAGTTTTGAGCTCCGTGGCCTCGATTTGGTTTTCTAGGCCACCATCCGAAAATGACAAAATTACGAATATTTATGTAAAAAGTGATATTTTTTAGTTTCAAAATAGGGTTTTAACACTTTTGGCATGTCTGATGCGGGGTTTTGAGCTACATGGCCTAGATTTGGTTTTCTAGGCCACCATCCGAAAATGACAAAATTGCGAATAATTATGTAAAAAAGTTATATTTTTAGTTTCAAAATAGGGTTTTAACACTTTTGGCATGTCTGATGCCGGGTTTTGAGCTACATGGCCTCGATTTGGTTTTCTAGGCCACCATCCGAAAATGACAAAATTGCTAATATTTATGTAAAAAGTTATATTTTTTAGTTTCAGAATAGGGTTTTAACACTTTTGGCATGTCTGATGCCAAGTTTTGAGCTACATGGCCTCGATTTGGTTTTCTAGGCCACCATCCGAAAATGACAAAATTGCTAATATTTATGTAAAAAGTTATATTTTTTAGTTTCAAAATAGGGTTTTAACACTTTTGGCATGTCTGATGCCAAGTTTTGAGCTACATGGCCTCGATTTGGTTTTCTAGGCCACCATCCGAAAATGACAAAAGTGTGGATATTTATATAGGAAGTGATATTTTTGGGTTCAATGTGATGTTTCTATGCCTTGTACTTATTTTTCAGGTATCAAATGTTTCTGTAGAATGTTTTTGAAAATAGTTATTGTCCGTTTTTCCCTGAAAAACGGCGATGTCCTTCAGATGAGTCAACATGTGCTGCGTCTCGACCGGCCATCTCATTCCCGATGGCTTGACACAAAGATTGAAGTGGACGTCTTCGAAAAACGATTCAAAGCACAGCTGCTTGGACTTTCAACCGATTGCTTGTGCACCTTGTTCAGCTCCGCTGACGCGCCGCACAGATTCTTCAGCCGACGAAGACTCTAGAAGAAATAAACGTTGCAAGCCGGCTTAGTATGAAGGGTTCTGAACAATGAATGAATTGTGCTCGGGATTCTCCACACGTGTTTTGTGAACCAGTTTCTTCATTTCATGACAATTTTCACTGCACAGAAGAAGTGAAACTTAAGGAAGCCGTCAACATTCGTTCTCTTTGAAGCCTCGTGTTGTTAGGCCAGCACCTATCCCAACATGAACCGAACCTGTTCGACAGATGCTGAGAGAAAACTGCCGAAAGCCAACAGAACAGTGAACACACAGAGTTAGCCATTTAATAGAAGAAAACATAGTTCATGGTAGAGAATTGGGAGAGTTATACAGCAAATTCAGGATGGATGAGCAAAGAAAGTGACAATTAAGTGATCGAAAAAAGGGGGATGCAACAAACAACTGAAAGGAATTGGGTTTCATTAAATTGTAGGAGAAGGGACATAACAAGTTGTGAGAATATGGGGATATGATGAGTTAGGAAATCAAGAAGAACGAATGCGTACAATAAATGAGGGAGATGAATGAATTCTCTCGGGTGAGTAGGTGAAATTATTACAAAACCAAACAGAGAACGGAGTTCCGATAAAAGTAACAAGATCACGTCAACTGATGGGACATGTAATCCCACAGAAGAGCAGGAGTTCCCTCATTCACTCCGGAGACAAAGAGAACGTTATCAGTGATATCACAAGTGTTGGTCATACACAAATCATCTACTCCAATAATGACGAGTTTGGTGGGCAGACGGAGCGCAGATCTGTAGTCCTTGAGTGCTTCGTAGATCTCGTCGAACTTGATCTTCTCGCCAGTGATACCAACAACCACAAAACAATCGAAAACCTCCTGACCACGTTGAGCCAGCCGTATCACTTTCACTGGGTCATAGCGGACGCCATTCTGTAAGAAACTTATTTGAAACGAGCAATCTATGGGTTCCGAACCTGGATGTCAATCATCTCCAACTTCTCGGGCATCTCACGGCGGTAGTAGAAACGAGAGAAAGCCTTTCTTCCGTTCTCATCAAGTGTTCTTCTAACCAACATCTTACTCTGAATTCTCGATAATAAATAGCGATTCCATCGAACTAGTTACCTGATCGTTCCTCATCAAATCTTCCAAAAGCGCTGCCGATAAGTCTTTGTGTTGCAACAGAATCGGGTTCAAATTCCCCGACTCTTCCTCGAATACAAATGGAATCACTCCGATTCTCGGTCCCGAGTAGGTCTCCGTCTTCCGAACAATCCGATGGACATCTCGGAGACATTCCCCAACAACATCGTTCTCTTCGATTCCACTCGCTTCGAACTTCTTGCGAACGAGAAGAGTTTCCAAAGCAGACGCCTTCTCGGAGTACGATTCTTTGTCCATGTGCATCATGATTCTACTAATGTCGACACTGTAAAAGTTCACTTTCTTCTCGCCGCAGATGTCGGAGACGGCTGCGATGAAAGGTTGTACACTGTCTGGTGTCACTCGACCAATTTGTTTATAATGTTGCGGGTTCTCTTTCCCGCACGAATCGCGCGGACCTGTATGGTGCGGAGTCGGCCAGATGGGTGACTTTTGGAAAAGGTATTTGGAATCTTGGTTTTTGGACAAAAACTGAAATTTTTCAGAACATTCAGGAGTGAATACTGTGACAAGTAATGCGAAATTCAAGAGTTGGAATCTGAGAGACGCCGGAATGGAAAGGCAGACAAAATTAGAAACTCTGTTCAATTCTAATGATAATTGTTACAAAAATGTACTCACGTTGTCAAGAATGCTGCGATCTGTCTGTTCCGCAGTTTGGGAATGATCACATCGATATCAACATGATCACAAACACCTCCTTTCGGTGCAAACTGTTGAATATCAAAGTCAGCAGAAGCCAGAGTCTCAATGACTTCCATCACATCTTTCTTAACCTTCATACTCTCAAAATGCAGTCCACATCTCTTCAAAATCTCGTGATGAGACCATCTTCCGTTCAACGGCCACAAGAAGACCATACGTCGGAGTCTCTCTGCCGATTGGCTCGCGTACCAACTGGCCACCGCTTCCCCGAAACAGTCCTTCCATCGAATAGGAACCTTCATCGCTTGAGAAATGATAATGAACATCTCCAAATGCTCCGGTGTTATCACTTTTGTCAGAAACAGAGAAAGAGCTGCTTGACGAAGAGCCATCAAATAGTTGTGATACTCCTCGTGATGATACTGGTGAATGGAGAAGAACGCCAAGTTGACAAGAACTCCGATATGATACATCTGATGAGTGGAATGCAGAACATGGGTTCTAGCGAGCATCTTGACTACAGTGCTCCCATTACCTACAAATAGAACTTCAAAAGGAAATATGACTGCAAAGTATACCACTGTTAACGATAGAAATGAATCCCTTCTCATTCAATTGCACTTTTCCAGTCTTAACAGTAGTTGTGGCAGTACCGGAAGTGAGCTGTCTCTCGATAATTGCTGGGATCTTACGCAATTGGCCATAATCCAACTCGTCGATTGTCGATTTGAATGACTTCTCAGCCCTATAAAATTCAGATTCAGATCAACAAGTATTCGTTTTAAAACATACTTCAGAAGTTCATTAAACTTCTGCTTGCCGATAGAGCCACCCATTGAGGTGGCAAGAAACAGAGCTGAATGGAAGAAGACGACAAGTTTTTGGCGCAATGGTGTGCAACACTGTGCAACTGTATACCCGTGACAGATGGCTAATGGTCTCGCGGAAGCCGTCGGAGAAGGCGGCATATCAGTTGACGAGCCGACACCAATTCATAAACATTCGCGCACTGTCGGCGAGTTGGAAGACATCGGCGGAGAGGGAGATGCGCTGTGTCAAGTTATGATTAAGACGAATGAGCGGCAGAAGACTTTCTATAAATTAGACGTACCATTGAAGAAAACGCTTTTTCAAACACCGAGAGCGTGTGGCATACAGTACGATAGGAAATTCGTAGTGATTCAAAAATTCTGATTTGTTATCATGATCGCACGCATTCATCTGCCGCCCTGATTCGTTTCAGTCGTCCGAAGCAAGGCGTACAGTCCATAACAGTTTCTCTGGGGTCTCTGAGAATACTGGTAGTGTCGAACTTCCATCTGAGAACGATTCTGTAAGATCTGAGTATTCTGGAATGTGCAATTTCACAGATTTTCACACTATCTCAGTCTACAGCAAGAATCACATCCGTTGTGTTTCATTCGTTGGAATAAGTGAGCTTCCCGTGAAGGCTCTACCGAAAGAACTCCCTCCACTTGCTCAGCGAGCATGTCGTCACTCTTGCGCAACCAGTTGAAGTGACGGGCCCGTGGGGAGGAGAAATGGTATTGGGCAGTCTCACACCTGGTCGTCTGAAATGTGTGACAAATTGGTGACATCATCATATGATGCGGTGATGAAGAAAAGCGGAGTACTCTTTCCGCCTCATATCCCAAGCCACTAAAATGTATGACTTTGTGTTTTTTTCGTGCAATTTGTCTCTGGTCTCAGAACATGCGTTATCGATCTTCATGGGTGCCGTTCTTTTTTTTTCGATTCTTTGTCCATGTGCATCATCATTCTATCAATGTCGATGCTGTAAAAGTTCACTTTCTTCTCGCCGCAGATGTCGGAGGCGGCTGCGATGAAAGGTTGTACACTGTCTGGTCTCACTCGACCAATTTGTTTATAATGTTGCGGGTACTCGTTCCCGCACGAGTCGCGCGGACCTGTATGGTGCGGAGGCGGCCAGATGGGTGATGTTTGGAGAAGAAAAGGGTGTTTGGAATCTTGGTTATTGGACAGAAACCGAAATTTTCGGAACATTCAGGAGTGAATGCTGTGACAAGTAATACGGAATTCAAGAAGGTTACGCCAGATGAAACAATATATTTTCGCAATCCATGATGGGTGCCGATAGCTCAGTGGGCATTGGTGGCCGCTGGCAGTCGAGAGGTCCCGAGTTTGAGTCCTCGCCTCAGCCCCCGGGTTCCCCCAGTCTCAATTGGGTAGTAGCTTCGTCCAAGAAGAGTAATCGATCACACTCCCCGGCCCGGACGTGACTTAAACTAGGCCAACTTCGGATCACCACCGGGTGTCTTCGGAATCTGAAATCCGAGATCCGCAGCTCCTAGAGCTTGTAATACGGATCGACTTCATTCATTTATCCTTCATTTTTTTCAATATACCCGACCAAAAGTACCATTTCTCTATTTTGATCGGTGGCTGCCTTAATCGACAGAAATCGGCAAGAAATCGGCGAGAATGCGAGATTCTCCGGCATTTCTGCCGATTTTCTGCCGGTTTCCTGCGCAAAATTATCCGAGTGAAGTGTAGAAACTCCATGTTTCTTCTTTGATTCAATACTTAATTTTCGCCCGTTCCGCTAACTGAATATCCGCAGTTTTTTCATAGTTCCGAACACTTTCCGTTCAGACAATCTTATCCATATCAAAAACGTTTCTGCTCGCTCTCCAAGAACCTCTAGCTATTCAGCGCTATCTTTTTTATCTCCTGTCTTTCCTTTCGAGTCACTGACTTGGAGTGCCATGACAACGGATGAATTTCTGCCTGGCCGAAGGGCACGTGCGCTCTCTGTCACTTCCCGAGTCTCCTCACTTCTTGTTGTTTTTCTCCCCAATCATCCGCCGCGTTCCCTCAACGGCCATTTGGAGGGCGCGCGCCCTCTCTTTCACCTCCCGAGTCTCCTCACTTCCTGTTGTTTTTCCCCACACCCCGCCGCGTTCCCTCAACGGCCATTTGGAGGGCGCGCGCCCTCTCTTTCACCTCCCGAGTCTCCTCACTTCCTGTTGTTTTTCTCCCCACTCATTCGCCGCCTTCACTCAACGGCTGGCAGCAGGACACGTGCGCTCTCTGTCGCTTCCCGAGTCTCCTCACTTCATGTTGTTTTTCCCTCAACCCTGCCGCGTTCCCTCAACGGCTGGCCGCAGGGCACGCGCCATATCTGTCACTTCCCGAGTCTCCTCACTTCCTGTTGTTTTTCCCTCAACGGCTGGTCGGGGAGCGCGCGCCCTCTCTGTCACCTCCCGAGTCTCCTCACTTCCTGTTGTTTTTCTCCCCACTCATTCGCCGCCTTCCCTCAACGGCTGGCAGCAGGACACGTGCGCTCTCTGTCGCTTCCCGAGTCTCCTCACTTCATGTTGTTTTTCCCTCAACCCTGCCGCGTTCCCTCAACGGCTGGCCGCAGGGCACGCGCCATATCTGTCACTTCCCGAGTCTCCTCACTTCCTGTTGTTTTTCCCTCAACGGCTGGTCGGGGAGCGCGCGCCCTCTCTGTCACCTCCCGAGTCTCCTCACTTCCTGTTGTTTTTCTCCCCACTCATTCGCCGCCTTCCCTCAACGGCTGGCAGCAGGACACGTGCGCTCTCTGTCGCTTCCCGAGTCTCCTCACTTCATGTTGTTTTTCCCTCAACCCTGCCGCGTTCCCTCAACGGCTGGCCGCAGGGCACGCGCCATATCTGTCACTTCCCGAGTCTCCTCACTTCCTGCTGTTTTTCCCTCAACGGCTGTTCGGAGAGCGCGCGCCCTCTGTCACTTCCCGAGTCTCCTCGCTCTCTGTTGTTTTTCTCCCCACTCACCGCCTTTCCTCAACGGCTATTCGGAGGGCGCGCGCCCTCCTTTTCACCTCCCGAGTATCTTCACTTCCTGTTGTTTTTCTCTCCACTCAGACGCCGCTTCCCCTCAACGGCTTGTCGGAGAGCGCGCGCCCTCTGTCACTTCCCGAGTCTCCTCGCTCCCTGTTGTTTTTCCCCCAACCCCGCAGCGTTCCCTGAACAGCTGGTCGGAAGACACGCGCCATGTCTTTCACTTCCTAAGTCTCCACACTTTTTGTTGTTTTCCCCTTCTCTCGCCCTCACATGTGTTGACGCGTCATTCGAAAAGATGTTCCTTTCACATGCTTTCTCGTTCCTTTTTCAGAGCCATGACCGTGTGTTGTTTCCGTGTTTCGATTGCTAAAAGCGAGAAAGCTCATTCGCTCATGTTTCCCCCTAGTGCCCAAACTTGATTACCTCAAATACTTCTCCAAATCAGCACTATTCATCGTCTATTTCATACATGCTTCCACATTTTCTTCTAAAATATACGACCTCTGCATTTTACAGATAACACAATGATTCGTTTCCCTGGGGAAAACATGTTTTCGGTAAATCCACAACATGCGCTGGACTTCATTTGCGAAAAGAGACCGCAGAATTTATTTGTAGATGTGAGTTGAATTTTTGCGTTTTTTTTTGAAAAAGTTGAAAAGAGTACGCTACTGTGGTTTCATTCCAGGGAGTACCGGGATCTGGCAAGACTCACTTCTTAGCGAAAGTCGCCGTTGAACTCGCAAAACTGGGAGAGAGGGTTCTGATCTACAATCCCCACGGATCGTACCAGAACTTTTTCGATGCTCTTGATTTCGAGAACAGTGAACAACGATATGTTTTGTTTGTAAGCCAATATCTGACAGAAGAGGAGATATTCAAGGAACCGATAGATTGTATCCCAGAAAAACTGGAGCGAGCGAAAATCATCCTTCTTCGAGATAGGGGCGTGAAGGACAGAAACGGTAAACGCGAGGATCTCAGACTCCAATTCAAGCCAACCTATGTTCTATTCGGTGAGTCTCAAAGAAGTCTGTTGAAACCAATGGAAATAGTCTTTCCAGATTGGTTGAATCGATGCTCGAAGCGCCATTTTTGGTTCTGCGCGTCGCACTATCGAGTTATTGCCACGTTTGATATAGGCCTACCTCGCTCGCGGAAATCGCCCGACATATACCAGATATTTGGTATTCGCAATAACCCCTTCAGTCCTCGGAACCTCGTCATGTTGAAGGACACCAACCGGCCACAGTTTTTTATGGAGGGGTTCCAAGAAATTAGCATCTCGAAAATCAGGATCAGAAACAAATCAACTGATGGTCACCTTGAGTTTTATGACACCCTACAACTGCGGCCGAAAAAGCCGGATGTTCCCGAAGACGAGAACGGATCTCCTCAGGAACGAGAGCAGGTAGCCAAAGTTGGCAGAGTCGTGAATAAACTTCTTTGGAAGGGAGTTCTCCCCGAAAATATCGGAATCGGTTGTGAAAATCAGAAACTGGTGGGTGTTTTTTTTTGAAGATCCCAGAGGAGGACACTGACCAGGGAAGTGTTTTTACACAAAGTTCTGGAATTTTCTATAAATTTTCAAGGGTACACTTTTTGATACTGGGAAACGATCCCACATAGTGGCTTCCTGTGCAAACTTCTAGTTTTCCAGATATTTCGTCTCAAAGTGCCCAAAAATGCCCGATTTCGTGAAAAAACGAAACTTCGGGCACTTTGAGACAATTTATCTGGAAAACTAGGAGTTTGCACAGGTGGCCACTATGTGGAATCGATTCCCAGTATCGAAAAATGTACCCTTGCAAATTTATGGATAATTCCAAAACTTTGTGTAAAAACGCTTCCTTTGTGAGACAGTTTCGATTGCCTCATGTTATTTGTTGCAGAGGAAACTCATCAAAAGCAGCCTGAAAAGGTTAAAGCTTCCGAAATCAAGGCAAGTGAAGATCGACAATATGGGCTTTTGGCAGCTGCGTGAACCTATCGAGCATTTCCTCTTTCTGATGACTGAAAAGGACTACGGTAAGTTTTCCAGTCGAGAAGTTTCCGAGTCTCATTCAAATGTCATTCTAGAATTAATGCGTATAGACCGGATGAATTTGTTGAAATTGGTTGTGACTCGGCCGCAAAAAGGCCTCTACTTTTTCGGAAGCGCGGAAGAACTACAAGAATGGGGGAGGGCCATCCCCAAAATCGCCTTGTTCTGGTCGTAAGTCGTTTCTTACAAAGATCCATGCGAAAAAAAGGAAATTGCAGGTGGATTGAGGACAATGCACAAGTAATGATGGAACCCACTCGAGTTGAAAAAGGCAAGAGGAAGCGCAAAAGACGAGGTCCAAAGGTCCGACCCCCCTATTTACGGAATTTGTACAATGTCCCATCGCCATCCCAATTTATCCCAATATTTACTTCCCTATGAATTTCTGATTTGAGGGCCTTCTCTCCCAAGAACCATACCATTCCTCCTCTTCTCTCAATCCCTTTTTTGTGATTTTGTCTTTAACACTCTACAAGTACTCGATTATTGTCCAAATATTCCGATATTTTGCTGGTTACCGTACCAAAGTACACTGCGCTTTATGATTATGAGAAACCTCTTTTAAATATGAATACAGCAATGGTTTAAAAAAATCTCCATTCACATTTCCCTGCATCGCCAATAACTCATTGAAAACAGAATCGACTATCATTTCATCATTTTTCGTTTGGATTTTCATTGAATGAATCTTATTTTGGTACTATTGTTCGAATATCTTGATAAATGGCGGGAATCGGCGCAAAAAACGTAGTCGTCATTTTGTTTACTCTCAGCGTCTACTGTTCTGTAATTGTTTTGGTCTCCGTTGTCTCCATCATGTCCTGGTGGTTCATTCTGTCCTGGAGATCCTGGAATTCTCGGTGCTCCGGCGTCCTCTTGGTCCTAGGTCTTTTGGTTGAACAGATCCGTTCTGTCCTGGGGCTCGTAGAGCTCCAGCCGATTTTGGTGGTCCACGTGGTCCGGCTGGTCCTGGGGTTCCTGGAACGTCGACGACAACTCCTGGAGCTCCTGGGGCTCCGGCAGATCCTAGGTGTCATGCAGCTCCTTGTCCTCCAGCTGGTCCTTCCGGTCCTGGTGGTCCTGGAAGAGCGGCTCCTCCGGATTGTCCTGGGGCTCCAGATGATCCTGGTTTTCCAGCTGTGTAATTGAAGCAGAAGTCAGAAGCGGAAATAGAAACCTCTTCGACTTTGTCCTCGTCCGCAGAGACAATTTCAATTTCCTCATCATCACTCGGTCGGGAAATTTTCTTAAATCTGTACACCTTTCCAGTATGTTTTGGGAAGCGCTCGATACATCCTCTTCACGTCATTGGAAGTTTTGATTCGACCTTGTTCAGGAGTGAACTTTGCACGTGTTACACAACATTGGCACTGCCAGAATCGGTCGTCAAATTTGCAACCATGGAAATTGCGATTCTGACAAAAACAGTCTTTCTGAGAGACTCGGTTTCTTGGAAATTTCGACTTCGGATCCTCAATTTCTTCCTGGAAAACAAATGAAATAAAATTTGAAATACAAGCGCAAAACGTTGACGAAACGATTCATGAAAGAGATATTATTCCTTCTTTGTGAAATTCGCTTCTTATATACTAACAGACGGTCCATCCCAACGCGGAATGAGATTTCAGTATGTATTCAAAACAGTATTAAAACTTTCTTCGAGAGGTTACCGTGTTTACACGAATAGAACGGCACCCCGAATAAAACGAAACTCAAAAATGAAGGGGTTGAACAATAGAAGGGCATGCCACTCTATTCGAGTAAATACGGTATTGCTGTGTTTTGATAAGGAAGCTGCGCCGTGGGGGTGACCAAGGTGTAACATATCGATTTTTCCAATCTTCCTGAGATTATCGAACTATCTAGAATGTTGGTATTTTTCCCCGTGATTGAATCACAAATGGCTGCTCGAATACTCAACGAAAACGTAACAGTTTGATATGAATTGTCCACTACTGTACTTGAAAGCGACAAATTCCCACAGTTACCAGAAATCCAACAGTTTTCCTTCTCATATTTTCCTTTCTTATTTGCATCAAACTGTTTTCCTGCTGCTGAAGCTACAAATATGACAGACGAATAAGAAATTTCAGTGAGGAATGTCCCATAATCACTATCGATCATGTTTCAGAGAACTCGATTTCTATTACAGTACCCTAATCCTATATTCGTTTTTCCTCTCTCAAATGAAAATACCTTTCACAAAAGTCCAGGAATAGTTTGTATTCCTCAGAATCGTTTCGTTTTCTCAAACGAGTGTTCTTTGTTGCTTCCGGCTTCAAAACATTCCCACGAACATGTTCCGTCTAGCTGACAGAAAAGAAATGAAAATCGCAAAAGACGAAAACGCCGAGACCGAGTGTGATTGTTTTTCCTGTTTCCCAGTGAAAATCAAAACAAAAAACCTTTTTTTTGAACAATTTCAATGAGAAATAGAGCTTGTCTGCTATTTTCTAAAAATTGTGCTCTGTCAGTAGTTCCTCTCGAAAATGACTTTGCCTCTTTTCTGGACAGTGATCCAGTACGTTGGCTTTGTGGCTACAGAGCTGACCAATGGGTTTCTGCTCATTGTGATGTTAACTGTGGACACCAAGAAACTGGGCGCTTACAAGTACCTAATGATTAGTTTCACTGTTTTCTCAATCGTCTACGGAATTGTCGAAATCTTGACCCAACCGGTAAGTTGTTCACTCCCAAGAGGGTTCATGACTCATCTTCTTCAGGTAATGCACATTTATGGAACCGGAATCATTTTCTATGTGAATAGCTTTCTGAAGACCCACAGAACCATTGGATTCCATATAGCAGGTGAGAGAATTCCTAGATTTTGAAAGCCAGAACAAGATTCCAGCCTTGTACTGCTCGAGTTTTTGCATTTGTGGCTTTCTACTTTCCACCCACTTCTGCTATCGATATTTGGCTGTTTGCAAGTCAGTGTTCCATTCTAATCAAACCGTAATGTTTCTCTTTTTAGGCCTCACCTTATCCATCATTTCTCTGGAAAAAAGCTCCTGTACATGTTCTACCCACCGATCATTTTTGGATCTTTGTGGTTGATCGCTGTTGAATTGTCCAACAACCCCACAGAATTCACTATGGAGTTTGGCAGGTGGATAATATCATTGTTTGCTTCCGAATCGTTGCGAATTCCAGGGAAAGTTTGCAAATGTACTATGGCGAAGATACATTCATAGTGGCTCACTTGTCAGCGGTGTATTACGTGAGTTGCCAGGTTCAAGAATGTTTTGACTTAAAACTTATCATTCGAATGATTTTTATCACTATATTTGCCTTTTTTCAGCACTACGAAGTGAATGGGAACGTGATCATAAGATGGGCTCAATGCGGTGAGATCTTTTTCCTGAACACTTTGATGACAATCGCTGTCAACTTCATTGTGTATTTCACCAAAGAGACCTTCAAAGCCGTGAGTTCCAATCAAAGTCAAATGAGCAAAAAGACCCACCAAATGCAAAAACAACTATTCTACACCCTTCTCTTCCAATCCGTCGTCCCTTTCCTCACTCTTTTCATGCCAACTGGCCTTTTCTTCATTCTGCCGTTCTTCAATGTGAACATCGGAACATTGGCCAACTTTCCGAGCATCTACAACAGTTTCTACCCGGCGGTTGATGCGTGCATTGTTTTCCTGATGATTAAACAATTCCGGAATGCACTTTGTGTGAGTCATTGTGTTGTTAGATTGGCTAAAAGTTCCTTTGCTTTAGAAACAGCAGAATAGACTGTTTACGCAACCAGTGAGCACTTCGAAACTTGGAGCTAGTTCTTCATAAACACCGTTTTTTGTGAAAACAGCAAGTGTATGCATAAATACGTATTTTTTTAACTGTTGAAGTTTTTCGAAGTCTCCATTTTCAGAAAGATGGTCTCCCCATTCCCTGTTCTATATTGGAACTACATATTGTCGTGAGGTCATAATCCTGTAACATTATCTTTGAGTACAAATAACTTCCTTGTCGGTTTTTCGACTTTGGCCTTAGGACGGCATCCAACCCGCATCAGATGGTTGCTCCTTCCGTGACACTTTGCCTGGGTGTTTATCTGCAGAATGGGCATCCAAACTTGCAGGAATGTCACCTGACACCTCCCAAACATAACGATACTCGGTGTTTATATGAATGAATAAACAAACCTTACTTCTCGTAAACGGTTTCATTCACCTCTCAAAATGTGCGCCGAATCGCTCCTATGTTTCTCGGCTCTCTGCCAGAGCCTAATTATTGGATAACTTTGCCTGTGGGTTGGGTGTCCGAACGGAACGTTACCCGACACCTCCCAACTACTCACACTAACGAGGCGTTTAGTCAAACTTCACGGCTTGCGTGGCCGTTTTCTTGAAGTTGCGACTAGTGCGCCGGTCATGTTGTGCCTGTGTCTTGCTCCCGGAGTAGCTTCTTTCTAGTTTTGCTGAGTTCCGCTCTGTCTTGATCGAACTCCACGCGTTTTCCCTCTCGGGAGCTGCTTGGGAATTGCAAAAATTGCTGATATTGAAAGTTCTGATCAGGCAAAACTCTACTCTTGACGATTGCTTGTCCGAATTCAATCACTAAAATAACTTGGAACAACACAATTTCGTTGAAAATCTCTCAACCGTCTCTGAAGTGAGTTCATGGATCTCGAGAACTCTGATCATGCTTCTTCACCGTTTTTCCGTTTTTATTGACACGTTCCCATGATATTCCCTTCCCCCGCAAATGTTTTCGAACGGTGAAAACACCCCCGCATTTCCCATTTCCTTGACACTCTCTCCCCATCTCTCGTTTCCGAAATCTCTTCAGTTCCGTTTTCTTCTGTAAGCTTCTTCTCTAACACCTCTTTCTCTTAAAAATGATAAAATGTTATCTCTCCTGAACATTCACTCTCTCGTTCCGTTTTCCCGTCCGTATGTAAATCGTTGTTTTATAGCTTTTGGGCTTTAAAAGGACGGTCGAAACTCCATTTCGTTCATTCTCCTCCGCGTCGCCCGATGGGCTGACGTGCCATCCGCAAGGGTTTCAACCACCTCCTCTTGGCGAAACATCGAATGCCACTTCTGTTCTCCCTCAACAGAGCTCTGATCTGGGCTCTTCTGTTATTATGATTTCTCTGAATTACCATTATCAATCAACGGATATTCATTTTTAATGGATCAATCCTACCAACTTCTCGACTAGAGCTCTGATCTGGGCTCTCCTCTAATTTTCTTGAACTGCCAATGGATTTTTATTTTAATTGGACTCGCTTATCGATTCCACCGACTTCTCGAATAGAACCCTGATCTGGGCTCTCCCCTGATTTCTCTGAATCACCACTGGATTATACAATAGGAAATTGTCCTATTGTATCGGAAAATGAAGTTTCCAAAATCCTGGAATCCGCAAATCGGAAAGGGTTCTTGTCTTGTCTTCTACTTCTCGAACGGATTCGAAGAAGTTGAAAGATTAGTAAGTTGAACACCAAAGACTAATTTCTTTCAATTCCAACAATTTTCAGATTTGAAATGGACAAGAAACCAACGAAGGATTCAACCAATTGTGGTAGTTTCCATAATGAAACTGACTTCAAGGAGAAAAAAACCGCTTTAACAGCGGAAAGTGAGTTCATTCAAACAGCGTCTTCAAACAAGTAACCATACTATTCCAGTTTTACCAACATCATCTCGCTGCAATGCCGAAGTGTTTCAAAAATGACGGAATAGTCACCGTCAAAATGAATTGTTGCTCAAAATGAATATACAACGGCAACTTTTTCTATTGTTTAAATGTGAACACAACGTCACCATTGTTGTTTTAAATAAAGTTCGTTCCCTTGCAGCTTTGATTTGTTATCAGTGTTCACTATCAAACATTAACTCTGTCTGTTTGTTCGCCAAGTCACAATACCTTTTGTTTATATGCCCATTGCTCAGAGAGCGATTGGTGGGGCTCCGCTCCACGTCAGAACAACTTTTGCCTAAAATCATGCGGCTTCTCACCATTTCCGGCATTTGAGGCGATTTTACGGCGAAGTACTTTTATCGAAACGCCAGTACATAAAAGCGAAAGCAATTTGAAAGCTTCAGAAACAGGAAAATAAACTGTTCACGCGACTAGTGAGCAGTTCGAAACTCGGAGCTAGTTTTTCATAATCAACGTTTTTTTTTGTGAAAAAACATAAATACGTATTCTTTCAACTGTTAAAGTTCTTCGAAGTGTCTGTTTTCATAAAGATATTCTCTTCATTCACTATTCCATATTCGAACTCTCGTCTTGGGGTTATATTCCCTGTCATCAAGGACAGAAATATGTTAGTTTGACTTCTTTTAACTTATCAAAATAATGAATTTCAGGTTCGGTTCGAAGTGTCAAAAAGACCATGAGAGTGAAGCCTGATGGAGCGTGTTTTTTGGTAATTCGCTGTTTTTCAGTGATTAATTGATTCCAAACGTTTGTTTTATTCCAAATAGTTTTTGGTGTTTTTGAATCACAGAACTAGTGATGCTGCCAGAGTTCCTCTGATGTTCTTCTCGAATAATCCGTTCTTTCTGCTCTGTTTCTACATTTTCCTGCCTCCTGAAACGTTCCCCGTATCTCTCTCTCTCTCTCTCTCTCTCTCCCTAAATCGTACTCTAATGATGTCATATACGAATGAGCAGCGAATGATAAACTACTCTATGCAACTGGCAGACAGACACCTCCGGGAGACCAGGCAAGAACTCCCGACGACCTGACACCCAAAGGGAGAAGACACCTGTGTGGACAGAATGGGCAACTGGAGGTGAAAAGGTTAAACTTGTTTCTCTTTTTTAGTTCTCCACATTGTTGCCTGAGATCACATTAGAGCTCTGGGAAATACGAACCAAGATCGAGGGATGACTAGGTGAGGTAGTTGGCCGAGAATCCACTCAATCGCCGTATGATGCAATCGACCCCTCTGCCTGGATGCTCCCCGCTAGTTCCTTATTGCGTAGTACATTCTGTCTCCAAAAGTCACAGAACGTAATACGCAACTCCTACCTGCCAGTTCCTTATTGCGTAGTACATTCAACCGATGATCGTCTACGCAATTTCACGGGCAGATGGCCCATCTTCTGTCAGAACCCACACTCGCACGCGCTCGCGGAGAAGGGGGACAGGGCAATTGGAACTGGTCGAAAGATCACCTGAAATCACAATACAGTGTGCTACTCTTTGACTCTGTAATGGCGTGCTAGAAAACCCTGACGTTGATTTTCTGCGTGGACCCGGCGGCGTTCAATGTGCCCGTTTGGTCGTCAAGAAGTTCCAGAAGCACATCAACATCGAGGGATGAGGAGGAGCGGAAGTTGACTGAAAATCGAAGAAAAATCAGAGAAACGGCGACATAGGTAAGAGTTGTAGAGTGTTTGAAACAAAAAAAAACAGTGCACATCATAAGTTTAATTATCTTTTCCTCCTAATCGCGTCCCCTTTCGAAAAATTCAAGCTCGCTCTAGCCCCAGAGCCTCGTGAGCCTCGCACTACGAAAGATGAAAATTGCCTGCTGCGCTTGCCGATTTCGAGTCCCAAAATCCGCCTCTTTTATAGCATGTTCGCAAGACTGTATGTGTAAATCTCTGCTTTTCTAACGTTGCTAGCATCCGATCAGAAGCCAAACTATGACTTTATTAACAAATAAACTCTGCTTGATATACCTTTTATTGCTCACCGCTCGTATTTTTCAAAAGACAATGGCAAGAGAGGGTCACGGCGGCGTTAGATGATGTGCTGTTTCCCAGATGCTATACCAGTCATTATTCAACTTTCGTAGATACCTAGCGGTATCAGGAAAACGGCGGATTTGTGGTCTCGAATTAGACCGCGAGCAAAGTTAGCGAGTTCCATCCTTACGTGCGAGACTCCCCAGGCTGGGAGCTGGTGCGAGCTTGAATTTTTCGAAAGGTTCCCACATGAATTCGTCTATTTTACTACTCTCAAACAGTATATAATCACTTTTGCTTCTATCACCCTATCAGTTCTGCTTCCACTAAAGATCAACGAGCGTCTGGGCATCTCTTTTTTCCGGAACTTTCTTGACAAGTTGTGAAATCCTCAACGAAGCTCATGTTTGATTTTCAACGACGACCTCTGTGCTCATTTCAAACTCTATCCCAGGCAATCACACACTGCAGGCGGTTTCCCAAGCGTCGTTTTCGAACTAATTAAAAATTCACATTAGAAAAATCCAATTATGGGCGTCGCGCGGCATTCGAAACGCCGACCGTCTCACCACTTGTGCACTACTCTCTCTTCGCTTGCCCTTTCGCTCCGCCCCTCTACAGTCCGCCCACCGGTGACCCGTATAAAGAGGGGGCAGCTGCCTCCTTCCCACTCACCACACACTCTGGGCGAGGAGGGGAATGATATTCTTGCGATCCCAACGCTGGCAGGAATATCATTCCCTGAGTCTTTGAGCTGGTTTTCCCTCCTAGAGAGTCCTGACCTGGACTCTGTTCTGATTCCCCCCCGAATCCCCCTAAATTCCCCATTAAGAGACCTGACATGGTCTCTTCCCTTAATAACGGATTACACACTGATTTCCCATTTAGAGTCCTGACTGGACTCTATCCCCCCTGATTTTATTTAATTTCCAATATGATTCTGGTAATACTGGATGCAGATTGTAAGTGTTTTTTTTTCAAGTTCTTCACAAATTTTCCGACTTTCAGCAGATGTTCTTGGTTCCGAACTTATCGGTTCTTGGCGTCATACTAGGACTCCCGATCCGCATTGCGTCGCTTGAAACATGGATGAGAATATGGGAAACGGTGAGATTTTCTGATCAGTTGTTTTTTGAAACCTTCAAATTTGTTTCCAGATGGCCCAATTCTGATCCTGCGATAAGCTATTTGCGATGCAGAACAGTCCGTTCGATGCGGTTTTCTGTGCTGGCGAGTTTTTCGGCGACCGCGACGAGTTGGATGAGAAGATCATCAAAGGAAGTGTCAAGTTCCCGTTTCTGACGTACATTTTCGGTGAGTTTATGCAATTTGAAACATGGAAAAAGAACATTTCTCTGCAGGCACGGCAAGTTCACGTCTCTCCGACTTCTATCCAGAGGAATCCGTTGAGCTTTCCGAAAATTGGACGTATCTCGGCAAGAAAGGACTTCTGAACACGGTGTCTGGTCTCCAGGTCGCTTACCTCAGCGGTGTCCAGGAAAAAGGAAATGAGCTGATACGACAAGTCCAACGTCGAAAAGTTGCTGATTCTGCTGGGAACGCAAGTGGGATTCTCCGGAACAGACATCCATCTGACGTCAATGTGGCCTACCGAAGTGGCTCGTCATTTGCACAATCAATCGACAAATCCTCCGGAAGGCTCTGTTCTCCACTCCAAATTGGCCGTTCAGCTCAAACCTCGCAATCAATCACTTCTCCGGAATGGCAGTTCATTACGAACGACAGCCCTGCGGAAACCACCGAGTGCTGTTGGAGCTGGAGAGACACACGACTCGGTTCATCGAATTGGCTGCAGTGGAAATGGCACAACACATCGATAAAAAAAGAAGGATTTGTTGATGTTAATTACTTTATTTTCCAACTAATAAAACAGTTATTTGAACGTACCCTTTGTCTTTTTTCTATCAATATCGCCGAAAGCACCTGAATCAGTTTTCCTGCCGTGATACCCTCTGATAACGGTAATTTTATAGAAAAACTATCGCAGTGATAAGATCACTTAATCGGACCTTAAGGATGTCAAATACAAATGAGAAGTGAGGAATTTTATACTCTATGCAACTGTCAGACAGACACCTTCGGGAGAACAGGCGAGAATTCCCGATGACCCGACACCCAAGGGAGGACAGGGTAGCCTTGCTTCTTGTTTTCAGTTCGGGACTTGATCCTACTTTCCGTGAGATCTCATTAGAGCTCTGGGGAAAGCAGACCAAAATCGAGAGTGAAGAGGTGAGGTAGTTGACCGAGACTCCACGCAATCGCCGTATGATGCAATCGACTCCCTCTGCTCCCCGCTAATTCCTTATTGCGTAGTCCGCTCTCTCTCCAAAAGTCACAGAAAGTAATACGCAACTCCTACCTGCCAGTACCTTATTGCGTAGTACACTTAACCAATTTCGCGGACAGATGGCCCATCTTCTGTCAGAACTCACACTCGCACGCGCTCGCGGATAGGGGAAAGGGCAATCGGAAGTGAGGATTCTGTGAGTGAGACTTTGGAGAATAAAATACTTTTCAGGTGTGGAGTGGAAGAAGGTGAACGAGGAGAAGAGGACCAAGGAGTGGGCGGATCGGCGCAAGGAGTTGAAGGAGGAGCAGGAGGAGTCCGCCTTGGATTGGTCTACTTGTAGAGGTGAGCGGATGCGGAGATGGTGGCCGAATTTGAAATTTTTCAGATATGCCGGTTTCCCAACACCGACGACCGTAAGACTACTGTATGCTTTTTTCTCTCTTCATGTGAACAATTGGTTTCGTTCACGCTGCATGACTTTGCCTCTTCCACGTCGAAATGATGATCAGCACACTTTTTGCGTAAGTTTCTGGGAAAGAGAAACGGGGAGCAACCATTTTATTTACAGAATCCAACGCGCTCATCACTAACAACCATTTGCAATAATACGGAGACGTTGACGTCACACCATGAAGTGTTGGGTATGTCTGGAGAATCTGGAGACCCACTCGGAGACGGACGACATTCAAGTCTGGTAACAGAAGCCGTTCATGAAGTGTTGGGTATGTCTGGAGAATCTGGAGACCCACTCGGAGACGGACGACATTCAAGTCTGGTAACAGAAGCCGTTCGTGATGGTTGCCGAAATAGTTGCGGGTTGAGAGGCTGCGGAAGATCTGCGTGTCGAGTTCGAAACGTCGCTCGAGAAGACCGGCTCGCTGATCATGTGCCCTGCGCATCTTCCAGAGGCCGCGAAGGTGCTGATGCGTCTGCTGAACATCGAACACATCGAACAGCTGCCGGATCATGAAGCCGTCGAGAAAACGTTCTCCCTGGGTCAGCTCATCGATGAGAAAATGATGCAGAAAAATCTGGTTAATTTTATGCTTTCAAACTAATAAAAACATTTGACAGGCAACGACGATGCACGCAGAATCCATTGGAAGACGAAACGAGCCAATTGCAGACAACTTTGACGGGGACAAAAAAGAGGAATGAATGAGTGGAGACGGACCGGCTGCTGTAATGGTGTGGTGAATAACTGTAATGTCAGAGGTGGAAACGAACCGATGAATTGCTCAAATGTGCAGATGGCCAATTCCAGGTGTCAAAGCCACCCATCGGTTTTCTCTTTGTCGGATAACGATTTACAATGTCTTTTCATAGATCTTCACATCGCTTGTGAATTATTGTTGGTGAATGACGTCATAATGGAACAGGCGGCGAATTCGAGTAGTACCCATGAACTTTTTTTTTCGAGTCGTGATGCTGTTTTACTTTTTTTCTAACACCTTACAAATTTTTGCTCCACTAGCTCTTTTTTAAAAGACAACCTGAAAAATTGTCGAATGGAAGACGAATGCGAAAACGTTCAGTAAACCCCCTTTTCGAAAAAAAATCGAATATTCACGGAACGAAAACCATCTTCAAAATAACACTTTTTGTGCTGTTTTGGCAACGTAAAACCTGCAATAAGGATTATGGAAAACGAAAAAACAATCACATGATGATGGACGTACATAAGGATGACATTTATGTACACCTGGAACTTCCAATCCATGGGTTTTGCTCGAATTCGCCGCCCGTTTCATTATGACGTCATTTGCCGTCACTGATTTACAAGCGATGTGAAGATCTATGAAAAGGCATTGTAAATCGTTATCTGACAAAGAGAAAACCAATGGGTGGCATTGACACCTAGAACTGGCCATCTGCACATTTGAGAAACTCATCGTTTCGTTTCCATCTCTGAAATTACAGTCATTCACCACATCACAACAGCAACTGGTCCGTCTCCAGTCATTCATTCCTCTTTTCTGTCCCCGTCGAAGTAGGCCGTTGTGTTGTCTTGTCTGCAATTCGCTCGTCTCGTCTTTCAATGGATTTTGCGTGCATCGCGTTTGTTACTGCCTGTCTGCCGTTTCCCAAGGCTCTCGGAACTCGGAGGACCAGAGAATTGGTCTTTACCCTCATTTCCGACCACTACGGGTCTGTAGAGAGCCTTGAGAGACTCGCAGCGTTGAAGCTAGTGATGAACGCGGTGGGAGATCGCAAGAGGCGGGACGATTTGGTGCAGATCGTCAAGTCAAGTGAGTTTTCATATTTTAAATCGTTCAAAAAGTTATATTTCCAGACACTGTCTCATCGCTCGCTCCGCTCATTTTCGGAGACTGCTTGACCGCGAGCCATTTCATCTTGGAAAACACTCATATTGGGTCTCGGATTGCAGTGAAAATAAGCAAAAGAGCGGTGGAATTGGCCTTCGAGAACGGGGAGACTGTCAGTGAGGAAGTCGGGGATCCTCTGGGAAAGAGCTTCCAACTCATGCCGGCGATCCTCAAGAGATCGTTGACAGCGTTCGCTCTCAGAATTGAACGTAAGTTTTTTTTTTGCTTTTTTGTCTATTTCAATCATCCCTTGTTTTCTTACAGCAGACGTCCCCGACCATGACGTCATCTTTGATCGGCTCCTGCAATTGGTGAGCGATTTGAACAAGGAGCTGAATGGATACACGATGCAATAGTTGTTGAAGTAAATCTCTTTGTTCAAAACATTGCTGTCAGATGGCCTGTCGCAAAGGTGGTTTAGTGGTTTGCGAATGCTGACTTCCGGTTTCGAGAGAGTCTAAAGGCCGAGCAGGAGAGAGAAAGAGAGAAGGATTTAACAACAAGACAAGAATGACATTCAGACTTTATCTGTCCCAAATGGGCAAAAGACAAGGAGAAGCAGCATAGGCCGTCGTCGATCGGGGAAGCACGAATGGAAATAGTAGAGAACCGATGATCTTTGCATATTGAGTAGAGTGTTACAGTTGAGAGGTGGAGAGGTCGTGCGAGGAGTAATCTTCAGATCCTTCAATTCGCGACATGGCCCCTGATTTTCAATGAAACAAGTCTAATTCTCTCGTTCCACTCTGCTCTTCATGGCTCATTCCTAGCGTGTTGCTGGAGTTCCCGCGTTACCAAACGAAGCTAATTCTCACTTGTGGCATGATCATTCAATGTTAAAGCATATGGATTGTGTCGTCTGAAGTACATATATTCCTCTGTACAAAATCATCACTAACAGATTTAAATCGTTTCCTCAAACAGCCGAAAAGTTGTTGAACACACTGTTTGAGTATGGTTTTTTGGTGAAGCTTGGTTATACATTCATTCAGCAACGGTGGCCACTGAGAATATGTGTTGTGTGTTGCACAAAGACATCCTTCATCACAACGCAAAGCCCAATTGGTTCTATCAGTTTAGAAAGTAAGGCAGAATATTCTTCAAAAAGATCATGTCCGAACGCACTAAACTTGATGTCACGGAAGATAACAACGTCGCCAAGTAAGTGCGGCTGAATTTAATAGAAGCATCAGATAGCAATGATAAACCAGTCTCTCACTGCCGGAGTTATCTCCTGGATTTGCGCTGGGAACCTTGAAATCTTTGTGTCGGCTGACTCAAAGTCAACTCACCCATACCCCAGGTCCTCCTTCATCTGTACCAACCTCTCCAGTACCTCAATCAACCTATTGTATCTACTGCCTGTTACAGGGTGGCGCAAAAGTATAGGTGCACGAGCTTGACGCCCTAGTGCGGGCGCTAACGCATTTTTATCGGGTCTATTTTTTTTTGCTTCTTTTTGTTTGTTTATTGTTTTAACATTTCCCATAATTTCATTTCGTAGTGTTCACTTTAGGTAGCATGAAAATCGCTTGCACGGTCCATTTAGGAGTGCAAATCTCCCCTCTCCCGTACGGGGAGAAGTGAACATTTGGCTATGCTGTTCCCGGTGAAAAATTCTTCAACGTAGAAGCCAAATTCTATTCTCAGAATCACAGAGGGTTTGCTAAAGATGCCCAAGATGCTGATCGAAAAGATAGGACCATTCACATACTCTTTCACCCTTCAGAATTTATGGTCTTTGAAGGGGTTTGCTCGAATGGCAAAACTCCGCTCATTTTCATGAATCCGGAGCGGAGGTCAATCAGATGTGAAAGTTTTTGAACAAGAAGTTCTCCCATGGTCTCAGCAACATTTTGAAAGCAATTGGACGTTCTAACAGAAAGATACTCCTTCTCACACAGCAAAAACGGCTCAACTTAAAGGATTCACCAAGGGGTCGGAATGGCCGTCTTGGTCACCGGATTTCAATCCGCTGGACCATGTCGTTTGGGGATACCTCCAATTATGTGTCTGTGCTCGTCCTCGCGCCAATTTGAAGTCGTTGAAAGCTGATTTGTTGTAAGCGTGGTACGATCTCTACAGGGACTACCTGCGTACATTGACCGATGCTTACCCGCGCCTTCTCGAGGATTCTATCGAAAATCAAGAAGGAAGAATCAAAAAGTGACAAAGCAGTTTCGTTTTGTATATATTCAATAAATTTTTGGTTGAATCCGGTTCCGTTTTCACTTTTTTCAACCGAGTTACATCGGTTTTTCGATGCACCTATACTTTTGCGCCACCCTGTATATTCATCATAGCAACCCTGATCAAGTCGGGACAGTTCATTTTAAGCGAAAGTGATAGATGAGCTGAAAAAAAGTTGAAAGGATGGTGTTAGAAAAATCATCGACGAAGAAGTCAGATTACATCGAAGCAAAATGACGCTCTTTTGAAAAGTTACCAAATTTTGATGAGATTCTGAAATTTCCATTTGCAAACACATAAGATTAAAAAAGTTCAACAAGTTTCAATGGAGTTTGACAAAAAGAAATAATGGTCACTCAAAACTGTTCTCAAAATCGGCGTGCTTTGCTATTTTTCCACCCTAGACCTGCATTTGTGTGTCTCTTGTTGTTCTGCTCACTGAAGATCGATTCGCAGGAAGAACGGTGCCCGCTGTGTCCTCCTCTCTGCGTCTCTCCTCTCAACGCGCTCTTTACCCGCGTTGCTCGCGCTGTCTGCGTCTCTTTCACTCGCCCCCACCCCACATTGGACCATTCGATATCGGTTATTTATTCAGCTACCATTTAGACAGAATAGAGACGTTTTCGCTATGTCAACACCAAACCGTACTTCAATGTCGAACTTGAAGAGAAAGTGAGTTATTTTATACACATAATTTAGATGATATAATCAAGTGATTTCAACGAATTGATTGTTTCTCGCGAAAATGAATGTCATTTTTTCAAAAATTTTTTTCAGATGTGATCCAACCGACGACATCAGTCGTGATGAAGCTACCAATGAGAAGAATCCGAAGACCCAGCCGATTCAGAAGGTGGACGACTTGTCTGCCAAATCGGATATGCAGGCTCAGCTTGGGACGACTTCGATGATTGATCCATCCAGTGAAAGGTAATTTCACTTGCTTCACCCAATGGCTTCGCTTCCCTCTTTCTCAGTTATCTCCTTATTTCGAAACAGTACTTTTTTTCCAAATCTCTCGTTTTGCTCGCTTCTTCGCTATCCCATCTCTCTCCGTACACCCACAGAAACACTTTCTCGTCGTTTCTTCCTTGTTCCGCTGGCTTTCTAGCCCCTGTTGCGTGTAAAGAGTCATCCTCAAAACAGCCTCTTGCCTATCACTTTTTATTTTATCAGTTGATGTATTTCTCAAAGACATCCAGGTTTTCCACCGCACTTCTCGAATAATCAAGGGAAAAATACCCTGTAGTTTTCATTTCCAGAAAACTTGTCATCATTTCAAGAAAATCAGTGTACAAAGTTGTCGTTCTTCGAAACCAATAACGCATTCATCTCGCGCCCTACTTTTCTTCTCTCCCTCACATCGCCATTCCTTCTTCCTTCCCTATTTCTCAACAACCCTTGCACTCCCTTCTCATGGACCTATTCAAGTTGTATTTCGATGGCAACTCGCGACGTTTCGCGACGTGTTTTTTCAATTCGAACGACGTCGCGAAATGACGCGATACTCAAGTTTTACGACGTTTCACAACAGTGCAAAAACTCCTTTGGGTAGATTTACGAGCGATCGCTGCGAGACCCACAGTCGCAAAACTATTTAGTACTGTTGTGAAAAGTCGTAAAGCTCGAGTTTTGCGTCTTTTCGTGACGTTTTGCGACGTCGTTTGAATTGGAAAAAAACGTCGCGAAACGTCGCGAAATGCCATCGAAGTACAACTTGAATAGGTTCATCAACGTCTCAATTTTTCAGACTCACCAGTCATACAAAGGATTTTGCGTGCATCGCGTTTGTCACTGTCTGTCTGCCGTTTCCCAAGGCTCTCGGAACTCGGAGAAACAGAGAATTGGTCTCTACCCTCATTTCCCACCACAATGGCTCTGTAGAGAGCCTTGAGAGACTCGCAGCGTTGAGTCTTGTGATGAACGCGGTGGAAGATCGCAAGAGGCGAGACGATTTGGTGCAGATCGTTAAGTCAAGCGAGTTTTCATATTTTAAATCGTTCAAAAGGTTAAATTTTCAGACACTGTCTCGTCACTCGCACCGCTTATTTTCGGAGACTGCTTGACCGCGAGCCATTTTATTTTGGAAAACACGCATATAGGGTCTCGGATTGCAATGAAAATAAGCAAAAGAGCGGTGGAATTGGCCTTCGAGAACGGGGACACAGTCAGTGAGGAGGTCGGGGATCCTCTGGAAAAGAGCTTCCAACTTATGCCGGCGATCCTCAAGAGATCGTTGACAGCGTTCACTCTGAAAATTGAACGTAAGTTTTTTTATTTTATTTTTTGCCTATTTCAATCAGCCCTTGTTTTTTGCAGCAGACGTCCCCGACCATGACGTCATCTATGATCGACTACTGCAATTTGCGAGCGATTTGAACTAGGAGATACATGGATACACAATCCAATAATTGTTGAAGTAATACAATACTTGTTGAAATAAATCTCTTTTTTCAAAACATTGCTGTCAGATGACTCCTGATTTTCAATGGAACGCAAGTCTAATTCTCTCGTTCCACTCTTCTCTTCATGGCTCATTCCTGGCATGTTGCTGAAGTTCCCGCGTTACCAAACGAGACTAATTCTCACTTGTGGCATGATCATTCAATGTTAAAGCATATGGATTGTGTCGTCTGAAGTACATATATTCCTCCTCACAAAATCACCACTAACAGATTTAAACCGTTTCCTCAAACAGCCGAAAAGTTGTTGAACACACTGTTTGAGTATGACTTTTTGGTAAAGCTTGGTTATACATCCATTCAGCAACAGTGGCCACTGAGAATATGCGTTGTATATTGCACGAAGACATCCTTCATCACGACGCAAAGCCCGATTGGTTTTATCAGTTTAGAAAGTAAGGCAGAATATTCTTCAAAAAGATCATGTCCGAACGCACTTATTACCGGGAGTGCTACTTCCCGCCAGTAGTGCACGTCGCTGTCGCCGCGCCAATGCGACAGTCCGTCGCGTACGCCTGCGCGCCTTGTTTAGCGTTTCATGCTCGAAGCGATTTAATTCTTGATTCTTTAGAGTTTTGTTGTTTTTGCTCTCTCCGAACCGCTAGGCGCGGATTCGTGAGACGTTGTAGTAGAAAATCAGAGTTAGAGTTGAGTCTGTTGTTTTTCGTGTTTGTTTTTCAGTTTAGGTGAGGTCTAGTCGTATTTTACTAGTTTGTCAGTTCTCTCTCCATTTTATTGTATTCTTTTTGAGTTAATCCGAGATAAACCGTATATCTTGGAACTTCTCTTATATTTTATCTTTATTGGGACCCATTCATGCAAAGTCGCTAGACTTTCCGTGTTACTAGGGGGCCGAACGAATTTAATTATCGATTTTTCCGAGAATTTGGAACCAAGTACGTTTCCGAAATAGGAAGTGAGCCGTAAGAACATTACTGAAAGGAAGTTGAACAGTACTAAAGAGGAAATATTGATTTTTCAGCAAACGAAGAAAGAAGAACCAGACAATGACAGATGCGACGAAGAAGCCGATGAAAATGTAGCAAAACGACGCCGACGGTGGCGAAGTGAAGAACAATGAGCGAGAAATGAAGGTTGCGGAAGAAAAGAAGGCAGAAGACAGACGAAAATTCGACTTTTGGTGTTGGTTAGTTTTCAAGCACTATCTCGATTTCTGGGCTAGAAAAAATTTGTCTACTGCAAAGTTGCAGAGCTCTAAATTTCCTACAAAAAGCGGCTGAATTCTGTTTTTTGAAAAACGTGAGGAAAACGGTGAAAAATGTTATTTTTACAGCAATGCTTCTCGCCGTGCAATTCGAAGATCTGATGCGGATTCTCAAGCGCAAACTGAGGAAGTCGATCGTCAAGCGAGGCCACAGCATACAACAAACGGAGGAGTACCTGCAGAAGTGGGATCTATTCAAGTTCATGCGGTACTTCCGCAGTCCTATAGAAGATGAATTGATGGCAGAGGTTGATCGGAGAAACAGGGAACCGGGGGACCACGTGGATGAGGCTGTGCAGGCAGATGCGGCAATAAGGGACGAGCCTGAGCTAACTTCTGATGATCGTCCATCAAATCAAAGGTAATTTTATTGATCAAATAGCGTCACCAAAGGGATTCCCTCACGTCTTTCCCAGTTGTCCTCTCATTTCGAAACAGTAATGGTTTCCAGCTTTTTCATTTTCTCATTTCTCTGCTTTCCCACCTCTGACCGCAACGTCGACCGCAGCGCAAAGCCGACACGCACACATTTTCACCGTTTTCTGCACACCACCGCCGTAACGCAATCCCTCCGCCTAATAATCATTCTCCCTTCTCCATTTCCCACCGACCCTTTCATTCCCGTCTCAACGGCTTAATGTTTCAGAGCCATGAGTCGAACAACGAAGAGAGTCACAAGAAGTATGGCCGCACGGGCAAGAAGTCAACAATCCGCTGGAGGAGCCGAAGAGAGAAACGTCGAGAAAGATGTCCATGCAACAAAATGCGACGTCTCTAACTAGATTTGGACGCAAATGCGCTCATTTGGATCAACAGTTAGTGAGATTTCCCATCGTCGTTTTTTTTATTGCCTCCCGTCATTATTATTTCCGATCATCTATATTATTTTGGATTTCAACTGCATTCCAAAATGTTTGTCAAATATCGTAATTTGTGGTTCATTAGTTGTTCCACAACAGTATTTTTGTTATAAACAAAACGTTTTTGAATTTTTAAGAAATAAAGTTCGTATCAATCACTACGGCTCCAAGAAGATTCTCTTCAGAGTGATTGCGTGAACGATCGTGTTCTTGATCTGGAACTTTACGTTGATCAGACAGAGTGAGTGGAGGGGAGGAACAGATGAATGCATCAAGTTCTTCGTTTAATGTCTAATCACTATTTTTACTGTTTCTTTGTGTTTTTTTTATAATGAAACGTTCTGATGGAACTTTCATATTATTCCCATCGACTTCCCAAGTGATACACAAGAAATCGGACTGTGTCAGCCAGCAACTTTGTTCCATTTCCGGTAGATTGTCACAAGTTATTAAAAAAAGAAATTTTATGATGTAAAGCAAGATGAATCTGTGGAGCATGAGGTAATCCGAATTCGATCGAAACTTCTCAATTCGTTGGCGTTCAGCATCTTTATGCTGGTTTGATGATATTTTTTCAGATGGTTTGATGGTATTTTTTCAACGGTAGCCACTGAGAATATGTGTTGTGTGTTGCACAAAGACATCCTTCATCACAACGCAAAGCCCAATTGGTTCTATCAGTTTAGAAAGTAAGGCAGAATACTCTTCAAAAAGATCACGGCCGAACGCACTAAACTTGATGTCACGGAAGATAACAACGTCGCCAAGTAAGTGCGGCTGAATTTAATAGAAGCATCAGATAGCAATGATAAACCAGTCTCTCACTGCCCGGAGTTATCTCCTGGATTGGGGCTGGGAACCTTGAAATCTCTGTGTCAGCCCTCAAAGCCAACTCACCCATAGGTCTTCTTCATCTGTACGAACCTCTTCACTACCTCAATCAACCTATTGTATCTACTGTCTGTTATATTCATCCTAGATGAGCTGAAAACAAGTTGAAAGGATAGTGTTAGAAAAATAATCGACGAAGAAGTCAGATTACATCGGAGCAAACTGACGCTCTTATGAAAAGTTATCAAATGTTGATGAGAATCTGAAATTTCCAATTGCTAACACATAAGAAAAAAAATTCAACAAGTTTCAATGGAGTTTGACAAAAAGAAATAATGGTCACTCAAAACTGTTCTCGAAATTGGCGTGTCTTGCTATTTTTTCATCCCAGACCTGCATTTGTGTGTGTCTTGTTGTTCTGCTCACAGAAGATCGATTCGCGGGAAGAACGGTGCCCGCTGTGTCCTCCTCTCTGCGTCTCTCCTCTCAACGCGCTCTTTACCCGCGTTGCTCGCGCTGTCTGCGTCTCTTTCACTCGACCCCCCCCCCTATTGGACCATTCGTTATCGGTTATTCATTCACCTACCTTTACCCACCAGAGTAGAAACGTGTTTATTAGTAGCTATGTCTACAGCGAACCATTCTTCATCGAAGGAGTTGAAGAGAAAGTGAGTTCAACTCTTGCACTCCCTTCTCATGGACCTATTCAAGTTGTATTTCGATGGCAATTCGCGACGTTGCGCGACGTATTTTTCCAATTCAAACAACGTCGCGAAACGTCGAGAAATGACGCAAAACTCAAGTTTTACGGCGTTTCACAACAGTGCAAAAACTCCTTTGGGTAGATTTACGAGCGATCGCTGCGAGACCCACAGTCGCAAAACTAATTAGTACTGTTGTGAAACGTCGTGAAGCTCGAGTTTCGCATCATTTCGCGACGTTTCGCGACGTCGTTTGAATTGGAAAAACACGTCGCGAAACGTCGCGAAATGCCATCGAAATACAACTTGAATAGGTCCATCAACGTCTCCATTTTTCAGAGTCATAAGTAGTGAAACAACGAGAAGGATCACACGAAGTATGACTTCAAAGGCAAAAACTCTAAAATCCGCAGGAGAAACCGGAGTGGTGAATGTCGAGAATAGTCGTGCTGGGGTTCGTCAGAACAGTGATGCGGCTAGAGGCGACAACGAAGAGGACGCGCCTCCTGAATCTGAGCAAGATATCCAAGTTCCTGAAACCCAGCAACATCACATGGTGTCTACCGAATCTGGAAGCCCCGACAACTCGTTGATTTCCTCCGCACTCCCGCACGGCATCCCATCTGGACACCTGTCCTTTGAAGAATATGAGCTTTTGTTGAAAACAAAACCCGAGTTGTTCGATAAGAACATTTTGCAAGATTCGCTGATCATCGAACAACTCTTTTTATGTTTTGTGCTCCAGCACAATTCTTCGGAAGTCGAATCGAGTCCAATAAACTTTTCCCGGATTTCCTACAATATATTCGATCGTACTGGGAAGCTGGTTCATTGTGAGTTTTTTATTTTGATCAACTATTTTTCACGAAAGTGTTAGGAAGAAATGAAATCTCAGTTTTTGACGATTATTTCGATTTATGGATTAGCTCCGCAAAGGTGATTCGCAAATCGTATATCGCAAAATTGTAGAGCTTACAATTTCCTACAAAAAAGATGTTAGGCTCATCTTTGAAAACATCGATGAAAATAGTGTAACAAGTGATCTTTACAGCAACCTCTCTGGCTGAACACTACATAAAAATGGAAACTAGTTTCAAAGAGAAAATGAACGAAGCGATTCTGAAGTTCGGGCGAAACGAAGACGAGATGTTGGAAGAAGTGTGGAGATGGAACCGACATAAATTCATGGCATTTTACGACAAAAGAATGGAGAATAGGCTCTGTGATGAGGCTCTGCAGAACACTACTGCGGATACGACCATTGAGCTGGATTCTGATTCTACGAGACAACTGGAGTCGGACTCGGATTTGGAAATGGATCCAGATACGGAATCGACTATATGGATTCACGAGGACGATTAGCTTGATGTACCGACGCCGTCGACGAAGGCTCCAAATCTATCGCCGTTTTCATCTCCCTTTTCATCCCCGTTTTCATCCCCGTTTCATTCCCGTCTCTCCGTTTTCATCTAAATGTTTAATTTGTTTTAGAGGTGGTAGCTCTACTTCCGTGTCGAATGATTAAAATTGCAGTAGTTCTACCAAATAAACCAAAAGTTGTGGTACTTTGAATAAAAATAGCATATGAAACATTTGAAACCGTATTCGCACAGTTCCAGCTTCTGACATTCCGCAGTTTTCAGAATAAGCGTGAAAAATCATTGGAGTTATGGAATTTCAAACAAAGTGGCTTCCTCATGGCAAACAACTTCATTGTTTCAAATCGTCGCGATCATCATCACATGTTCCAAAACACTGTCCAAGAGAAATGAATAGCGCATTGATATTTGCAACCCCACTATGTATTCCAAATTCCTTAGAACCAGCTTGAATGTTTCAGTTTCACAGTACAAACGAGTGACGTGCGCATGGGTCGAAATGCGGGAAAACGTTTGTGGCGTTAATTTGAACATTGAAAGATCCGAAAAGAGAAAAGAAAAGCAAAACAAAAATTCATTACTATGTATACTCTTCGAAAAGCAGTCACAACTGTTTATTTTGCAGAGGGTGTGATTCGAGCTCTATGACTACTGATAACGTCGGATTGAGAAAAAATTTGTCTTTCACAGTGAATATAAGGCGAGCTGAAAACCGAAAAAAAAACCGAGAAGGAACCAAAAATAGTGGGACTCGTTAAATTCGTGGAATATTTTGAATTTTTTTGAGATCAAGAAATAAATTTTCGAGATTTCATCTCACCGGCTCGCGGCGGAGCACAAGAGAAAAAACGGTTTTTTGAAAAAATTTTCAGTCGGAATTTTGCGGTATAGGTATTTATATCTCGACCCATAGAATACGGTCATCACAACGAAAAATCACAGAAAAATCAATCAAGGCCGCTATCAGTAATAAAAGATAAATCATTTTTGGAATGAGCGGAAGGCTTTGGTAGGATCGCTTTATTGGAGTGGCACCGGGGTTTTGATACAGTATTTCCGACGTTTCGACTGTTTATAGTCATCATCAGGGATTTGGTTTAATTACCTATAAACAGAAAGAACTTAGGTGATTACATAGGCGTTCAAAAAACCGAGTAAGGTGAAGGATGGAAAGGAAGAAAGAAAGAAAGAAAGAAAAGAGAAGAGAAAGAGAGACAATCATCAGATTGAAGAAAGGCAATTGTGGTTGGGGGCTAATAGTGGGTGGCCAAGCAGACCATAGACATATCCCAAAAAACAAATCGATATTGGTGTGAGAGGGGGAGTGATAGAGGTAGAGGTACAGGGAGGAGGGGGGGGGACAGGTGGATGAGGGTCAGGTCAATTTTAGATATCCAAGATTGGCGACCATGTCCGTTAGCTCCTCCTTTGTGTTCAACTCCGGCTTCTCCATTTTGATATAAGTACCCTCGAGGATCCGGCGTTTCCAGGTGTTCCTCTCAATATCCAAAAGCTCCAAATGTAGTGACAAAGGGCCTCCGTTGTGTGCCTCCACTGAGTGTTTTGCCCAAGTGGTTGATTTGTAAGATGGGACATGCGGTTTCTCAGCAGCACGGTAATGTTCGTTTATGCGCTCCGCTAGCGGGCGTCCGGTCTCTCCGATGTAGGATTTATTGCAGTCGCATGTGATTCGGTAGATGCCTCCTTTGATGCAGCACATGCCTAGTCCTAGAGTGGGGCAAACACGACAGTTGCGTCTCTCGCATGGGTGGCCAAGCAGACCATATAATTTGGTGAAATCATCCGTTAATCACTGAAAATGGCCTTGATTACGAACACTGTATCCAAAAATTATAGAAAAATCTTTTGAGGCTGTTATCAGTAATGAAAACACCACTGCCTTAAAAATCAGAAAAATTAGTATACAAAGTTGTCGTGCCCTTTTTTCTCTCCGTCATCGTCATCATTCGTTCTTTCTCCTTTCCCTATTTTTCCCCGACCCTTTCATTCTCTTCTCAACGTCTCACTGTTTCAGAGCCATGAGTCGAACAACGAAGAGAGTCACAAGAAGTATGGCAAGAAGTCAACAATCCGCTGGAGGAAGCCAAAGAGGGAAACGTCGAGAATCGTCGTGCTCGAGTTTGTCAGAACAATGCTGTCAAGGCTGAGCCGGATCTCAAAGATTCCCGAAACGACGAGCTGCACGAGCAAATGCACGAAGAGCCAGCGGCTGAGCCATTCGTCCGAGCTCCTCAAAGCAATGAGGAACCTAATTATCGAGCGCCTTGGGATATCGAAGTCCCGGTTTTCGAAGACGAGGATGAGGAGGAGGCTTGGCATGCTGCCCAGTGGGAAAACGGAAAGGAGTATATCCGGCAACATGTAGAGTTGCACAAAAGGCGCATTGAGCAACAAGAACAAGGATCCGATCAGATGAGCTCCTCCCCACCCACCCGCACAATCCCATCCAGACTCATGCCATTCGAAGAATATGAGCAGTTGCTGAAGACGAGTCCGGAGGAGTTGGACGACGAGGAGCTCGTCAAGAGCTCGCTGGTCGTCGAAGAAATGCTCATAACCGGTGCGATTGAGCACAAATTATCGAAAAACTCGGAGCATCCAATCAACTGGGATGATGTATCTCATAAAATATTCCAGCGAACAGGATTTTTGTGTCAACGTGAGTTTCTTTTTCGTTTTATTAGTGATATCGGTAGTGATTGGGAAAATAATTGATTACGAAGAAGTAGAACAAGCGGGTCTATTTGGAAAAATCAGAGGGAACAGACGAAAATTTGATTTTTGGTGTTGGTTAGTTTTCAAGCATTATCTCGATTTCTGGGCTAGAGAAAAGTTATCTACTGCAAAGTTGCAGAGCTTTGAATTTCCTACAAAAGAATGTTGCAATCCTTATTGAAAAACGTGAGGAAAATGGTGAAAAATGTGATTTTTACAGCAATGCTTCTCGCCGAACAATTCGAAGATCTGATGCAGATCCTCAAGCGCAAACTGAGAAAGTCGATCGTCAAGCGAGGTCACCGCATACAACAAACGGAGGAATACATGCGGAAGTGGGATCTTTTCAAGTTCATGCGGTACTTCCGCAGCCCTATAGAAGATGAATTGATCGCAGAGGTTGCCCGGAGAAACAGGGAACCGGTGGACCAGGCGGCGGCGCAGGCAGATGCGACAATAAAGGACGAGCCTGAGCCAACTTCTGATAGTCGTCCATCAAATCAAAGGTAATTTTATTGATGAAATCAGTTGCCCTCTCATTTCGAAACAGTAACTTTTTCCAGCTCTTTCATTTTCTCATTTCTCGGCTTTCCCACCTCTGACCGCAACGCCGACCGCAGCGCAACACGCACGCATTTTCACCGTCTCTTGCACACCACCGCGGAAACGCAGTCCCTCCACCTTAAAAATCATTCTCCCTTCCCCATTTTTCACCGACCCTTTCATTCCTGTCTCAACGTCTCAATGTTTCAGAGCCGTGGATCAAACAACAAAGAGAGTCACAAAAAGTATGGCCGCACGGGCAAGAAGTCAACAATCAGCTGGAGAAGCCGAAGAGGGAAACGTCGAGAAAGATGTCCATGCTCCTCGAAACAAAAGGCGACGTCTCTAACTAAATTTGGACGCAAATGCGCTTATTTGGATTGACAGTCAGTGAGATTTTCCATCGTCGTTCGTCGTTTTTTTTTTCTTTTTATTGCCTCCCTTCATTATTCTCCCAGAACATCTTTCTTATACTAAAAGGGAGAGGATGTGTGTCTGTCTGTCTGTCTGTGGGTTTCTTTGTCCACAGCCGTTTCTCAGCCGCTACTGGACCGTTTTAGCCCATTTTTGGCACAGAGGTCAGAAGTATTGACCGCAAGGTGCACGTAAAATTTCTAAGCGATCCGTCAACTTTTACGGCTTCTGGACTGATTTTTGTGTATTTTCCCTCTTAATTGCGCCTCTGGGTAGGTTGCGTCGACTCGACTCGCCTATCTTCCCAGAGGCAGGTTTGGGGCATAGCCCAGGCAGAGAGGCGGCGTTAGCCGCCTCGATTGGCCTGGTCTATATTATTTTGGATCTAAACTGCATTCCAAAATTCTTGTCAAATATCGTAATATAACGTGTTCTCCGTAAGAATCGAGTATGGTGTGCCTTAGGGGCAAATTTTTATGTGAGTATGTTGATAAGGACTAGTACTACCCATCTGCACCGACTTAGCCTCCGGGGTCCACCTGGAGGAGTACGGTAGGTGCTCAAAGAGCACAAAATCGACTTTTTTGTTTGTGCTCCAAAGAATCCCAAAAAATTCTGAGATGTCAAGGACACTAATGTGGTTGTGTTCCCAAAATGTGGAGTCTGGGCACTTCCTAATTTTTGAGAAAAAATTCAAAATGTCAATTTTTCATCACTTTTTCAGAGAAATGTAAATTTTTCGGTTCTTAGTAGAAGTTAGCGGCACTAGTTCTCTACAGTAAAACGTACCCATATGTGATAGTTTCAAAGTTACAAAGAAGTGGTGTCATAACAATTCCATGTTTACAGTTTTACAGCTGAATGTATAGTTCATATTTCACTAAATGTCTGTTTTCTAACCCAGTAGGAGGTTGCGAACAGGGAAATTTCAGTCGGAACCTCAATTTAGTGAGTAAAAAAGGTTCCTTTTATGAATTTGTAAAAATCAACTTCTCTGGATTTTTAAAAATTCATAGTATCCGAGGTCTGTCAAGAAGGCATATCTCCACTTTTGAAGCATGGATCAACTCAAAAATTGAACGAAAACCAGGCCTAACTGACTTCTATCGATAGCACTATCAGTTATCTTCAAATCAAAAAAAAAATTTTTTGGTCCCAAAAATCTTCATGGTTCGGACCCCAAAATATGGTGAAAAAACTTTTTTTTTGATTTTTATTGTTTGGAGTGTGGAATCGATAGAGGTCACATTTATGTGCTTTTTGGGCAAATTTGAGCCTGATACATGCATTTTCTGCTACGTTACGACTACATGAAAGTCGATGCTCACAGAGCTCTCCGAACTTCAAAAAATCGGAAAAAATTATTTTTCACTTTCTGAAAGTGAACATGGTTTTCATCGACCTGGATGCGCATTTTGCCAATGTCAGAGCGTTCTGACGGCTTCAAAACGATAACTCGTTGTCTCGTTTAGAGCGAATCACATCGAAAAATGATCTGGGAAACTGTAAACATGGAATTGTTATGACACCACTCCTTTGTAACTTTGAAGCTATCACATATGGGTATGTTTTACTGTAGAGAACTAGTGCCGCTAACTTCTACTAAGAACCGAAAAATTCACATTTCTCTGAAAAAGTGATGAAAAATTGACGTTTCGAATTTTTTCTCGAGAATTAGAGAGTTTCCAAACTCGACATTTTGGGGAAACATACACATTAGTGTCCTTGCCATCTCAGAATTTTTTTGGGATTTTTTGGAGCACAAACAAAAAAGTCAATTTTGTGCTCTTTGAGCACCTACCGTACTCTTCCAGGTGGTGCTCGGAGGCTAAGTCGGTGCACATTGGTAGTACTAGTCTTTATCAACATACTCCCAAAGTTTCTTGACTCTAACTCATCTATAACACCCTAAGGCACACCCCCTTTTGACCATGCTCGATCCTTCCGGAGAACACGTTATATGTGGTTCATTAGTAGTTCCACAACAGCTCTTTCGTTATAAACAAAACTTTTTTGAATTTTTAATGAAGAAAGCTCGTATCAATCACTACGGCTCCAGGAAGATTCTCTTTAGAGTGATTACGTGAACGATCGTGTTCTTGATCTGGAACTTTACGTTGATCAGACAGAGTGAGTGGAGGGGAGGAACAGATGAATACATCAAGTTCTTCGTTCAATGTCTAATCACTCTTGTTACTGTTTCTTTGTGTTTTTTCTTGTGATGAAACGTTCTGATGGAACTTTCATACGATTCCCATCGACTTCCCAAGTGATACGCAAGAAATCGGACTGTGTCAGCCAGCAAACCAGTTTGTTCCATTTTTGACAGATTGTCACAAGTTATTAAAAAAGAAATTTCATGAAGTAAAACAAGATGAATCAGTGGAGCATGAGGTAATCAGAATTCGATCGAAACTTTTCAATTCGTTGGCGTTCAGCATCTTTATGCTGGTTTGATGGTATTTTTTCAGATGCATCGCCAGACGATCCCTTCCATTAAACCGCTGATTACATGTGATGCATCCGTAATGTTTGATGTCTGTAATTGAACAGAATGCCATGTGTATGCATCTGATTCAAACTACTCACTGTTGTGCACATTGTGTCACGTTGGCTTTAATGATGTGATGAACGTGAGGGAAGTGGGATTCTTGACGATTGGCTCGAAGTATGTAGCTCTTTTGAACAATGTTTTTCGTCGTTTTCAAATTGAGTTCCAACGATTCACCAATCATCTTCAACTTCTCATCGTCAAGTGGGCTCAGCGCTGCTTCCAGTGTGTCGAGGGTCTTATTCTAAAAAACGATCGTTTTTGATGGGTTATTATAAGAGATACTGACGATTTTCTTAACTTTCTTCCTCAGCTGACTCCTCTTCTCCATTGTTCTTGTTATCAATTCTATGAATCACTCCCATCTCCACGAATATATTATGAATCCTTTTCTTCGACACTTTGCAATCCTCTGTCATTGTTTTCCTCATCTCCATTGTTAGTGTCTTCCCGCTTTTGAAAATCCTTCCAATTTCAACGAACGTTGCCGGGTGATTCTGTTTGAAACCCTGCAAATCGGATAGTTACAACTGACTGAGGTGTACAGTAAATTACAGAAAAAATTATCACCATCTTCCGAATCATCCGAAGTCAGGATGTATCTGCCGTGCGAGTACTTCGACGAGGAGACATCGAAAGGAACTCCTTCTTTTTCTTCTTTGTCATCCGAACGGATTGTGTATCTTACTTCGGAGGGGCTGAAATGATGAAACTGAATGAGAATCCACGCCAAATGCTCACCTGTACGTGACAGCTGGTTGGGTAATCACGGAGACGGTCGACGGCGGAATGTTGAAGTATTGGTGTTTCGGTTCTGGTGGAGCAGTTGTAGATGTGAGAAATTTCATCGAGCGAGTTCAGAAAATATTCGGCACGATTGCCGGCAAAACCCTCCACGCCCCTCTTGTACAAAGTACGACGAAGTGCGGAACCCCCAGTGCAATCTATGAAAAACAACCGAGCTTTCGAGAGAAAGTGTCGAAGTACTGTACTTTTTGGATCCGCTTGATGAGGGCAATTCTGCACAGTTGTCGACACGATTTGGCACGATTGCCGGCATTTTTCGGACAAAATGCGGCAATACGCGGCAATCGTGCCGTTTTTTGCCGGCATTCGTGCCGAAAATTCTCTGAGAGGAGAGGTTGGTACACAGGTGGTGAGACTGTCGGCATTTCGAATGCTGTTCGACTGCTCCACTTAGATTTTTCCAATATGAATTTTTAATTAATTCGAAAACGATGCTTGGGAAACCGCCTGGAGAGTGTCATTGCCTACAACAAAACGAAATGAGCACAGAGGTTGTCGTGAAAAATCGAAAATGAGAAAGATATCACGACTTGTCGAAAACTTCCGGAAAAAAGAGATGTCCAGACGCTCATTGATACTTAATGAAAGCAGATCTGATAGGTTAATAGAAACGAAGATGAATGTAAACTGTTTCAGAATAGTAAAACAGCCAAATTTCTAGGATAACGTAAATGGTGAGCGGAGCGAGGCCGTCAAATTTTTCTCTCTCTCTCTCTCTCTCTCTCTTTTTCTGTCTTAGTGCCTCTCTCATCTTCTATTGCTTCTATTTATCGAACTCAATCGTTAAGCCATGTTCACAAATGAGAGATTCGTGTCCTTTTACTATTAAGCGTGTCCCAGTCTAGTGAACCTCGCACGAGGATACTTACTTTGGATACTTTGGAGGTCTGTATTCATGATGTGGCATCATGCAGACCACAGCTCAAAGACTGCCAAGTCTTTCGATCTTTCGCGAGGGAAATTGCTAGCTTTACTCGCGGAAGAGAGTGCACTGTACTCTCTGTTCTTTTTTGTTTCAAACACTCTACAACTCTTACCTGTGTTGCCTATTCTCCAATTTTTCAGTTTATTACCTCTCCTCCTCATCCCTCAATGTTGATACGCTTTTGAAACTTCTTGACGACAAAACGCGCACTTTGAACGCCGCTGGGTCCACCCGGAAAATCAACGTCAGGGTTTTCTAGTGTGGCATAGCAAAGGCAAAGAGTAGCACACTGTATTGTGATTTCATGAGATCCGTCGAACAGTCCCAATTTCTCCTCTTCTGTGGGGTTCTGACAGAAGATGGGCCATCTGTCCGTGAGATTGCCTAGACGATCATTGGTCGAGTGTACTACGCAATAAGGTACTGGCAGGTAGAAGTTGCGTATTAGTTTTGAAGAGAGAATGTACTACGCAATAAGGAACTGGCCGGGAGCATCGAGGCAGAGGGGTCGATTGCATCATACGGCGACTGCGTGGATTCTCGGCCAACTACCCCTCCTAGTCATCCCTCGATTTTGGTTCGTATTTCCCAGATCAATTGACGACATAATATGGTTAGAGCGTTTTCCTATGTTTTCCTATTATGAGTTCGCAGCAAGCGTTGACTTCGTCTCTGAAATTTACGCGCTGCCTCTTTCTTTCGTTGCGGGACCTTCGCTGACACCGCGACTGCGGAGTCCACGCTCGCTCTGTTCTCCCTTGGGTGTCGGGTCCTCGGGAATTCTCGCCTGTTCTCCCGAAGGTGTCTGTCTGACAGTTAGTATAAAATAGTATAAAATTACTCGCTTCTCATTTGTATATGACATCCTTAAGGTCCGATTGAGGGAGCGCATCACTCTCGTTTGGAGAAGAGATACGGGAAACGTTTTAGGAGGCAAGAAGATCAAGAAACAGAGCACAAAGAACGGATAATTCGAAAAGAACATCAGAGGGCCCTTGGCAGCATCACTAGTTCTGTTTGAAAAGTGATTCGTCAGCACCAATGGCTCCATTGTTAAAGGGTCCATTGCCTTCAATTGCCGTTCCAATATTTACATTTCATTATGAAAAACAGTCAAAACGTTATTTTTCAATCCAATAGAGTCATATTGTTTGAGCATTGGAACATTCAGCTCAAATCAGCTTTTCGTTTGAGAAATGGTTTATTGAACTCACCTGGATTGTCAACATTCAATAATCTTGGCACATCAGAATCTTGTCTGAAATTGAAAACACAGGTGGTGAGACTGTCGGCATTTCGAATGCTGCTCGACGCCCATAATTGAACTTTTCTTATGTGAATTTTCAATTGAACGAAAAAAACATGGTAGCGCAATATAAACCATCAGATTCTTCCAAAGGAGGCCAAGAAATAACTGAATTAGAATGATTTTTTGAGTAAAATGATTGCTCTTTTTGATTATTTATCACCTTCTGAAATAGCTAAAGATTGATTGTTGCACGGAACGCCGAAAATATTTCCAAGGAAAACGGAAGACGGAAACGGAACCGCTAAATTTCTTATGGAAAATGGAGACGGAAGCGGAAGCCCCCAAAATGTGCTGACGACAGAAGCGGTAGACGGAAGAGGGAATTCCGTGAATAGAAGCAAAGAAACTTATAAAATATTTCAGAATAGTAAAATTGCCGAATTCCAATGGTAACGTAAATGGCGAGCGGAGCGAGCCGTCAAATTTGTCTCTCTCTCTCTCTCATTCAATGCCAATGTCGGGTTTTATTAACGCGCTATCACAGAGTCAAAGAGTAGCATACATTTCAAGATATCCTTCGACCAGTTCCAATTGCCATGTCCCCCGTTCCGCGATCGCGTGCGAGTTTGAATTCTGACAGAGGATGGGCCAACTGTCCGTGAAATAGGTTGAGTGTACTACGCAATAAGGAACTGGCAGGTAGGAATTGCGTAGAGAGTGGACTACGCAATAAGGAACTGGCAGGTAGGAGTTGCGTAGAGTGTGGACTACGCAATAAGGAACTGGCAGGTAGGAGTTGCGTAGAGTGTGGACTACGCAATAAGGAACTGGCAGGTAGGAGTTGCGTAGAGTGTGGACTACGCAATAAGGAACTGGCAGAGAGCATTTGGGCAGAGGGAGTCGATTGCATCATACGGCGACTGCGTGGATTCTCGGTCAACTATCTCTCCTCGTCATCCCTCGATTTTGATTTCTATTCCCTAGAGCTCTAATGAGATCTCAGGCATGAATTCCCTCTGTTGAACCGAAATATGGAGAACTAAAAAATAAAGTTAACCTGTTCACCTCCAGTATTCTTTCTTCACCTGTAGTTGGTCGCGTTGAACACGTCTCGCTTCTTGCCCTTGGTCGGGTCGTCGGGAGTTCCCGCCTGGCCTCCCGAAGGTGTCTGTCCCGGCACTTGGAGGAAGAAATACTCAGTCTCAGCGTTTTTCGTCATTTTTTTGTTTTCCCAGTCAGTCCGAATATCGTGGGATTGTTTCCACGAGGACAGCCAAAGTAATTTATTTCTGTCCTGGATGACAGGGGATGTAACAAAATTCTTCTCTCGTTTCACTCGCGAAGAACATCTTTTCTCGATGTCAGAGCGAATGGATTGAAAGGGTTATATTACAGAGTTTATTTAGGGTGTAGCAGCGTGTTTGAGTTCAAATCCCGACAGAAAACTCCCGGATGCTCCGTGCTAGTTCCTTATTGCATAGTCCAGTCATTTCAAGAAATCCGTAACCCAGTTCCAATTGCCCTTTCCCCTTTTTCGCGAGGGGCGTGCGAGCGTGGGTTCTGACAGAATATTGGCCAACTTTGAAGACAACCTGTGCCCATTTCGAATACTTTTCCAGGCTATTACACATTTCAAGCGGTTTCCCAAACGTCGTCTTTGCATTAATTGAAGATTCACATTAAAAATCCAATTATGGGCGTCGAGCGGCATTCGAAATACCGACAGTCTCACCACCTGTGTACTACTCTCTCCTCGCGTACCCCTTTCGCTCCGCCCTTGCACTCTCCGCCCACCGGTAAACCGTATAAAAGGGGGCAGCTGCCTCCTATCTGCCCACTCAGCTCACTCTGGACGAGGAGGGGAATGATATTCTTGCGATCCCAACGCTGGCAGGAATATCATTCCCTGAGTCTTTGAGCTGGTTCTCCCTCCTAGAGTCCTGACCTGGACTCTGTTCTGATTCCCCCCCGAATCCCCCTAAACTCCCCATTAAGAGACCTGACATGGTCTCTTCCCTTAATAACTGATTCTTACTGAATTCCCATCTAGAGTCCTGACTGGACTCTATCCCCCTGATTTCATTTAATTTCCCATATGATTCTGGTACTACTGGATACCGATTGTAAGTGTTTTTTTCAAGTTCTTTACAAATTTTCCGACTTTCAGATGTTCTTGGTTCCGAGCCTATCGGCTCTTGGCGTCATCTTAGGACTCCCGATCTGCAATGTGTCGCTCAAAACCTGGATTCGAATAGGAGAAATGGTGAGATTTTCTGATTAGTTGTTTTCTGAAACCTTCAAATGTGTTTCCAGATGTCCCAATTCTGATCCTGCAATGAACGGTCCGTTTGATGGGTTTTGGTTGTCCAGAGACGGCCAGTCGCTTCAGCAGACTCATTGGATGGTTTGGCGGTGATGACCGCTCGTCTAGCAGCTGGTATCCGGGTCTACCAGGACCCAAAGTACGGTGAGTTGCAGATGTAAAAATAGCCAGAGTAACCATTGATCTGCCACAGGCAACCGCAAGTGGTCAAACAGGTGCCAACCACCTACCAACTCTTGTTGAGTGCCAGCAAAAAGGACCAAGGAGTGGACGGATCGGCGCAAGGAGTTGAAGGAGGAGCAGACGGAGCAGATTCGACTTGGATTGGTCTACTTGTAGAGGTGAGTGGATGCGGAGATGATGGCCGATTTTGAAATTTTTCAGATCTGCCGTTTTCCCAACACCGACGACCGTAAGACCACCGTATGCTCTTTTCTCTCTTCATGTGAACAATTGGTTTCGTTCACGGTGCATGACTTTGCCTCTTCCACGTCGATATGATGATCTACACACTTTTTTGCGTAAGTTTCTGGGAAAGAGAAACGAGGAGCAACCATTTTCTTTACAGAATCCAACGCGCTCATCACTAACGACCGCTTGCAATAATACGGAGACGATGACGTCACACCATGAAATGTTGGGTATGTCTGGAGGATAAACCCCACTCGGAGACGGAAGCTGTTTGTGATTATGGCCGAAATGGATGCGGGTCGAAAAGCTGCGGAAGATCTGCGTGTCGAGTTCGAAACATCGCTCGAGAAGACCGGCTCCCTGATCATGTGTCCTGCGCATCTTCCAGAGGCCGCGAAGGTGCTGATGCGTCTGCTGAACATCGAACACATCGAACAACAGCCGGATCATGAAGCCGTCGAGAAAACGTTCTCCCTAACTCAGCGCATCGACCAAAAAATGATGCAAAAAAGTCTTGTGGTAGTCAATGTTATTGTTTCAAACTAATAAAACAACTATAATTTGAATTTTTCTTTTGTCTTTCCCCTATCAATACGCGAGGAGCGCCGAGAGCACCTGAATCGGTTTTTCCTGCCGTGATACACTCTGATAACGGTAATTTTATGGGAAAATATCGCAGTGATAAGAACACCTGAGAACCGAGTCACTCCAAACCATTTTGTAGTTGTCTAGACTCACAGTGCTGGCCAAAATCCACGCAGTTGCCGTATGATGCAATCGACTCCCTCTGCTCGAATGCTCCCCGCTAATTCCTCATTGCGTAGTCAACTCTCTACGCAACTGCTACCTGCCAGTACCTTATTGCATAGATGGCCCATCTTCTCTCAGAATCCACACTTGCACGCGGAGAGGGGGGACAGGGCAATCGGAACTGGTTTGTGGAGTCAACCCGATGCAATGACAGGTATGAGTTCCATGTGGACTCCTTCAAATGGTCAGTTTTGCAGCGTCCCAACGCCTGCTCCAGCTCCACTTCGCTTCTCGAATGAACCTTCTGCTCTTCAATTTGCGCCAAGATCTACGGTGGGCACATCTACAACTGCTCCATCAGCACCGAAACACCAATACTTCAACATTCCGCCGTCGATCGTCTCCGTGATTACCCAACCAGCTGTCACGTACAGGTGAGCATTTGGCGTGGATTCTCATTCAGTTTCATCATTTCAGTACTCCATTCCCTGCGGTTCTCGGATCGATTGGCTCATCTCTAACGTAAGATGCTTTAAGAACACAGTAGAAACGTTTCATTTTCAGAAGATACACAATCATTTCGGACGACGAAGAAGAAGAAGAAGGAGTTCCTCTCGATGCCTCCTCGTCGAAGTACTCGCTCGGCAGGTACACCCTGACTTCAGATGATTCGGAAGATGGTGATAACAAGGAAAAGACTCCATTTCGAGTTCCATACACCCAATTCTCTTCGTCGGCGCTCCAGACGCTGATCGATGTGTACAATTCGAACAAGACGCCGAACCGCGAAACCAGACGGATGATCGCTGTGACCACCGGTAACTCAGAAGGAACATGTCAGATGGGCCACCCTGGGAACCGAATGAATTGGTTCGGGAAATGTGAGTACCTGTGAGAGTAGTATAACGCCATATTCAAAAGTTTGCCTTTTTTCCTTATTCCGGAGATATTTTGAAAAATCCATTTTTTTGGCACTCGGAGGATAGACCCTCTTCAAGAAATCATAACTAATTTAGAATTTGTGTAAACGAGTTGGTCGAAAAACGAAAATGGAGCTAATTAGTTGTAGATTACGGTAAAAATACAAATGATTATTCATCATTTGAATTGGAGACCGTATGTCAGAAAATGTGCCAATGTCAGTAGACCCCATTTCTGAATTTGATCACTTTTCGGAGAGATGGAGTGATAACACTAGGTGGGCAGGGTTTCTTGGTAGTTGTGAGTTACAATCATGATATAAAAACTGGGGGTAACCGATCATTTACGAAACAAATTTCCACTTTTAGTGCGACCCAATTTTCAAAATTTCAAGGTTTTTTGTTTAAGCGGTAAGTGAGTTTCATAGCTTGAAAGACCATGTCCTGGGGACCATTTTTGCAGTTGAACGTTTTTTGATATCTCTTATCACTTTCGAGATATCGACTGAGAAATGATGTCCACTCAATATGAGAACACGCGTCAAAAAGTGCCGAAAAAGTCAATTTTTGGATTATTGTTATTTTGTTGAATTTCCACGAGTACAACATGAAATGGGTTTATACAAACAATTTTAAGTATAAAGTCTAAGAATAAACACTTATTTCCTGCAGATTTAGTGGCCCCCTTTCTATTTTCCCCATATTTTGACCGTTTTAGGAAGGGTAGTGCCGGGATTTTCGTCGAATTCTCGAAGATTATTTTGAGATCTCAGAATGGGAATGATTCATTACTACCTAGATCAATATGATTGAGTAGTTGTTGTCTTGAATTTCAATCTTCAGGGTACACATTTTCAGTGTTCTATAACCCGTGTTCTCGTGTTGAGTGGACATCATTTCTCAGTCGATATCTCGAAAGTGATACGTGATTTCAAAAAACGTTCAAATGCAAAAATGGTCCCTAAGACATGGTCTTTCAAGCTATGTAACTCACTTTCAGATTGAACAAAAAACCTTGAAATTTTGAAAATTGGGTCTCACTAAAAGTGGAAATTTTTTTCGTAAATGATCGGTTACCCCCAGTTTTCATATCATGATTGTAACTCACAACTACCAACAAACCTTCCCCACATAGCGTTATCACTCCATCTCTCCGAAAAGTGATCAAATTCAGAAATAGGGTCCACTGACATTGGCACATTTTCTGACATACGGTCTCCAATTTTAAAGCTGAGTAATCATTTGTATTTTTATTGCAATCTACAACCAATCAGCTCCACTTTCGTTTTTTAACCAACTCGTTTACACATTTTCTAAATTAGTTATGATTTTTTGAAGAGGGCCTATCCTCCGTGTGCCAAAAAAATGGATTTTTCAAAATTTCTCCGGAATAAGGAAAAAAGGCAAACTTTTGAATATGGCGTTATACTACTCTCACAGGTACTCACATTTCCCGAACCAATTCATTCGGTTCCCAGGGTGGCCCATCTGACATGTTCCTTCTCAGTGGAGCGCATCAACAACTGGTTTAGAAACCGCCGTCAGAAGGGGAGATTGAAAAGACTTCGGCAGGAATGGTGAGTCTCCCCATCAGTCCCCATCTATCCATTCTTCCTGCTCCTTTCAGCCCCACCGTCGCCCCAATTCCACACTTTCATTACAAGCCAGAGATGCGCGCTCATATGGAGACGTTTTTCCAACAGAGAAGCAAGTATCCATCTCGTCTGCAGGCCCAGATGATTGCATCTGAACTGGGAATAACTAGTAAGAAGGTGAGAGAGAATGCGTTCAGTTACATCGAATCATACGTGTTTTTCAGGTGACAACCTGGTTTAATCGTCGTCGTCGTGAAGAGAACAAGACAGCGGCAATCTGGCAAGCTGAGCGGATCGATTGAACGCTAATGCTCTTCTTAACATGACCATTGATAACTCAGTTCGCTGTGTCTACAGAGCCCATGCTCACTTATGTAACATTCATGTTGATCATCTCATTCACCCCAATTCCCATAGAATCTTTATAAGTCAACCCATTTTTATTCAGAACTATGTAATTTCACTGTATCCTTGACTATATACCCTTTCGATGTTCCGCCGACATCCTAATAAACTGTTTTCCCTGTTTCTTCAATCTTTTCGATATTAGTTACCGGCTACACTTGGGAGTACGCGACAGTTCCTGAAGAAAGTTGTCTTTTGAAAACTTTTGGATTCCGCTGTTTTCCAAGAGCATCGTCGCCTGAATTATCATGACGAACCGGACAACTGTCTCGAGAATCGGAACCTGCACTCCAATTTGCTTCGAATCGGTCCTCCGACGTCATCCCATCGCTCTCCCTCCAAGTGCTCCCTTCCCATGATCGACGACTCGGATCAATTGCTTTGAATTGTCTTCCGGTCCCCAATTCTCATTCCTTCTGTACTATTATTCATGCACATCCAACTGGTTGTCTTCTCAGCTAACAACCTCTCTCCATGGTTTGGCCTCTGCGTCGATCTCCCTCGCTCTCCCCCCCCCCTTTTCCTCTTTTTCACATTTTCCGCATCGAACTTGCACTCGGACACCCTCAGCAAAGTCACTCTCTTCTACAAGTGCGATCCGCCGCTGATTAATGAAGCTGTGATGCTTGTCAAGCAGCAAGTCTACTCTCCGAACGACTATCTCTGTCGAAAAGGCGAGAAAGCAAAGGAGATGTTCATCGTGCGAAAGGGAACACTTGGCGTCATCGACGACGACACTGGCGTTGAGCTTGATCAGCTTAGCGAGGGCTCAACGTTCGGAGAGCTTTCGATCATTCATGTGAAAGGCAACTTGCTGGGAGAACAGAGAAGTGTGTCATTGAGAAGTGTCGGATACTCGGACGTCTATATTCTTCACCAAGACGGCGTGGCGCGATTGCTTCAAGAGTACCCAGAAGAGAGATTGCGACTGTTAGGTAATGGTAGCTGAAAATGAGCCTACTTTTTGAACATTCCCTCTTTTCAGCTCGTCGTATGCTCCACTCGAAGGGACTGCTGGAAACCACAAAGATTGATGAAATGTGCAAGAATGACCTTGAAGACGAAAAAGAGGGAAATGTAAGACCCACCAAAATATAAGTACTTGACCAGTACTAACAGATCGAATTGCTTTCAATCGATGAGCAACTGAACCGGACGGAAAAGATTATGGTTCGACTCGAAAGCGAGTTGGGAGACATGATAACATCGTTTTCGGTGAGTGAGATTGTAGGAAACAGACAGCAATCGAAAAAAAACCTGTGTTCATTGTACGATCACAATTTGAAAACATAATAGGATACAGTAATGGTAAACAAAAAAAAAGTGGACTCAAGACCATCACATTTGCACCTTTCTCAGGTCATAATCACTTTTCAATACTCCTCTGTAAACATCCGCTCGGATTCTCTTCTTGTTCGAATTGTAGACGTTCTCGAGGGCGGTGACTCGTTGCTTGGAGAGCTTGTATGCTGAACACAGCCTTCTCGCGTATTGATAGGGTTGTTAGTGATGAGCGCGTTGGATTTTGTAGAGAAAATGGTTGCTCCCCATTTCTCTTTCCCAGAAACTTACCCAAAAAAGTGTGTAGATCATCAATTCGACGTGGAAGAGGCAAAGTTATGCAGCGTCAATGAAACCAATTGTTCACATGAAGAGAGAAAAGAGCATACAGTCGTCGGTGTTGGGAAAACGGCAGATCTGACAAATTTCAAAATCGGCCACCATCTCCGCATCCACTCACCTCTACAAGTAGACCAATCCAAGTCTGATCTGCTCCGCCTGCTCCTCCTTCAACTCCTTGGTCCTCTTCTCCTCGTTCACTGGAAACATATTTGAAGGTTTCAGAAAACAACTGATCAGAAAATCTCACCATTTCTCATATTCGAATCCAGGTTTCGAGCGACACATTGCAGATCGGGAGTCCTAAGATGACGCCAAGAGTCGATAAGTTCGGAACCAAGAACATCTGAAAGTCGGAAAATTTGTAAAGAACTTGAAAAAACATTTCCAATCTGTATCCAGTATCACCAGAATAATATTGGAAATTTAAGAGAATCGGAGGGATAAGAATAGAGTCCAAGAATCTAAATGGGAGTTCAGTGGGAATCAGTGAATAAGGGAAGAGACCATGTCAGGTCTCTGAATGGGGAATTTAGGGGCAAAACAGACAAACTCGCAAAACAGACGAACTTGCAAGACCAAAAAAGTCGAGAGGATCTTGGGAATTCCAGGGAATCTAGAGGCTGTCCCGGAGAATCATTATATCTCGAGATTGATAAGAGCTATCAAAAAGTAATCAACAACAACTTTGTAGTCCTAATTATGATCTACAAGTTTGTAGTTGACAATTTTTTGATATTTCTTATCAGGATCGAGATATAATGATGTTCCGGAAGCATTAGCGCTTTCGCATAACAGTCGAAGTCCAACTGAATTAGGGGAATTTCAAAGGAGTTCCAAGCCAGTGATAAATTGATTAATCAAATAATTTTTATCACCCTCTCCCTCTTTCATTCCGCATCCCCTCCTTTCCCGAGCTCATGGGAAATCAATAAACGTCCTCCCAACACTGTCTGTGTCCTCCTCGTTCTCCACACTCTCTCGCATCCCTCGTCAATACATCGGTAGTGACTGTTCGGTCGCTCTAGTCGTTCATTCTGCCTTTCGCACTTTCACAAAGAATAAACGTAAGTATTTATTCATAAACTTTTTCATTTTCTCTAGTTGTCTATTTCCAGAATGGCCGCTTTCAATCTGCATATGAGAAGACAACTTGAATGATGTGGACCATCTGGACTTCTAGCTGTGGACTAGCTGTGGACTTCGAGGAATGCTTCGATGAGGAGCTGAAGGAAGAACAATTGATGAGGTCGATTATGAGGCTCAGCCGATTCCAGAAGACCCATATCAACAAGAAGATCAGTATTATTTAGTCGATGATCTGGAAGAGGAAGAGCTGGTTGGTGGATACACGAAATTTTTCGCAACATCCTTCAATTATCATCTTTCAGCTGGCTACTTGGTGCATCGACCGGATGGATGAACACATCATCTTTCAGCTGGCTACATCGATCGATGTCCTGAATCTATTTTTCACAAGATCACTCGCGGAGTAAGAGTACCCCGTAAGTGTGGTAGACACCAAAGATTCCTCTCAACTATAATCTTTCATAGGCGAAGGCATGCGAGGTAACGAAGCCGACTATCATTGGGAGATGAAGAGAATCGAGAAATACATCCTCGAATCGATCGGAGAGGAGAGAGATTCGTGGATCAAGTACAAGCGCTTCAGCCGTCAGGAGTACCGGGAAATCGCCTTCAAGGAGGCGTTGAGTGGTGTGGACATCAAAACCAAGATCAATCAATTCCAATCACCAATTCTACTTCAAGAACGTCCATCTGCGGATTGGCCTATCGAATTCCAGTTTCGAATATCAAAATTATCGTTTTTTTTTTCAAAATTTATTGCCAATGTCTGGAAATATTTTCCAAATTAAAAAAATGTTTTTTTTTAAAGTTTTTTTTAAAATTTTGACATTTTGGATTCAAAAAATTTCGTAATTTTCCTGATATTTTATTTTTAAATTTGAAAAATAAAAATATTTTTCTGATATTTGTACTTTACTTTAAAATTTCACGATTTTTTTCAGATTTTTAAAAGATTTCCGAACATTTTTTTTCCACTTTGAAAAATGTGTTCAAAATGTAATTTCAATTTTAGAAAAAAATTTTTAACTCTTCAAATTTTCTCGAGAACCAACAAATTGTTCCAAAATTAAAAAAAATTAATATCGGAAAAATTTTTTTTTAATTTTTTCAAATTTTTTCAGGGAATAGGAAATAAATAAGTTTGTATTTCTACCTGCTCTTGTGGTTTTTTTCTTTTTCAGTCTCTCTCTCTCTCTTCTCGGGTATATCAGTTCCTCTCAAAATTGGAAGCACATCAGTCATTCGCCTATCTTTCTCATGGTTCATTCCTATGAGTTCCGCCGTCAAGTTTCGCACTTCTTCGTCGACACGCAGAATAACACTCTCTCTCTCTCTCTTTTTTCTCTTGGTCACCCCGTTGTGGCGTCTGTTGCCGCTGGCTCCGGCTTTTCCGCCTAACAACTCGGCCGATTTCGCAATCTAATTGCGATTTTAAATTATGAGATGCAGAACGGGCGAATAGGAGGCAGACTATGTTTTCGCTGGCATCCTTTCTCAACCCTTCCACGTTCTATGGATCCGATGTGTATTTCGGCTTCTTCAGGGTTGCCGGCTTGAATCCTCGTCGTCGTTCTTTCGCTTTTGTGGTCTTCCGACATTTCTTGCTGTGAATGGCATAGTTTGTTGATGAAAGTAGTTCTTTAGAATGACAAGGATCATAACTGCTTTCGATGATCCTGGAGCTTCCTATTTTCGGAATCGCCGGCCTAAAAGTAGAGCACCCCGTTAACTCATGCAAAACACTGATGCGATACGTCTCATTCCAAACAATATCCTTGGGTACAAACAACTTTCGACTTTGGCCTCAGGACGGCATCCAACCCGTGTTCACGAATGCCCGTTCCGGAGCACCAGACTCTAACTGGTTGCTCCTCCCGTGCCACTTTGTTTGTGTGTTTATCTACGGTTTGGGCATCCAAACTTGCAGAAATGTTACCCGACACCTCCCAGACAATTGAATACTCGGTGTTTATATAAATATATAAACAAACGCTCCTTATCGTAAACGGCTCCAGTCACCTCTAAACGTGTTTGCCGAATCGCTCCTACGTTTTTTCGGCTCTCTGCCATAACCAGCCAAAGAAACGAGGTGTCTATACGAACTTCACGGCTCGCTTAGACTGGTCTTGTTGTGCCCGTGTCTTGCTCCCGGAGTAGCTTCTTTCTAGTTTTGCTGAGTTCAGCTTTTCCCTGATCGAGCTCCACGCGTTTCTCCTCGCGATCTGCTTGGGAATTGCAAAAATCGCTGATATTAAAAGATTTCTGATCATGCTTCTTCTCCGCCTTCTCGTTTTTATTGACACGTTCCCATGATATTCCCTTCCCCGCGAGTGTTCTCGAATGATGAAAATCACCCTCGCATTTCCCATTTTCCTTTTCGAAGAGATGGACTTTTCCATGACAGTCTCTCCCAACCTCTTGTTCCCGGCATCTCTTCAGTTACACCTATCTTGTGCGAACTTCCTCTCTAACACCTCTTTCTCTGAAAAATGATATCTCTTCTGAACATTCACTCTCTCGTTTCGGTTTCCCGTCCTTATGCAAATTGTTGTTTCATAGCCCTCTCGAGACTTCAAAACAATAGTCGAATCTCCATTTCGTTCATTCTCCTCCGCGTAGCCCAATGGGCTAACGTGCCACCCGCAAGGGTTTCAACCACCTCCTCTCGGCGAACCATCGAATGCCACCCCCGTTATCCCTCAACAGAGCTCTGATCTGGGCTCTTCTGTTATTCTGATTTCTCTGAATCACCATTACCAATCAACGGATATTCATTCTCAATGGATCGATCCTTCCAACTTCCCCGACCAGAGCTCTGATCTGGGCTCTCCTCTGATTTTCCTGAACTACCAATGGATTTTTATTTTTACTGGACTCGCTTACGATCCCAACGACTTCTTCTCGAATAGAACCCTGATCTGGGCTCTCCCCTGATTTCTCTGAATCACCACTGGATTTTCGAATGCAACATTGCGCGAATACAATAGGAAATTGTCCTATTGTATCGGAAAATGAAGTTTCCGAAATCTTTGAATCCGCGAATCGGAAAGGGTTCTTGTCTTATTTTCTACTTCTCTAACGGATACGAAGAAATTGAAAAATTAGTAAGTTGAACACCAAAGACTACTTTTTATTAATACCAACAATTTTCAGATTTGAAATGGACAAGAAACCAACGAAGGATACCACAAGATGTTGTAGTGTCTACAATGAAACTGACTTCAAGGAGAAAAAAACCGCTTTAACAGCGGAAAGTGAGTTCATTCAAACAGCGTCTTCGAACAAGTAACCATACTATTCCAGTTTTACCAACATCATCTCGCTGCAATGCCGAAGTGTTTCGAAAATGGCGGAATAGTCACCGTCAAAATGAATTGTTGCTCAAAATGAATATACAACGGCAACTTTTTCTATTGTTGTTGAAGATCAACACAACGTCACCATTTTTGTTTTAAATAAAGTTGTTCCCTCGCCGCTTTTGTTTGTTATCAGTGTTCACTATCAAACAACAACTGTGTCTGTTTGTTTGCCAAGTCACAATTTCTTTTAATCATACGCCGATTGCTCAGAGAGCGCATTGTGAGAAACATAAGACAAGAATAAAAACAAAACAACGGAGCAATTGAAGCGGGCGTTGAATCGAATACAAAACATCCGGCAAAGTGTTGAATCACCCTTCGTGATGATGATTCATCAGTAACTCGATAAACTCAGCTAAAAATCGGCTTTCAATAGGCATGCGAGACCGCCATGGGTCATATGAACATTCTCCTGTATACATACTTCTTAATCGCACCGATGAATTCCTGTCTACAAGGCTTCAAGTCCCGCTGAAATTTTTTCAAATATTTCTTTCTTGGAAAAAAATATGAGGATAAAAGAAGCAAGTAAACACAAACATCAAAACTCTACTCACCCGAACATAATTTTCAACGATTTCCGCTTCTTCGAAACTGTGTGCATTGGTTCCGAGTTGAACACGTTCCAGCTGAGTGATTCTCCGCCATATGCAAACGTACGCACCCATTCACACCCTAATTGAATCCCAAAATTGTAAAGATCAACGGAACATACTATTTTCGCCTCACCTTGTGAGGCTAATTGAATCCCAAAATTGTAAAGATCAACGTTCAGTTATCCTTACCTTATAGTTTGCTGAACAGATTTGTGAGAAACATAGGACGACAAGAAGTTTGATAATTCCAATTTTGGGAGGCAATGAAGGAATTGCTATTATTATATTTCCGAACACTAGTTATGAGATATCATGCCCAAACTGTTTCCGAATATGGGTAGTACATCAGGAGCAAAAACAGCCTCTGTGGAGGTGCAGAAAGCAATTTTCAACCGCTACAAGCAAGGAAAAACGTTGACAGTCCTTGCCCAACAGTTCGAGCTCTCCATTTCCACAATTTCGCGAATTATTCAGATTCAAGGCTCGAGAAAGAAACTTGGACATTTTCAAACTATTTTGAACATTTAGAACCAGTGTATCGTTCGAAAAAAACACCGTTGGAACCATTTCCGCACATGGAGAGAAGTGTGTTTCGGATCGTTGTCTTGCTGGAAGACGTAAGCACGACCCACAGGAGTGCCCATGGTCGCATCGTGTTTTCCAAGATGTCTTCATACTGGTAGCGATCCATGATACCAGTCACACGTCTCGACGGGCCCATGGAAGCCCGTGCGAAGCATCCCCACACCATCAGAGAACCGTGCTTGACGGTTGGGATCTGGTACTTGGGTCGTATCGGCTGCCAACCGGACGTCGAATCCATGTTTTTCCATCGCTGCCGAACAAATTGTACATCCAATCATCACTCCAGATGTGTTTTGCCCTGTCTTACGGTCCCGAATGGACATGAGCCTTGCACCATTCCACTCTATGTTTGCGGTTCTTGACGCTGATTAGCGGTTTCTTCACTGGACGTCTCCCAAAAAGTCACATCTCTTGCAAACGTCTTCGAATAATTGGTCGTGAAGGCGCTGGATCATCTGAAGCATCGACAAGCGTCTGAATCTGCGTGGAAGTTCTTCTAGGATCCTCACGAGCAACTCTTCCGATGTTCCGATCCATTGTTCTTGCCGTTATGCGAAGTCTTCCTGCAGATTTTCGTACGATACACTGGTTCTTAACATTAAAAATAGTTTGAAAATGTCCAAGTTTCTCACTTGAGCCTTGAATCTGAGTAATTCGCGAAATTGTGAAAATTGAGAGCTGCAAGGGCTGTCAACGTTGTTCCTTGTTTGTAGCCGTTGACAATTGCTTTTTGTATCTCTACAGAGGTTGTTTTCACTCCTTATGTTCTACCCATGTCTGGGAATAGTTTGGGCATGATATCTCATAACTAGAGTTCGGAAATAATAGTTTTTACTCAATATTCTAAAATGGTGAAAAAATGAAAAAATTGAAAAAAAGGCAGTTAGATTCGGCGCTCGTGATTACAATGACTCAACGCATTTCGAAATCTGTCCGCTGCACAGTGTGCTGCCGCTACGTCTGCCTCCTATTCGCTTGTTCCGCATCTCATAATTCAAAAGCGCAATTAGATTGCGAAATCGGCCGAGTTGTTAGGCGGAAAAGCCGGAGCCAGCGGCAACAGACGCCGCAACGGGGTGACCAAGAGAAAAAAAGAGAGAGAGTGTTATTCTGCGTGTCGACGAAGAAGTGCAAAACTTGACGGCGGAACTCATAGGAATGAACCATCAAAAAGATAGGCGAATGACTGATGTGCTTCCAATTTTGAGAGGAACTGATATACCCGAGAAGAGAGAGAGAGAGATTGAAAAAGAGAAAAACCACAAGAGCAGGTAGAAATACAAACTTATTTATTTGTCTCGGAAAGGAAAATATTCAGAGATATAGTACCCGATTTAGTACCCGCGAATAATATAAATTCCATTATTGATGGACTTCCTATTTCCATCAAATAATTGATCCTTTTCGAAATCTCCGTGCTTCGTAGAAGTCGAATGTGCCGGAGATCGTCATCTGCCGCTCTTCGCCGCTTCTCGCCACAGGTTCGGTCGATACACCACGTTGAAAACTGAAAGATGATAATTGAAGGATGCTGCGAAGAATTTTGTGTATCCACCAACCAGCTCTTCATCTCCGAATGAAATTTGTGCATCGATGATTCTCCCTAGTGGTCATTGGGGCCTCATCCTACAGCTCTTCTCCTTCCAGATCATCAACTAAGTAATACTGTTCTTCCTCTTGGTAAGGGTCTTCCGGAATCTGCTCAGCCGCATCGTCAATCTTATGAAATTGTTCATCATTCTGTTCCTCATCGAAATATTCCTCGAACTCTTCCTCCAGCTGGTCCACATCATTCAAGTTGTCTTCTGGCTGATCGCCGAGGTAATTTCGGTCGAAACACCACGATGTTAGCTGAAAGATGATAATTGAAGGATGTTGCGAAGAATTTTGTGTATAGCTTATTTACCTCGCATTGAATGCCCAGCTTGAATGCTCATTGTTGTCGTGTATGTGACAATTCCTTGAGCTGTGTTCATCCATCCGGTCGATGCACCAAGTAGACAGCTATAAGATGATAATTGAAGGATGTTGCAAAGGATGTTATGTCTCCACCAACCAGCTCTTCCTCAATACTTCTAGCGCAATGTAGTTTGCAACACAGCGCTAACGATTTCTCCGGTTTCAAGCCTTGGAAGCGATTTCTCGGTATTCCTGGCGACTAAAGCGCCCGTGATTCACCTCTGTCCACTCTCCTCTCCGATCGATTCGAGAATGCATCTCTCGATTGCAACGTCGACAGTCATAGTTTGCTGCACTCTGTGGCGACGAGCGCCAGGAACTGTCGAAGGTATTATTTGGTTCGGCGGCGCGGGTAGGGCGCCGCGAGCAACGGTGGTGGAACTCCGATCGGTGCTGTGTTCATCCCCTTCTAGATCATCCTGCGTATGTGAGAACTCCTTGAGCTGTGCTCCTTGAGCTCAGCTGTGGTCGACATACCCAGTTGTCAGCTATAAGATGATAATTGAAGGATGTTGCGAAGAATTTTGTGTATTCACCAACCAGCTCTTCATCTCTACATGGACAATTTGCAGTGGCATTGCCGACCCGAGAGACGGGTGGAACAGGAGAATGAATGAGGAAAGGTGACCGAGAAGGGGGGAGGGTGCACACAAACGAACGATGGGTGTCTAATTGTCTGCGCATCCACGTGTTGCATGCTCTCTCCTTTCCAACTGACCCTGGACACGACTGGGAGAGCGCACGTGCACGGCGACGACCGTGAAGAAGTTGTGGTTTATTGATCGCGTAGAGAGAGAAAGAGTGCTATTGGAATAAGGACTTTCAGCTCAATTCATGGGATCCTCCTCTCCAATTTGTCCCCTTCTGGAGAGCTCGTCGTCGTTTTATAGGATTTAGTTGCTCTGACATTGAGGCTGATAACAGCATTCCCTAGTTTGAGATTGGTTGTTGAAGGGGAATGGAGATTGAAAATGAGGTGTTATTGAGATAAGCGGAGGAAATGAATTGAAATGTTAGTTCTGAACCCAAGATATACTGTTTCAGCATCTTTTGATAAAATGTATATTAAAAATGAACCTAGTTGATTAGAGAATGCTTTCTCCATTATCACGATCACCCTGAAAATCCGTTTAAGCAGCCCTTTTTTTAATGATAGTGTGAATCAGCCAGGAAAAACTTGGTAGCACGAGATGATGGGAGAAACATGTGAAGATAACAGTTTCAAATTGTCGGCACTTGTCAGAAGATACTATCTACTCTGTCGTCAATCTCACTCAAATATGATGTTGCTCTTTGAGACAACGGATTACTGTTGCAAAGTTGGCATCAATCAACGATTGTGAAAAGAGAACTGTTTTAATTCTGAACATCCTGCCTATGTATTAACATTGTTTTCAGTTATTCAGCTAGTCGATGCACAATGCTCTTCTGATCTCCAATTTGATAGTCGACTCCGATTTGATCCATTTGTGGAGGAGCGGCTGAGAGCATTCCAAAGACACTTGAACGATCGGAAAAATGGCTGAAACTCTGTGAAGCTATCTGGAACAATGTTTCTGCTTCAAATTGAAACCTTCACCTGGACCCCCACGAACACTTTCAATTGGCATTGGAATTGGTCCTTTGGAATTGCAAATGTTTTGTACCATTCGATGAAGGAAACCTTGTCGTTTTTTTATCAATTGGGTATGGAAAATGAGACAGCCACCATTTTACTTTTGAAGAACCAAAATATCTTGCACTAAATTTTTAGCAAACTTGTCTAAAATAAAATTATTATGAAACAGTGGAACAATTAAAGAATGCAGATGATTTGGCGGAAACCACCATCGACTAGGAAAAGCCATTGGAAAAAGGCCTGGAGCACTTGGAGCTTTCGGAGCCTCTGAACTGAATAATGGTTTCTTGGAAGTCCTCGAAACCTAAGCATCTAGAGACCATGGATCTCTTACGTGTTACCCATACATTGCATCCGTTTCCTTGCTTTCCAGAAATCCTCTTATAGAACGTCCGTAAATACTTAATCAGTGGAAAACGCAAACTTCGAGTTGATTTGCGATTCAGTTAGAACAGTCAGAACAAGTAGTTGAAAACACACAGGAAACTGCTCAAAACCTGCTGAAACTTTTCATATCCCATTCGGTTCCAGCGTGAATTATCTGCCTTAGGGAACGAACATGCTTTTCTAATTGTCATGCCATGGATTGTTTCGGCTGCCCTACTCACTTCTGGAATTCTGGAACAGTGCTCCCCCGGGGGCTTTTCATGACCATTTGACACTACTTGACCGTTTTGGGCGATTATTAGACCATTCGAGACAGAATTTCACGGCGAGCACGATTATGATGATTGCTTCCGCTTTCTCGGAAATGATCATTAACCACGTACATAAATGAGCATGTTTAGGAGCCTGTAATTCATTCGGCAGCCACCGAAGGCCGCGAGGTGCCATGGGCAACGTGTGAGCAGCGAGCGGGGAATCCGGGAAGTTCCGGAAAGTGTCTAGTCCACAGCTACAACAGCTAGATATGGACTATCCAAGTATTCAAGTGAGTATTGCCATTTCAAGATATCTTTCGACCAGTCCCAAGTGCTCTGTCCCCCTTCTCCGCGAGCGCGTGCGAGTTTGAATTCTGACAGAATTTGGGTCATCTGTCTGTGAAATTGCGTAGACGATCATCGGTTGAGTGTACTACGCAATAAGGAACTACCAGATAGAAGTTGCGTATTAGTTTCTGTGACTTTTGAGGAGAGAAAAGACTACGCAATAAGGAACGGGCAGGGAGTATCTGGGTAGAGTGTTCGATTGCATAATACGGCGATTGCGTGGATTCTTGTTCAACTACCTCATCTCGTCACCCTCGATTTTGATTCGAACTTCTCACACCTCTAATGAGATCTCACAGAAAGAAGGATGAAGTTCCGAACTGAAAACAAGAAGCAAGACTACCCTGTTCTCCCTTGAATGTCTGGTCGACGGAAGTTCTCGCCTGTTCTCCCGAATGTTTGAAAAGTGATTCGAAAACACCAAAGGTCTGGCAAACTTCGCAAGAATCATTTCTTGGTCCTTGAGAACTTGGATGATGTCTCTAGACCGCTAGCCTGTTTTCATTGGCACGTTTATTTGATATTCCCTTTTCTGCGAATGTTAAAAAAACCTTCTGCATCTAGGTCTAGACAATTACAAAATGGTTTGGAGTGACTCCGTTTTCTGGTTTTCTTATCACTTTTTTCCCATAAAATTACCGTTATCAGAGGGTATCACGGCAAAAAAAACCCGATTCAGGTGCTCTTGGCGCTCATCGCTTATTTGACAGGGAAAAGAAAAGAGAAACATACAAATTGTTTTATTAGTTTGAAAGCATAAAAAACAACTACTTGGTCGTCTTCTCCTCGTTCACCTTCTTCTCACTGAATCCTCACTTTTTCTGCAGTTCGGCAAGTACTTGCTGGCACTCAAAAAGAGTTGGTAGGTGGTTGGCACCTGTTTGACCTTCTGCGGCCACGGCTTGGTGGGATCGAACAAGCATTTGCGGTTGCCTGTGATCATTGGTTTCTCCGACTCTTTTTACATTTGGAAAATCAAAATCGGACCATCTGAAAAAACAGTTGAAAGTTTCAACAAAACAACTAATCAGAAAATCTCACCATTTAACATATTCCAGGTTTCGAGCGACACGTTGAGGATCGGCAGTCCTAGGAAGACGTCAAGAGCCGAGAAGTTCGTAACAACCCGCATCTCAAAGTCGGAAATTTTGTAAAGAACTTTATAAAAACACTTACGATGCATCGTGGTAAGGGGGGGGATTCAGTGGTAATCAGTGAATAAGGGTAAGAGACATGGCTGGTCTCTATATGGGGGGGGGGGATTTAAGGGAAATCGGAGGGATAAGAACAGAGTCCATGACAAGAGTCTCAAGGAAGGAGAAACACCTCAAAGACTCAGGGGGAATGATATTCCTGCCATCGTTGGGATCGCAAGAATATCATTCCCCTCCTTGTTCAGAGTGTGAGGTGAGTGGGAAGAGAGGAGGCAGATGCCCTTTTTATACGGGTTACCGGTGGGCGGCCGGTGGAGGGGCGGAGCGAAGGGGCGAGTGAGGAGGGGCGGTGAGATGGTCGGCATTTCGAATGCCGCTCGACGCCCATAATTGGTTTTTTCTAGTGAATTCTTTTCTGCCGTTATGTTGCCTGAAAGTACGGAAAAATCCGAATTATCATTCAATCACCGGCATTTACAAATGGGATACCTCCAGACATGTGATTTTGAGCGACATTAACAGGCCAACACGAGAAAGGTAGAAATTGAGATGCATGACAGCTGGAACCTCTGCCCTCCTGCTACGCTCGTTTATGATCTACAATCGCCACGTCAATTTTGATAAAGATAAGAAAAAAAAGATGAGAACGAAAACTGTGGGAATTCACCGCTTCCGAGTAGAGCAGTGGACAAGTTATGTCAAACTGTTCGCGTTTTTTGAGTGTTCCAGCAGTCATTTCTGATTCAATCACTGGGAAAACCCAACATTCTAGTTCGATAATCTCAGGAAAATTGGAAACAGTCGAGATGTTACACATTGGTTACCCCGGGCGTCACTGAGCAGCTTCCTTATCACAACACACTGAATAGCTATTTCAAGAGAAAGTTGAAATACCGTTTTGAATGAATACTCAAATGATTCCGCGTTAAATCTCTTCCATTTATCGCTTCTTTCTAGCTACTTTTTATGTTTGTCTTTCAAACTCTATTTTCAGTTGGGAGACGAGTTCGTTGAGGTGTTTGTTGATGTTATCAGTAGTGAGAGCGGGTTTCTTTGAGATCCTTTTATTTAGGGAGCACCGGGAGGATAATAGAAATGAACCGAGGTAATTAAAAAAAATTCTCAATAAACCGAGTCTCATAGAAATATTACTTTTTCCAGAATTGCAATTTCCACGGTTGCACGTTTGGCGATCGATTCTGGAAGTTCCAGTGTTTCACAACTACATGCAAAGTTTACTCCTGGACGGAGTCGAATCAAAACTTCCAATTCCGTGAAGAGGATGTATGAAGCGCTTCCCAAAACGTAATGTAAAGGTCCACAGAATTAAGAAAGACAGTGTCGAGTTCGAAATTGCGGTAAATCATTTCAACGAGAAAATGCATTCAAGGTTTCGGGAATTTCGGCAGGTTATTGAAGAAGTCAACAACGCCCAAAAACACAATTCTGGAATTTGGCTTCGAATCATTCACGAAGCGTGAACTTCTTCACTACAAATCCAATGTCCACTAGAGAGGAGCTGATAATGGACTAGATAATGGCTGCCTAGTGATGATTTCGGGAACCGCAAGTGTGACAATTTTTCAAAGTGAACCGCACGAATTCGTGTTCAGGTTGATTGCTCCGTATATTGCCGTTCGAGATAATGGGACGTTAAAAGTACCTGGAGTCGCTTTTTTGGGTCGACCTGGTGGCGTTCAAAGTGCGCGTTTCGTCGCCCAGATTTTCCAGATTTTTGCTGTCGACAGTAATCCTCAAAAATTCCAAAATGTACCGAGTCTGCAGAGAACGGCGTCTGTGTTGAAACATGTTTTGCGCGTGATTGCAGACTCAGCGCATTTTGGAATTTTTGAGGATTACTGTCGACAGCGAAAATCGGGAAAATCTGGACGACGAAACGCGCACTTTGAACGCCACCAGGTCGACCCAGAAAAGCGACTCCAGGTACTTTTAACGTCCCATAAGAAAAGTGAAATGCAAACTGTTCGAACAATAGAATCGCCAGCCAAAAACTATCGATGGAAATAAAACAAGAGAACAGATAATTTTACTATATTTCCAAAAATATAAAAGCCTCAAGCAAGAAAAAAGTTCGGTGCCTCATGCTGGAATCGAACCAGCGACCTTCTGTTTACTAGACAGACGCTCTGCCACTGAGCCAATGAGGCGGTTGGGAGAGGGGCGCGAGGGGATAGATAAGAAGTGCGCACGTCGGAGTGCCTCAGGCATTAGCGCCCAAGGCCACTTGGCCGCTTTTTTTCCATTGTTCAGTTGAGGTTTTTAATGAAATGGTTCTTGTGAAGTAGCAAAACAGTACGAAACAATATTATCGCAGTAGATATCAAGATGAACTTTCGAAATACGAAAAATGTCACAACTTATCACACAGTTAATTTAAAATGAACCTTTTAGATTTTGGTTAGTCTTCCAATTTCAATCTCTGGTTCAGTTTCCATTAACTGACAAGTTCGACAATTTTGAATAAGAATTCAAAGCGAATGTTGATACGGAAGCGTTCACTTTTTTATTTTTTCTTCTGTATTCAGGTCTTTATTATCTGCCCCCGTATCTTCAATTACCCTCATTTCCGCTTCTCCCGTACTGAAAGTATTTAAGAAGGCAGAGAAATTGGAATTCTTTGAAAATCCATGGTGCAGGTGCGTTTGCTTGTAACCCAGTTCCAAAATCAAGAGAATTACCATAAGTCAAATCAAAACTTTTCGAAACAAGACCAAAAATTTAGAGACTTTATCAACAATAAAACTGAACAAATCTGAACAGAATTCAGAGTTGGCTTCAATATACTTTGCACAAACGCAATTGCTCAAAACCCAGAATATCAAAAAATCATGAATGGATTGGATCAGTTTTTGCATAATTCATGTACAAGTAAGTGTTTTCCGAATCAGTTCATGGAACCCCAGTCTCAATCGGCAGTTTTCATCCCAACTGAGAGCAAGTCGAATGTTGGACTAGCATCCACAATTCAGACGATAAGCGCCGATTAGACAGTTTTTCAGAGTGGAAATAGTGTCTATTGCACCCAACAAACAATTATTTGAGCCAGCTGTTCTCCTCATTCATGGGAGATCGAAACATTTTCGAGCTGGCTGAAAACTGTGAAATTTGCTGAACTTGGACGCTCACCGATGTTGTGATCCACGAATGTTGCAATCGTGCACTTCCAAAGAACAGTGCGCACACTTCTCTCAATGTCTACGTTGCTGCTGTCACATGAGATTTGTGCACAGCATTTCAGTCGTTAAGCAACACGTAGCACTTCTTCATGAATCCAATCCGCTGCCAAGTTGTTTCCAGTGTTCAATTTGTTGAATACAAATGTTTTTTTTTTCAAATCAAACGTTGAAATTTTGGCCATTGAGAAACAAGTACATACGTCGAAGTGTTGTCACGCATGGTACCCAGAGAACCATTCACAATCTTTTTGTGGAAAACTGCCGTTGAATAATGTCCAGTAATGCTCCGATTGTCGACCGTCTTCCAGAAAAAAAAATATGCATGAGACCTCCGGCACACACTGTAAATTGATTGATCTTGACTCTATAGGGAGGTTTTGCCCTGGTTCCGAACAATTTGCTCGACTGCTGCTCCGGATCAAGGCTTCAATTTTGCGTTTTCTGAAAGGATATGAGTTTTGAGAAAGCTCCAAAATTGTTGATTGTACCTGATTGATCATGATCAAACTGGCTGCAATGACTCGCTACTTCATTGGCATTTTGGAAAAAAAGTGGAGAAAAATCCTCAGGATAACAGGCAAGTGAGTTTTGTAACAGAGTTTTGTTTTTCTGGGCGGTGTATCCAGTTGCTCTTTCTGATTGGTGAGAATCTCCGTAAAAAATGTATTCTCAAGATTGATGGTAATCAAAACCTTTACCTCAAACGATTAAAAATATTGTTCTTCTTTTTTCGACTGCTTCCGAACTTCCAGTGACTCAGCAGGTCGATGAAGTTTGGCGAACGTCCTCGTGTGCATTCATCTTGTTTGAACGAATCATTTTCTAATATTTGTTTGCACGGATTGACCGTTGGAACACCAAGGAGGCAAATCGTCAGCGAATTTCTGCAGTTCTTTAGCTGAAAATGTAGCAAATGCATTGATGGCCAGTAGTTTCTCAAGTGTAGTTAAAGTTTGTTTACCTTCCTGATCAATTTGTTCTCCAATTCCTCTTTTTTGATGTGCAGTAATTTACTCGGGAAATTTTCGGCACGTTTGCCGGCAGGAATCGGCAAAAATTCGGCAATTTGCCGAATTATGCCCAAATCCTGTCGGCAAACGTGCCGAATCGTGCCGGCAAACGTGCCGATTTTTGCCGATTCTGTGCCGATTTTGTGCCGTCGACAAAAGTTGGCGTGAGAGAAATTCGGATTTCGGAGTGAAAACAGTAACTGGAATAGACAAAACTTGATTGATCGTGCCTACTAACGGCCCTCATCAAGCGGATTCAAAAAGTACAGTACTTCGACACTTTCTCTCGAAAGTTCGGCTTTTTTTCGTAAGTTACAATGGTATATTAAGGAAGGCGAGACGTCACTATCCGAATGGACTGACATCTCGCGGGTTCCGCGCGTCGTCGTATTTTGTACAAGAGGGGCGTGGCGGGGTTTGCCGGCAAACGTGCCGAATATTTTCTGAACTCGCTCGATGAAATTTCTCAGATTTATGAGCAAGCTCCGCCCCTTTTGCCGGCAAACGTGCCGATTTCTGCCGGCAAGCGTGCCGAAAATTTCCCGAATTAGCCGCCACGTTTTCCAATCAGGGAAGACTGCGATGTGATCACGGATCGGTCCTAGACAACGGAGGAAAAAGTGCACTGTCGGCGTCCCGGCGAAACGTATTCAGTTGTTTGTCAGATCTGGGGCAGGTTTTTGAGTGGGGCAGGTATTCCCGAGAGTAGCAAGGTGTCATTTCTGATTATTGAGAATCTCTGAAAAAACTTCATTTTTGGGTTTCGCTGGTTTTTTGAAAGCACACCTTTTCTTCTGTCTCGATGTCCCCCAATTGACGTCACTTTGTGATTTTCAATCGCTTCGAGTGACTTTCAAACCTTCAGCAATTCCGTGGTGCAACGCATGTTACAGAAGACCATCTAATCCCGAGTGAACAGCACATCTTCGTTGTTATTTTTGAAACGGGGGGGGGGGCGATATTTTCTCCGGTTCCACTGTTCAGTTTCCGAAAAGTATTGTCGGGGGTAGTTTGAAAACTAGAGTCCGGTAGAACATAACACAATTCTTCTGTGATAACTCAGTATTTGTTCGAACTGATTGTTCCGCCGTCCTTTTCCCTTTTTTTCTTTGATTCGTGAATATTCGATGACGGTTCTTTATCGGAGACGAAATCCAGTGATCGCAAGTTTTTGGGTTTCTGGAAAAACGAACAGTATTTCATGATGATCGTGGGTTCATACCTGGTATATCTCATTCAATATTTCCCGTATTATTTAAATTATTTCCAATGATCAGTTGTTCGAATTATCCATGAAGTTCGGCAGTGACACCGCACTCATTTTCTCATGACGAGAGAGTATTCTTCTGCGTATTTTCAACGTTTCCAATCCAGTGAAAGAAACTGACAATTGCTCACCGTATTGCAAAATGGCTGGGGAACCTGTAAAATAAATCGTTTCCTACGGGAAATGAATATTTACGGAACAAATGATAACCGAAAAGTTACCTTCAATTCTCGCATTCCACGTTCTAATACTTTTCCTTCTTCGGTATCTTCCACAGGGATTTCTGTAAATTAAAAAAAATAGCGTAGTAATCGGCCAAAAGAAACGCTGAAAAGAGGAGGAAAAGAAACCTGGTGCAATTGCGCGTGTGATGTGTTGCAACGCTTGGTCGGGGGAGAAAGATGTTGCTGGCCGCGTCCTCTGTCCTTGCCAGTTGACACGTTGTGACGCCAACATGCAATTCCCTCTCCCAACGCACACTTCGATCGACAGATAGCGCAGCAGTAGTCGGTGGACAAGGCCGCTCTCTCTCGCCGCCCGCTTCCCCGCCGTCCAGTGTCTTCTCTGGTCTGACAAAGGAAGTGTGTGAAGGGTCCGTGGGATTCCGTCACGAGATCTAGATCAATCGACATTTCGCACTCTTCCCTTGTGAGAAGTGGGAAATGCACCAAACGAACGCTCACAAAATGTGTCTGCTGTCGTGGACGGTCCCCCATTGTCTTTTGTGGCGCTCATGTAGACCAAAAAAGGAGTCCACAGCAAGCACTCAAAAACTGAAAGATGATTTAGAGAGCATTTCACCAACATGTTGAATTTCAAAAGGGTTTCTTCTGATTAAGGGCTTCTCCTCATTTTGCTCCACCGGATGTCCCCGGTAGAGCGGTTCCAAAAGTTGAAGTTTGTTCGACACTCTCTTTCGAAAGGTCGGAACTCCAGCGTACCTTGAGTAACTGGGTTAAAACCACAGTGAACAGGGTGTCTCCCCTCTTACACATTCCCATGTCCCGACAAAAACGAGGCCGGCGATATTCTCGCTTTTCGGCCGGCAGTGGAGACGCAGAGAAACAGAAACGGCTGTTTTGTGGCCGAGTGGGGTTGGTGAGTGGCGGCAAGCGGTATGAGGTGAGTTCGAGGAAAGGGTGAGGCTTTTTTGAGATAATGAAGTTTATTGTTTTTTGTGTGTTGCTCTTCGAGCTCTGAAATAGAAGACAACGCCGTCACTGTGCTTAAAGACAAATAGCAACTCAATCGGAATATTGTTAATTGATTCCATTAAACTTTTGAAGAGGAGTAAATACAAAAATATTTATTCAATTTCTCATATATGTTCAGTGGTAGGTATTTAGATATTCATTGCATAGAATGCTGGGGGGAGGTTGCAGTTGGTCAGATTTCCAAACGATGAACAAATGCAGTGGCCAACTTCCCGTCGCTTCTCCGCATGTCTCGACCTTCCGAAGTATCTATCCATCTGGAAAGTTTACAGTTTCGCAAAGAAAACAGATAACTAGAACTCACTCCTCATTGTGGGTCATTTGGTAGACGAAGGAACGGGATGGAACGAGGCATTCTGTCAGTTGTCAACATTTGTCCTTTTGCTGATGATTAGTTCTTCCAGTCGAGTTGTTCCGATCCTTCGTCCAGCGACTTCTTCATAATTGCATTCATGTGAGTGGTTGGAAGAGTATCATCACCAATATCCCAATCCTTGACTTTTGAATTCAAGTAGACATCGAGAGCCAGGAAGCGTCCATTGATCAAATACATCCGTATTCGAAGGTTCCGTCCATTGGAATCCTTTTGCAACTTTTGAGTCGATTGTTAGCTCCTCCGTGACGGTGAGTTCTCCAAGAATGAATTCCATTTGAGCAGTCAGCACTTCATCATTTTCGGGCCAGTTGACAGACAAATCCTTGAGAGTCTTTGTGAACTTCCACATGGAACACTTTGTCGAATCAGCGGTTTTTTTTCACTCCGAGAGTGTAGTTTTCGACGTTGAGCATGGCCAAAAAGTGTTCAGTGAGTTTCTTGAATAACTCCAATCGTTCCTCTTTTGATTCAGCTTCTGGAAACACATTCGAAGGTTTCAAAAAACAAATAATCAAGAAATCTCACCCGAGTGGCACGTTGAGAATCAGAAGTCCTAGAATGACGCTGAGAGCCCATCCGTTCGAAACAAAGAACATCTGAAAGTCGGGAAATTTGCAAAGAACTTGAAAAAATATATTTACAATCTGTATCCGGTGATACCAAAATCGTAGTGGAAATTAAATAAAATAGGGGGTAGAATCCATGTCAGGACTCTAAATGGGAATTCAGTGGGAATCAGTGAATAAGGGTAGAGACCATGTCAGGTCTCTAAATGGGGAATTTATGGGGATTCGGGGGGGGGGGAATCAGAACAGAGTCCAGGTCAGGACTCTAGGAGGGAAAACCAGCTCAAAGACTCAGGGAATGATATTCCTGCCAGCGTTGGGATCGCAAGAATATCATTCCCCTCCTCGTCCAGAGTGTGTGGTGAGTGGGAAGAAAGGAGGCAGCTGCCCCGTTTTATACGGGGGTTGTTGAGCGGACGGGGAAGGACGGAGGGGAAAGGGCGAGCGAGGATAGAGTAGTACGCAGGTGGTGAGACGGTCGGCATTTTGATGCTGTTTGACTGTCCCAATTGGATTTTCGAATGTCATTTTTAGTTGATTTGAGAGCGACGCCTGGGAAACCGTCTGGAATGTGTGGGGCACAAAGGCTGTGAAAAACTTTCGGAAGCAAGGGAGTGTGAAATTTTTATCCACGTGTCATGAAAGATCAAGAAGCTATCGTTCATATTTTTCCTGATTGCCCGATTATGATCTTCTGGTGGGTACCGTCCCTTCCCAGATCAGCAATATGGAGAACTGAGAAAGAAAAAGAGGATCAACCTGCTCACCCCCAGTTGCCTCCCCCACTCTTCACACAAGCGTATCATCCCCTCTTGTCTGTCGGGTCGTCGGGAGTGCTTGTCTGTTCTCCCGAAGTTGTCTGTCTGCCGGTTGCGCAACCGACACCCGCGCGTAGAGTACAATGCGCGTCATAAATATAAGCCCCCCTCTGATTTTCAATGTGTCGGGAGAACCAGAAGATTTTGTGAAAATCTGTGAACATCTGTGACATTAGAATATCGGAACATTGGCCAAATTTCCGAGCATCTACAACATTCTCAACCCAGCGATTGATGCGTGCATTGTATTGTCGGATTGGGTGTGAGCTTTCTCCATCTTCCTACCTCCTGTATTGTTCCCCAAATCCCTTCTTCCCAACAAGAGTGATACGCTCTCTCACTCGGACCTTAATGATGTCATATACAAATGGGCAGCGATTAATTTTATCCTCTATACTCTACGCGCGGGTGTCGATTGCGCAACCGGCAGACAGACAACTTCGGGAGAACAGACAAGCACTCCCGACGGCCCGACAGACACTAGGGGATGATGGAGGTGAACAGGTTGAATTACCACAAGTCGAGTCAAAACTTCTGGAAACAAGTTCAACAATCCAGACGCTTTATCAACAGAAAACTCAACCAATTGGAACGGATACAATATCATGCAAACATTGGTTCAGAATTTGGCTTCAATCTCCTATGCATAAACGCAATTGCTCAAGTTCTAATTCAAATATCATAATCGAATTAATTTGAGGACGCACAAAATCATTCCAGAGGATGAAAAACATGTGAATCGGAATGAAAATTATCCACTCAACGTTCGGTTTGAAAGATGTGGTTAACGCCGAGCATGTGGTGAACTCGGCAATCAGGATGATGAGCATAGTGATTGTGAACCCCATTATCATTGTGAGATGTGATGTTTGACAGTGACATCGTTAACCTGTAAGTCAGTGATTCCTGGAAAAAAATGACTTTATTTTATTGAAGAGAACGTTTCGATTCGAAAAAATGCTACTGTGATGGTCGATGGTATCTAAACTTGATAACACGTACCAGTTCCCGCCGAGACAAAAAAAACTCACGATAGCCACCAGATGGGTTAGGACGCATAGTTGTAGGATGCGCTCCATGAAAAGAAGTTTGAGAAATCTTCGAATTTTCATCCTTCTCGAAACTTCGCCAAACCAAACTCATTTATCCCGAGTAGCCCGAGTAGATGGCAAAATGCGATGGGCGGAGAGGGGTTTCCCATTCGGAGAAGAAGTAGGCATGGTTGCTTGACTCTGGTTGCAATTGGTTTGTCCGAATCAGTTTTTTTCCGAATCAGTTCATGGAACTACAGTCTCGATCGGCAGTTTCCGTCCCAACTGAGAGCAAGTCAAATTTTGGACTAGCATCCACAATTCGGACGATAAGCGCCAATCAGACTCTTTTTCAGAGTGGAACTAGTGTCTAATGGATCCAACAAACGATTATTTGAGCTCCAGCTATTCTCCTCGTGGGAGGCCGTAAATGTTTCGAGCCGGCTGAAAATTGTGAAATTTTCTGAACTTGGACGGTCACCGATGTTGTGATCCACGAATGTTGCAAACGTGCATCTCCAAATAACAGTGCACGCACTTCTTTCAATGTCTACGTTGGGGTTGTCACATGAGATTTTTGCACAGCTTTTGTGTCAGTCGTCCAGCAGAGATTAGCACTTTTTTATAAACCCAAGCCGTTACCAAACTGTTTTTTGTGATACGTTTCTGGAATACACATGTTATTCTCACTCGTTTTGTTGGCTCGATGTCCCTCGATTGTTGGCACTTCCTGATCTTTGATAGCATGGTGCAGAAGACTACCAAATCCCAAATGAACATCTTTGATCCCAACTGAAGTGCTACTTTCTGCAGTTTTTTGTTCAGCATTTGGCGACAAGCGTTGTCGGTTTTTGCGTCCGGTAAAACATAACACAATCTTTCTGTGATAATTCCGTATTCTCTTCAACTGATTGTTTCGCTTCCGTAGCTCTTCTTTTCTTTGACACTACATCATACTCGATCCAACAAGACGATTATTCGTCGGAGCCGAAATGGTTTGATCCAGTGATCGCAAGTTTTTGGGTTTCTGGAAAAACGAACAGTATTTGAGAATGATTGTGGGTTCATACCTGATATATCTCATCCAATTGTTCCCGTGTAATTTGAAATATTTCCATTGATATCAGTTGTTTGGTTTATCCAACAAGTTCGGCAGTGACACAACATTCATTTTCTCATGACGAAAGAGTCTTCTTCTGCGTATTTTCAACGTTTCCAATCCAGTGGAAAGAAAATGACATTTGCTCACTGTATCGCAAAATGGCTGTGAAACCTGTAAAATAAATCGTTTCCTACAAATAATAAAAGAAAGATTACCTTCAATTCTCGCGTTCCGTTCCAATATGTTTCCTTGTTCGATATCTTCCACAGGACTTTTCCAAGAGAATCTGCGCAGCAATTGGGCAAAAATAGCAGAAAAGTGGAAGAAACGACACAGAAAAACCAATAATCAAGGTGCGTACAGGGCGAATGCGCGCTGGCCGGGGAAGATGGAGGTTGCTGGCCGCGTCGTCCTCTGTCCTTGCCAGTTGACGCGTTGTGACGTCAACATGCAATCCCCCCTCTCTCACAACGCGCTCATCGATCGAAAGATAGCGCATTGCAATGTGTAATGGACAGCCGCGGTCTGTGAGAAGGGCCTCTACTTCTTGTATCTCTTGCCGCCAACTTCCCTGTCTACTCCCATTGTTTTGTCTGATCGCGTTGAGATGTCGGAAACGCGCTGAAGAAACGATCACTGTCCATCAACAAGATGTTCCTCCTCCGTGGACGACCTCTATTGTCTTTTGGGGCGTTCATTGGCGCGTGGTGACAAAATAAGAAGGGTGGACAGGGCCAAATACGTCCACCAAACACTCATAAAACTGGAAGATGATAGAGAACTTCCCCTGGTAACATTATTGACAAAACAAAACAACAAGTGGATAAATCGTTCGAATTTCTTTAAAATAGGCATAAAGTTTTGACGAATTTCCTCATTTTTCTAGGTTTTTTTGTTGAGCATTCAACAACATGGAGAACGGGAAAACTTGGTAGGAATCTGAACATAATGAATTTGGGAATATTTCTACATTTTTTTTATGTTGAAAAGATCGTCACTCTTCTACTTCATGAAACAAAAAAGGGTAGTGCGTTCGGGGGGAATCGAACCCCCGTCGAATGCTTGGAAGGCATCCATGCTGACCATTACACCACGAACGCATGCTTCTTCGGCGCTCCAGGCGCGATAATAAACAGGTGTTTCCTTAATGGAATGAATTATATTAAATATAGGCAGAATATACCGATTTTCATCAGAAATTCACAATCAGCGAAACCGGCCATTTTCCTCTCAGATTCCTCATTTTGCTCCACCGGATGTCCCCGGTGGAGCGGTTCCAAAAGTTGAAGTTTGTTCGACACTCTCTTTCGAAAGGTCGGAACTCCAGCGTACCTTGAGTAACTGGGTTAAAACCGAAGTGAACAGAGTGTCTCCCCTCTTACACATTCCCATGTCCCGACAAAAACGAGGCCGGCGATATTCTCGCTTTCCGGCCGGCAGTGGAGACGCAGAGAAACAGAAACGGCTGTTTTGTGGCCGAGTGGGGTTGGAGAATGGCGGCAAGCGGTGTGAGGTGAGTTCGAGGAAAGGGTGAGGCAAAATAGCATTTTTTCATCGTCAAAGATTTTTGAGTGTTACTTTCCACTATCATTTATGGTCTTGTCGAAAAATTGTCGAAAACGTGAGATATAACACACATGCGAATAGACGGTCTTTACCCCTCTTTCCACCAGTCACTCGTTTTTTTGTCTTACTGTCCATCGGTGGGTGCCGACTTGTCCACTCCTGTTCTTCTCTGTAGTTTTTGAAACTGCTTGATGAGTTGAGCTGATGAGTGAAAATTGATAGCCCAGACGGCGGCTGAACTGATTGGAAAAAAGTGAAAGAATGACTGAAAGAAGACAATACAAGATTTTTATAAATATTAATCAGATAACACAGGGGGAGAATGTAATAAGCAGAGAAAGGTTCTTAAAAACATAGCCCATCTGCATCGGGTTACGAATTTGACAAATGACCGGCAGGGGCAGGCGGCAACTGTTTAGAGGCCATGCAACCGCCGTTTCTTCGTTTCTCCCCCGTCTCCCTATGAGAACGTTGTTTGAAGAGAAACGCCGTGTTCTCTCTTTTTCGCCTATCTCATTGTACGCAGTTGAAGTGAAGTGGCGCGCCAAAGCCAGTGAAACGTCGGCTGCATGGTTCCCCACTAATACATAAACTTTCGCGTCCCAGTCGTTCTCGTTCATAAATTCTCACTCTATACGCACTGGCGGTCCGGAGTCGGTGGCTTATATATACGCTCCCATCGACATCCACTTGACCGGTAAAACAGTATGTGGAGTAAGGTTTTGAAAAATTAGACAAAAAAGTTTCAATAATATTGGATAGTTTCATTCACAAAGAAAACGACCGCTTTTATGTAAGTGTTTCTTCTACTGAAATACGGGAGGAAGTGAAATACGGATACACTTTCAATTTAATCCAAATGTGAGGACTAGGAAGTTTCTGACCTTCAGCCCAAATTCCCTAGCATTTCGAGGCTCGGAGAGCTTTACTCGCTGCTTTTCAGGCATCTACGCGACCTTCAGTACGTAAAGACCTTCTTCTCTGAGAATGTCAGGCAATTTTTTAAAAAGACAATCTGTGAGACAATTCGTTAAACACATCTTCTTCTTCGCCTTGTCGAGGAGGCAGCAAGCGTAACTTTTGGATCCCCATTACCGAATACACATGTTTGATAATTTGATGCGCAATGTTCTGTTTGCATTCTTCTCATCCTCGTGTTGCTAGAGGCGTACCAATTCGCGTCGTCTACCCGCGTTTTCACGCGAAACGGGTTATAACGCCGGATTTGCTGGCGGCAAAAGGAAGACCCTGTCTACGAACTGTGAGTGTTTCGTGAGCGCCTTATACGCGTGGGCAAACGCACTGTTCCGTCGTATGAGTGAGCGTTGTGTGCGAGATTGCCTATCACTTTCGACGGCTGTCCACACGCAACACGCAGCCATCGGGCCGAGAAGAGGCGTCGGCCGGCAACCCGTCTCCCCAATCTCTTGTCTGCAGGCACCCTCAGTATCGACACTACACTCCACGGTACATTGCACAGCCCTCCTCTGGATTTTTAGCAATTTCCGCGTCATTTTTCTTCATTTTCTCCGTTTTTCTTCTTTATTTTCGCCAAAATTTAATTCTATTTGTAGGAAATAATGATGGTAATCGCCGGAGGAGAAGATTTCCAACGATCGGAGCGCGAAAACAATGGGTAATTCTTATTTTATCATTTATTCTGTGAGAAATTGTATTCCGTAGGAAACAATTCAATTTTCAGGTCGATCCGACAACTGTCGAGAGTTTGAGAAGATGAAGAATACGTCCAGTGTGCAGAACCAACCGTTGCAAAGCAGGAGAACAAATTTCGGTCGCTTTGCCGATCGAGGGCATGGAAAATGTGGATTGCTGTCGAATTTGTGAGAAACTTCAAGGAAACTGATCAAAACAGCATCGAGAACATCAATGTGGACGTTTTGGGTGAGCATTTGCGTTATATAAACTCTGTGAACACTCGTGTTGTTCAGATACCCACAAATCAGAGGCATTGCTCAAAACACGTCCGTCGCATTTCCCATGGAGTTCTGGTGGCCATCCGACTATCAGAACGTTCAACTTGAGGAGTTTTTTCATGAATCAAGTGTGGACGAATTGCGTCAACAATACAGAAGAATCGGTGGAAACAGAAATTCCCGTCGCCGCCGATGCACCAATTGCTTGTCTCTCCGGATGCTGATAATCAGAATTCGACCATCAGTTATCAAGATTATGGACGAATTGCGGGGACATCGTGGACCTGGTCGTTGTCATCGGAAGACGTCCAAGTGAAGAAACGCCGACGAGACAGTAAGTGATTTCAAAAAACAAATAATCCGAACAACACACTCACCAGAAATTCCACTTCCGCCACACTCTCAACCGGCAGTTGAAATAACTGGACCATTGCTGTATGTTGCAAGAATCTCGAAGGATTTCCAAAGAAATCGCTCATTCCATGCAATTTGCGAGCAACGCACGCCGACGTGTTTATCAACTGCCTGGTCCAATCTCACTTCAATAGTTGGTTTCACGTATGAATCGCGTGCGTTTGCTAGTTGCCGTTAGTGTCAGGAAACAATAGAATCGTCATCTAACATGATAGCTTTAGCAACAAGAGGCATCAGGTTAGGAAGATCCGCTAAAGAATCTCATCGGCACTTGTCGCCCGAACTGTGGATGCTAATCCAACATTTGACTGGTTCCCAGTTCGGATGAAAACTGCAGATTGAGACAGTATCTTGCCGAGTTTGATACACACGCGACACGCAGCCATCAGGCCGAGAAGAGAGCTATGACAACAACGTCCGTGTTCCAGAAAGAAGAAGAAAACATAATTAACAGGTGAGAACGTTCATTGATGAGCAATTCTGACAATAGATACAAATCGAAGTGTTCTTGAGAATAAATTCATTAAATATGAAGAGTTTCTTGAACGTGTCGCGGGAGTTCGGGTAGATGTATTAGCGGATGGCAACGATTATCAGCCCCTTTGATTCCAACGATTTTCGTCTCGATATACATGAGAGAACACGAGAGAAGGAAGACCAGGAGTACAAGGTACAGCGTCATTGCATCCACGAGAGTAGGAAACGTATAATGCGCCATGCAGGAGCCGAACTGATAACACAACATAATGATTGGGTAGAGATTGAAAATCATGCTGGCGCAGTATCCATACACACACAGTTTGCCAAACGCCCTTTTCTTGTGAACACGGCGGCTTGAGGAATTTGTTCTGCCACAACAGTAGTTGAACGGTTTGATATGGAAAGAGTCCTGAACGAAAAGGTCTGAATTGCAGTAAAATAGAACAGAAACTCACCGTGGTGAGGATGTAGATCAGGAAGAAAAGCTGGCTGAAATAGCAGACAGCCCAGACAAGGACAAGTTCGTCGTCTCGAGGGAAACTTGGAAACATTTGTGGGCACGTCGGCTCGTCTTCCCATCCACTGTACTCCAAGCCCTTCTCAGAGCCTCCCGAGTAGTAACAGATTACCCAGATGTTCACAAAAAGAAACACCCATAAGATTGGGTGGACGAAGAATGGGCACACATGATACCAACTACCTATTTTTTGTCTTGTATTTCAGAATTTTCGCGCTAACACTGAATTTTTCGATACTGAACATGGTTTCGAGCTATTTTTAGCACTCCTGTCAGAAAAAGATAACAGAAAAGCGGCCAGGTTTCATGGTAAACAGGTCTATTGAACCCCTTAAACATAGTCCCCACTATGTCAACAAACTGTTATTTCTCTCTCTATCTGCGTCTTCACAATGTCACTTTTACACTTACTGATAAGCGTGATACGCCATTATTCCATGCCTGCCTCTCTCCATTTCCTACGTCTTCCAGGAATTGCCCAAATTCTGATTCTCGAGTACTTGGGCCTAGTTCAACTGTAAGATTTAGATTTTTCTATTTGTTTCCTACACTGCTCCACATAATTATAGCCTCACCCCCACTTTTCAGGCAAAACCCAAATTTTGAGATTTTCCGGAAAAGTTCCTGAAGAGAAAATACGCCTAATTTGAGTCCATTTCCGGTCCCAAAATGATTTTTGGATTCGAAAAAAACAACGAAACACTTTTTGATTTTAGTGAAAACAGATGTTTGGCCATTCCACATAATTATAGCCTCACTTGAGAAAATCAAGAAATTAGTAATCTTGAGAGGCTGAACTGTGTCGCTTTTGTTCTCAAATCATGTGAATGCACCAATTGCACAGTTCCGCATGATGAGAAATTCCAAAATTCTCACCAGAGCTCTCCTGGAGTCCGGTTTTCAGAATGAACGAGATTTTGACAAAAACCTTTTTTTTCGCATGGAAACTTTAACTTTCTTAGTGGTTGTGATCGAATTAACCACAATTTGGCTTATTATCGTGTTTCCAAACAAATTTCATTCAGAAACTGCCATCTCGGAAGAATATTTTGATTTTCCATCGCTTTGTCGTCACAATGTTCCGCAATTTCGGGAATGCTACGAGTTTGTCGTTCGTGCTTATGACGAAAATGGCAAGATATGGGATGATTATAATGTCTGGTAATTGAATGGAAATAATAGAACACTTGGATTTTGGTTCTATCCACGCACGCAATTATCCCAACAGAAATTAGTACTGATCATGTGAACTTTCAATGGACGAGAACGGAATGTGACTCTAAACGTTTGCAGCTTTCCGTTTACGGCAAATTCGAGTTTTTCCATGTTTTTATCTATTTCCTGGCATCATAAACTGTGTGCATCTTCATGGTCTAGCCATGAAAATCACGGACGAAGGAGGTGGATTACCTTATTTACGGGCACCTTGAGGGCATTCGACTAGATTATCTCGTGAGAAGGCAGTTTCTTGAAGAATTTTGTTTGGAAACACGATAATAAGCCAAATTGTGGTTAATTCGATCACAACTACTAAGAAAGTTAAAGTTTCCATGCAAAAAAAAAGGTTTGTGACAAAATCTCGTTCATTCTGAAAACCGGACTCCAGGAGAGCTCTGGTGAGAATTGTGGAAGTTCTCATCATGCGGAACTATGCAATTGGTACTTTCACATGATTTGAGAACAAAAACGACACAGTTCAGCCTCTCAAGATTAGAAATTTCTTGATTTTCTCAAGTGAGGCTATAATTATGTGGAATGGCTGAATTGTTTTTTTCACTAAAATCAAAAAATGTTTCGTTGTTTTTTTCGAATCCAAAAATCATTTTGGGACCGGAAATGGACTCAAATTAGGCGTACTTTCTCTTCAGGAACTTTTCCGGAAAACCTCAAAATTTAGGTTTTTCCTGAAAAGTGGGGGTGAGGCTATAATTATGTGGAGCAGTGTATTTCCAACCACTCTTTTTCAGTCTCGATTTCTCCCTCCTCTCGAAAAACGCGAAAAAACTCGCGTCATCTGCACGTCGGAAAGTTGCGAAATTCCAATGGCACCTGGACAACCGGCCACGAAGAAGAGATCATATGTTATCAGTGACTGATATGGATGGAAGTCGGCTTATCATCAAAGTGACTCTTGATCAGTTCAAATCCAGACAATATCCTGTCCTGGAGATTAACAACAATGGGGAAGACATCATTATGTTCCAAGGACCTCCATTCGAAAACAGAACCAATTTCGAGAGGCTCTATACGTTCCAAGACTTTACCAGACACTTATTGAGTTTGCTGGAGGTGGAAAGATTCAGTGCTTCAATCGAAAAGACTCTGGATCTGGAGTATTGCTTCATTTGGGACTATACAAAGACCCTTGAGACGCTGAATATCAACTTTCTCAACTCTATCGAAGTGATTCGGGCTCGCGAAATGAAATTTATCCTCAAAAATCTTAAAATCGACACCTTGAACATTCACTGTGCAGTCAGCCCCACTTTCCAGTGGCCTTCTAGACCGATAACATTCTCCAAAATCAACGTGGAAAACGGGAATTGGATCTCCGAACAAGCGCTTCTTTCCCCTACCTGTCGTTCTTGGTTCATTTCCAACAAGACTATTTCGAGTTCTCTTATCAATGCAATGATCAAAACGTGGCTAAGTGGAGGTCTGGAAAAGCTGGAGAGCTTCCAAATGGGTTGGAGAGGCGGTGACGATGAGGTATTAGAAGGAATCGTCACTTTTCCATGGAACCGCAACAATCGACCCAATGAATGGAGGTGAAAGGGGAACTTTGGGGGAAATCCTTCTAAAATCTATTTTTCAGAGAAAGAGACGTTTCGGAAGGTCGCGACATGCGGAATACAAACGGGCGTCTGGCGACGGTAGTGACCGGTTTCGGATACTTCAACTTCTTTGTTTGGCATCTTAGTGATCTACATTCTTAACACCATCATCTTATCACTTGTTGAATGAACCTTATTCACAGAAGCTCACTGATGACTAGATGACGTGGTAGCACCACACCTTCATCGTTTTCCAAACCGCTGGTTTCTTCCGGATGCGATGTTTGTAATGAACAATGTTGTGAAACGACCTTGTTTATTTGGATAATATTTTTAATTGCTAAGACCTAATTATATACTTATCATTACATTCTAGAAAAAACCGTCAATTCCACGTGTCCGGTGGCATTTATTCGATTTCTCATATCGGTTCGTCAAAATCTTCGTCGAAGTCTACGTCAAAGTCTACGTCAAAATCTTCGTCCAAATCGTCCAAATCTTCGTCAGAACTATCAGAGTCAGGTCGCAGTTGGTCAGATTCCCAAACGACGAAATAAAAACGATCATCATCAACACCGGCGGTGGCCAGCTTCCCGTCGCTTCTCCGCATGTCTCGACCTTCCGAGGTATCTATATATCTGGAAAGTTCACGGTTTTGCAAAGGAAACAGATGACTAGAACTCACGTATAGCACTTCTTTCTCGTCTTTCTATCCCATGGAAACGTTTGGATTCCTTCCAGCGCTTCGTTTAGTTTTTGTTCTTGGTCGTCGTATAAAGAGCCCATTCCAAAACTTTTGAGTTTTTCCAATCCTCCGTCTAGCCACTTCTTCATAATTGCATTCAGGTAGGTGATTGGGAGATCTTCCTCATCGAAATCCCATTCCTCGACTTCTGAATTCAAGAAGACATCGAGAGCCAGGAAATGACCATATCTCAAATGAATTCTTCTGATGTTCAAGGGTTCCATCCATTGGAATCCTTCGGCGACTTTTGAGTAGATTATCAGCTTCTTAGTGACGGTGAGTTCTCCAAGAATGAATTCCATTTCTCGAGCAGTCAGAACATCATCAGTTTTGGGCCAATTGACAGACAACTCCTTGAAGTTCTTCGTATACTTCCAAAGAAAAAACGATGTTAAATCAGCGGCCTTGTTCAGAGAGAGACAGTAATTTTCGACGTTCAGCATGGCCAAAAAGTGCCCAGTGAGTTTCTCAAATAACTCTGCTCTTTCCTCTTCTGATTCTGTCTCCAAGCCGATCGCTTGACATGTCTCGGATTGTTCTTCTCGCTTTGTTCTTATCTTTCTGCCTTCGAATACTATCTCTCCTGGGATGCTCATCCGATCATTAGGTGGAATGCACACTTCGAAATAGTCGTTTTCGTAATCTTTGAAAACCAATAGAAATGTTCCATTCGCAATGTTGACAGTCCATCTAAAATCCTTAATATGACGCTTTCCCGATTTCGCAATGCTATTGATTTTTTTGGAAAGGAGAGAGAAGTCGAATCTGGAACATGGATGAGTAATAAGGGAAAAAATTGAATGTACTTACAATTGGAAGAGACTGATGTATTTGAGAATGAGTAGTTGTGAAACAGGGGTAAGGCGAAGGAAGGGTATGGAAGGAGGCATTGTGTCAGTTGAAAGTCAGTTGCAAGTGAGTAGACAGTGTTTGCATTTGGCAAACGTTCTTATCAGTGGAAGAGGCGTGTCATTCCATCAGTGCCTAATCGACTTGACGATCGTTTGTCAACATATGAACAAGGTCATTTCACATGATAACAAACATCACATCTACTTATTATTCAGCTTTTTAACTATTTGGCTTGACAGGTGAAAAGAGATGGGCCCATCACGGAGGCACTCACCAGGGAAGTGTTTTGCACAAAGTTTTGGAATTGTCCATAAATTTGCAAGGGTGCTCTTTTTGATACTGGCAAACGATTCCACATAGTGGCCACCTGCGCAAACGTCTAGTTTTAGAGATATTTTGTCTCAAAGTGCTCAAAACTTTTGATATCACCGGATTCGTGAGAAAACGCAATTTTGAGCACTTCGAGACAAAATATCTCTAAAACTAGTAGTTTGCGCAGGTGGCCACTATGTGGAATCGATTTCTAGTATCAAAAAGTACACCCTTGCAAATTTATGGACAATTCCAAAACTTTGTGCAAAAACACTTTCCTTGTCAGAACTGTGCAAAACACTTAGTATTCCGTGACTTCGAGAAAGCATATCTTCAATCAATCACGTATTGACTTCAGAACTCATAATTCTTGATAGCTTAAATAGGAGAACCTGAAAAAGAGGAAGAAGCTGGAAAACGTCGAACAAATGCATTTCGAAGTGAAAACGGAGAGTGAAGGATTTAGACTCGAATAGACGGTGCGATTGCTAGTTTTGTTTTCTCTCTTACTGATAACGTTATCAATGTCTCATGGACAGCAGCGCTGGTTTCGTAACACAGATTCTTTAAACAATTATAATCGAATAATCAATAATATTCCCGTCATTTCCCGCGTTTTTGTTGGAGGGACCACTGGGCAACCCTGGGAAAAACATATCTCCTGGATTGGAGAAGCTCTTCACACACTGCAAATGCGTCAGAACACTCTTTAGCGTTTTTCTTAGTTCTACTGGTACATTTTCCAAACTAATAATGTTGATTGAAAATGACCGTTAATTAGCAGTTATCCAATAGAGAGCTTGAAAATTTTCAGCGAATCGAGAAAACAAACCTCAACCAGGTGCAAATATTGTCCGTTCATTTCGCTGAAAAACGCGCGTCATTGAGAGGATTTGAATTGGAAGAGAAACATGTTTGTGTGGCCGAGAAACCTCCTCCTCCTCGTCCCCCGTGTGTCGAGCGAGAGAGTGCGGTTCCACGCCACACGGGGACTTTGATTTTCAGCTCATCGAGAAAACAAACATCTGCCAGGTGCAAAGTGAACACACCAGATGGACACTCATCTTCTCCTTCTCACCACCAATTGTCGCCTCGATTTCAGTACTTACAGTCCTTCTAATATTCACATTCTCACTTCATATTTGTCCCCACACACTGTCACTTCTATAATTCGCGCACCTGTCGTTTTCCCCCAGATGTTACTACACAACGAGGCGATGTGCTCTTTGTCCCCCCCCCCCCCCCTCTCCTCGTACGACGAGCCCCTTGGTCTGCCACTCTGTGCCCATTTCGAATACTTTCCCAGGCAATTACACATTTCAAGCGGTTTCCCAAGCGTCGTTTTTGAATTATTTGAAAAATCACATTAAAAATCCAATTATGGGCGTCGAGCGACGGCATTCAAATATGCCGACAGTCTCACCACCTGCGTACTACTCTCTCCTCGCTTGCCCTTTTGCTCCGCCCCTCCACCGGTGACCCGTATAAAAGGACGCAGCTGCCTCCATTCTTCTCACTCACTCCCCACTCTGGACGAGGAGGGGAATGATATTCTTGCGATCCCAACGCTGGCAGGAATATCATTCCCCCTGAGTCTTTGAGCTGGTTTTCCCTCCTAGAGAGTCCTGACCTGGACTCTGTTCTGATTCCCTCCGAATCCCCATAAATTCCCCATTAAGAGACCTGACATGGTCGCTTCCCTTATTTACTGATTCCCACTGAATTCCCATTTAGAGTCCTGACATGGACTCTATCCCCCTATTTTATTTAATCCCCACTACGATTTTTGTATCACCGGATACAGATTGAAAGTGTCTTGTGATTCTCCATAAACTTCCAACTATTATGGCAAGACTGGATACTGATTTAAACTGGATAAAAGGTAAGGCAATTTTCATTATTATTTTCATTGCTTATATTCAATTCTAATGAGAAAAATACCACTGAAGATTGTAGAAAAATTAGGTAAAAATATTCGGCTTGAGAAAAATGACTATTCTAACATTTTCACGTTTTGTTTACCCCAATTGAACTTATAATCTTTCAGATGTCTAACAAAGTGCCAACGTCTTCGATAGAATCTCGGATGGCTCTTCCCAAAGTTCCATGGATCGCAAGGCCATACAACAAGATGCAATATGGCTGTTTTGCGATATTTGACACGTGCGCGCTGTTGAACAAGAACACCAAACTGGTAGAGATCGTCAAAAGTGAGTTGATTTTCACGTGCAACGGGATTCGAAACTACTGTTTTTCAGAAAAAGAAAAAGAAATACGCACAAGCGGAGACAAGCATGAAGGAAACCATCGAGATTCCCAACTTCGTTCCGAAGAAAAAATCAATGGATGACTTGATCATGAAGTGCACTGTGCGCATCGAGCTCGAAGTCAATTCGATTCGAGAGCAACTGAAGCCGGATTCTCAAAAAATCATGCTCGTCACCAACGCGAGAGCAACAGCCAACCAGTTGCAAGCGGTGAATGTGGAAGGATTCTTGAAAATAATGAATGGCTGCTCGCTGAGTGAACTCCCGAAGCTCGACAACGATCTAAAAGAACACCAGGACGAAACCGAATTCTCAGCATTGGCTCGCGAACTCAATTCCATCGGAAGGCAACAAGAACGAGAGAAAGTGGAGAATCAAAAGAAGAAAAACAAAACGGAAAAGACGATCGCCCAAGAAAGACGACACACACGCGTGGCTGCTCAAGAATAAGAAAAAGGAGGAAAAGCGAGACCACTCAATTACTCGGAAGAAGACCGAATCGTCAAGGTAAGCTTGTACTGAAACTGATTGAAAAAAATCTCTTAATTTTTCAGAGTCCGTCAATCCCATTGGCAGATGAAGTCTTGGGAGACTACGAAGATTTGGACTTGAACCAGCCAGCCGGACGTGCTCAGATGCCAATCAGTCTTTCCGATGACGAGGAAAACGAAGACGATTCGATGGACTGCTTCTAATTTATCTTGTTCCATGTAGTTGTAAGACGGAGAAAAAATAAAAGATCAAATACCCAAAACTGAGTGATTGCCTTTTTTGATTGATGTTGAAAAAACACTGAAATTTCTTTAACAAGAATGACTTGGTTTCAGAGAAACCCTTTCTTCAAAAGAAACGGGTACGGGGAGTGGCCTTGTTCATCTATGGTTTGAGGAGAACTCGTAGGAAATGGAAAAGAGCCGTTGGACTCGAAAGAATTTGAGTACGGTTTGTTGTTCAAAGCATTCGATGGGAGTTAGATTTCCTTCGGAATCCACTTCCTTGGAAAACCAGACGCTATTCGAAGACGTACTCAAATAACTAAACAACGGATTATGTATGAAATTGTTTATTTTTATGTGTTGTACGGCATTTTCTGTTGATGCAGTGGAGACGGTTTGATGTGCATCTTTGGTGGATACAAAGAATTCTCTTTGAATCTGAAACACTATTTTTTGCATTGACTATTCCAGTGAACTCACGTGTCGCAATCTTCTTTTCTTGTTTGCTCGTTGAACGATGTTGTCCGTGGAGGGAGCACAATTCTTTGGAGTTTCTCCTTGATGTTAATGATCCACTCTCAGTCTGAAACAGCGGATGATTGTTGAATGAAACGTTTGACCTACTTTTTACTTTGGAAACATGAAGTTTTTCGTTGTTTGTTTCCGTTGGAAGTACTCGATCTGAAAAGTAGAACTTAAACGAATTCAGTCTAGTTTAAAAACTAACGATGTTGTCGAATACGTCCGTGAACGATTCGTAGACGGTGGGTGCCAATGAGAATGACGACAATGGACAATTTTGTTCTTTTCCATTTGTGCGTTTGCCCGGGAAAGCTTTACTATCAAAAAATCGACGATGTGTCCATCAAAATCCAGAAAATATGTAGAAGCGGTATACAGATCCATCCATTAAAATCTTGGTAATTCAGAGTAATCGGAAAACAGAAGAGCAGCAATCAGAGCTCTAGATCAGTAAAGAGATTGGGATTCAGTGAGAAATCAGTTGGAACCCTGGCGGGTGAGGCGTCAGCTCATCGGAGAACGCGGAGGGGAATGAGGGGAATGGCGTTTCGGCCGTCCTTTTAAAGCCCCGGAAGCGCCATAAAAACCCCCGATTTGCATATTAAAATACGGAACGAGAGAGTGTTTGTCCAGAGGAGACATCATTTTATTGTTTTTCAGAGGAAGAGGTGTTAGAGAGGAAGCTTGCGAGATGAAAGTGAGAATGAAGAGATTCCGGGAACGAGAGATGGGGAGAGAGTGTCATGAAAAATTCCATTTTTTGAAACAGGGAAATGGGAAACGCGGGGGTGATATTCATCGTTTGAGAACACTTGCGGGGGAGGGAATATGTAGAAAAAGGGCTGGAAAAACATAAGGAATTCAGAAACACATTGGTTGAGTTATGGAGTTCATGGGGAATCATGAGAGAGACAAGAGATACAGCTTCAGATGAGATCTTGAATCCATTCATTGTTTGTCCTCAAAGTTCGAACCACAGCGTTCTGAGTGATGACTGCACACTGTTCATTAGAATATGTAGACACTTCCAGAAAAATTTACCGTTTCAGAAGCTAAACGTCATCTTGAAATGTATATATCGCACCGCTTTTGAATTCCGGATGAACATTTTGGCATGTTTTCTGTTTGGACCGAGTTATGGTCGATTTAGCGCCGAGATGCAAACTTTTTGCAAAAACTGGAGGGTTGAAAACACACTGCGGAATGTCGTTGTGAGGTAGTTCTCACGGTAACACGTATCGAACTTGAAAAAATACAGTCTCAATCGGCAATTTCCATCCAAACTGGGATCCAGTCAAATGTTGGATTAGCATCCACAATTCGGGCGACAAGTGTCAATGAGACTCTTTTGAGTTGGCATCACATCTGTTTGGACTTCCGGAATTTCTGGACTAGCCAAAAGTTTTCAAAAATTTTTCAGAACATTTTTGTGGAAAACAGAAAAATTGGTGAAAATTTATATGAAATCATGGGGTACGTATAATATTTGCAGAAACTTTCTCCAATTTTTTTCTTTTTTCCAAAACTTCATTGTGAGACCATTTTCCCAACTGCCATGCGTCTTCAAATTTTACTATCTTAGCCATTTTTTTCAAAAAAAAAAACAGAATTTTTCGTGCAGGTGCGGTTGGCATCTAATGAATTGCCTATGACGTCAGGTTTGCATTGCCTATGACGTCAGGTTTTTTTTCGGTTGCAGACATTGTTTCATTTTTACAAATCCCAATAAGTTTTAAATTAAAACACTCACTCGGATTGTCTGATTCATGAACGCACTTGAGAAAAAATGCACTTTCCTCCGTGTGTATGCTTCCATTGATTTTTTGACAAATCCATTGATTTTAGTTTTTTTGCAAGTCGAAATGCAGGATAGATATCGTTCAGTCGTTGTTTTTCCCAAAATTCTGACTAGAAGAACGTTCTGAAACCGTATGATCGACTGAATATTAATTTCTGGAATAATTTGGGAAAACTACTGAAATAAGATGTCAGAACATACGTTGACATCCGGCAAAACATCCTATCACGGTGAATTCTCAGTTCAGCGTGATAGTGAGAGATTGAGGTTCAGCCAAACTGCCGAATTTATCCGAGAGACATAACTAAATTCTTTCTAGGGATGTTTGGAATATACGAACGACAGTTACGATTCCATTTGACAAATTTCCAACAACAATTCCTTTGAACTTGCGATCGGGGTGGCGTTGATGGTTCAATGTGTTGACCGGTTTCCCATAATCAAAGGAGAAGACCACTGTCGATAAGCACTGGATGAGCATCAGCGCGTTCTTTTTACGGAACTCCGAATCGACGTTGCGTTCCAATGACACTTTGTTTCCAGAACCGTTGTTGGATAGTTGGAAGACCAATGCAAGTGTGTGCTTCATTTCTCTGCGATCTGAAACATATATATTTTCAAATTAATCTTCAGAATTCCTCTGTACGGTTTGTATAGAATCCAAAATCAACAATTGTGTGACATTGTGTATCTTAACATTCTTCCGGGATTCAGGCTCAAATCGACATTTTGCATTCTTTCCTTTGACGGCTTCCTTGGTGTGGTAATCTCCGGTTCGTAACAACGAAAAAATCGAACGATCCGTCGGTTCTTGATTTCTGTAAGGATATAAATTCTGCGAAGCGATATATAGCAAATGACTACCTTAGGCTTCCACGATGATGATTATTTTAGTTCTGCTAGTGGTTTGGTGCTCCACAAAAAACCAGCGGCACGGAGTTGATGCATTCTACGTCGTACGGCAACAAGATATCCGCAGTTAATTCTGCTATCGAAGTGTGGAATCGGTCGGGTGTCCGCCTATCGTCCTAATGTTTTGGTTCTTTGAATGGGCCTTGATTGATTTTAATTTGAAGCGATTTCCATTTCAGCTCCGCATTCCGCAATCCGTAGACAAACTTTTCAATACTGTCTTGTCCAATCGTAGGTTATGAGTGTTTGTAGTGTCTTCTCAATTTCACGTGTTGGCGCATTTTGATCCAGAGCTTCCACAGCGATATTATGGTTCTCTGAGTCTAGCAGCATGTTCAATTGATCACTTTTGACGATTCCTAGTCCGGTAGCAATGACAAAGTCCATCGCGTCCAAGCATAATCATATGTAGCAAGTAGTGCATCATCCGCATTCGACACACGACTCCTCTCGTTTCCAGTGACGCCCGGTTTTCAGTAAGATTGAAATCCGACAGAATGTTGCGGATGTGGCGTTTCTGGAAAGTATGTTCTTCAGTGTATTCATTTTTTTTCAACCACTCACGTCAACAGCGTTTCTTCACTCAAACGTCTTCCGATGATAACGAGGAGTTCCACGAAACGCATTCTGTCCAGAATTCACAAGACCAGTGATTGCGAGGTTCACAGTTATCCTAATCTGGATGTCGGCTTCCACGAGGCAGTTTATGCGCAATGGGCGTCGGGGTAATAGTTTTTTCTGCTTCTAAGAATGTGCTTAATCCATGATCGTGATTTTTCGATTTGTCCGCATAGTTTGTCCAAACTGGTTGGGATAAGTATCTTGTGTTAGAAACGGATCAGGTTATTGCAAAACCATCAGCGCAATGAAAAGCTGGCAAAGGGGGAGGGAGTTCTTGAACCATGCCCCTGAATTCGTGGATTTCTGGTAAAAAGGAATTTTCACAAAATTTATATAACGAAAATCCTCACCCAAGACGTTCACGTTGATGTGATCAATGTTGTTGATGTTTCCTGTTCCGTTTCCTCGAAGATGTTCACAATTTCAACGTTTTTCCGAATTTTCCACGTCCCGGATCCGAAAAGCAACCGAAATCGGTTATCATGCCTCGTAAAAGTTGTTTCTTCGCATTTTATTTTGTTCCATCCTCTCACACTCTTGAAAATCGCCGAATCCACCTGCAAATTGAATCGTTTCCAACGGAAAATTTTTTTTTCACATAAAAAATAAAATAATAAAAATTACCTATTTTTTTGCATTTCAGTCGTTGAAATCTCCTCCTCCGGTGATTACCATTGGTATTTCCTTCAAATAGAGTTGATTTTTGGCGAGAATAACAAAGAAAAACGAAGAGAATGAGGAAAAATGGCGCGGAAATCGTTAATAATCCAGAGGAGGGCTGTGCAATGTACCGTGAAGTGTAGTGGCGACACTGAGGGTGCCTGCAGACAAGAGAATGGGGAGAGGGGTTGCCGGCCGACCCCTCTTCCCGGCCCGATGGCTGCGTGTGGCGTGTGGACAGCCGTCGAAAGTGATAGGCAGTCTCACACACAACGCTCACTCATACGACGGAACAGTGCGTTGGCCCACGCGTATAAGGCGCTCACGAAACACTCGCAGTTCGTATACAGGGTCTTCCTCTTGCCGCCAGCAAACCAGACGTCATCGCCCGTTTCGCGTGAAAACGCGGGTAGACGACGCGAATGGGGATGCCTCTAGCGACACAAGTATGAGAAGAATGAATACAGAACATTGCGCATCAAATTAACAAACATGTGTATCCGGTAATGGGGATCCAAAAGTTACGCTTGCTGCCTCCTCGACAAGGCGAAGAAGGAAATGTGTTCAACGAATTGTCTCACAGATAGTCTTTTTAAAAAATTGCCTGACATTCTCAGAGAAGAAGGTCTTTACGTGCTGAAGGTCGCCTAGCTGCCAGAAAAGGGCGAGTTGCCGGCCGACCACTCTTCTCGGCCCGATGGCTGCGTGTGGCGTGTGGACAGCCATCGAAAGCGATAGGCAATCTCTCGTTCACACACCACACACAACGCTCACTCATACGACGGAACAGTGCGTTGGCCCACGCGTATAAGGCGGCCACGAAACACTCACAGTTCGTAGACAGGGTCTTCCTCTTGCCTCCAGCAAACCAGACGTTATCGCCCTTTTTTCTTGTCGACGCGCGTAGACGACACAAATTGGGATGCCTCTGGCAATGCAGGGAACAAATAAATGAACACAGAACATTATCAAAGTATGAAACATGTTCAACGAAAATAGAGGAACCATTCCTGTTAATTGAAAAAACGCTAATTCGTGGAAAAATTTGGCAAATTTTTTTGAAAAACCGTTACCACGCAAAGTTCCGTGTTGTATTTTGCTCCACCGGATGTCCTAGGTAGAGTGGTTCGAAAAGTTGCCTCCTCGACAATGTGCAGAAAAAGAAAAAAAGGCCGCCTAGCGGCCTGATCAGCAACGAAGCAGCCCGCAGAGGGATCTAGCCTCAGACCAAAAATTATTTTATTCTCTCAAAAAGGTGTTAAGTTTTTGCTAAATATTACTCCACATACTGTTTTACCGGTCAAGTGGATGTCGATGGGAGCGTATATATAGGCCACCGACTCCGGACCGCCAGTGCGTATAGAGTTTGTTTTTGTGAACGAGAACGACTGGGACGCGAAAGTTTATGTATTAGTGAGGAACCATGCAGCCGACGTTTCCCTGGTTTTGGCGCGCCACTTCACTACAACTGCGTGCAATAGGGAAAAGAGGGAGAACACGGCATTTCTCTTTGATCAACGTTCTCATGGGGAGACGGGGGAGAGAAAGAAATGGCGGCTGCATGGCCTCTAAACGGTTGCCGCCTGCCCCTGCCGGTCATTTGTCAAATCCGAAACCCGATGCAGATGGGTTTTGTACTAATTTTGTGCTCTCCCATCTGCTTATTACATTATCCCGAAGTGTTCATTCAATAATGAAACTCTTGTCTTGTCTTCACTCTTTTCCAGTCAGTTCAGCCGCAAATGTCTCTTAGCTATCATTTTTCACTTCAGATCAAGTAATCAAGCAGTTTCGAAAATTACAAAGCAGAACAGAAGTACACAAATCGGCGCCCACGCTGGTGGACAGCAAGACAAGGAAAACGGACTACATGTGGAGAGAGGAGTTGGGAGACACCGTCTATTAGCATGTGTGTTACTTCTCACGTCTTCGGAAGTCACGGAGAAAGTAGGATCTTCAAAAACAACAAATGATAGTGTAGAGAAAGGCTCGAAAATCTTTGACGATGAAGAATGGCATTTATCAGATCTCATTTTAAACATTTCTTTATTCCAAAGTTAATGTTTTCTTAAAGCGGAGCGTCGATATTTTATTTCCGAATGCAAACAGCAAGAAGAAAAAATCACATTCTCCAGGAAATTCGAAAAAGCTCCACCCTTTCCTCGAACTCACCTCACACCGCTTGCCGCCACTCTCCAACCCCACTCGGCCACAAAACAGGCGTTTTTGTTTCTCTGCGTCTCCACTGCCAGCCGAAAAGCGAGACTGTCGCGAGCCTCGTTTTTGTCGGGACATGGGAATGTGTAAGAGGGGAGCCACTCTGTTCACTTCGGTTTTAACCCAGTTACTCAAGGTACGCTGGAGTTCCGACCTTTCGAAAGAGAGTGTCGAACAAACTTCAACTTTTGGAACCGCTCTACCGGGGATATCCGGTGGGGCAAAATGAGAAATACAAAAATTCACCGATATCGGGTGATTGCGGTTTCTGAACGATGTTCTTCCTTCCTCGTCGGAAACGCCATCGTAATAAATTCTTTAGGAAAGAAACACGTTTATCATTGCGCCTGGAGCGAAGAAGAAGCATGCGTTCGTGGTGTAATGGTCAGCATGGATGCCTTCCAAGCATTCGACGGGGGTTCGATTCCCCCCGAACGCACTACCCTTTTTTATTTTGTTATTCAAATTCGGTGAATCGTAACATATTGTAACATGAAAATAATCAAAAAATTCAGCAAAAATATTGAAAATTGCAAAGAAATTATTTCCAAATTTTATACCACAGGAAAAAAATATCAAAAAGTTTGTTGATAATTCTCCAAACAGTTGATTTTTTGTTTATGAGCTCTTCACGAGTTAATGTCTTTTGTCAAACCATCTTTTGATAGGCGTTGTTTTCGCGTTTTCACATGCGAGAAAGGAGGCTGGCGGTGACAATCAGGGGGAGCCGGATGCCCTAGTGTCCGTAGGCGTTTTTTTGTCTTACTGTTCATCGGTGATTGTGGGCGCCGTTTCTCCTTTTTTTTTCTGTACCCGTAATAGTGAAAATTGATAGCCAAGACATTCATATCTATAGAACAAACACTTGGGGATAATGTAATAAGCAGATGGGAGAGCACAAAATCAGCACAAAACCCATCTGCATTGGGTTCCGGATTTGACAAATGACCGGCAGGGGGCAGGCGGCGACCGTTTACGAGGATGAGGCAAAGCCATTTCTTTGTCTCCCCCCGTCTCCTCACGAGAAAACCGTGAACTTCCGTGTGTGCGTTAGTACTATTTTGGTCAAATAGGTTTTTTTAGTTTTTGCCATTAAAGCTTTGAAAAACAATGAGAAAATTAAATAGAAAAAACAACTATTTTTTGCCGACCAGCTCAGGTCCACAAAAGTTGTTGTTTCTCGTTTTGCGGCCTGATCAGCAATGAAGCAGCCTCGCAGAGGGAATTGAGCCTCAGAACAAAAATTATTTTATTCTTTCAAAAATATGTTAATTTTTTGCTAAATATTACTCCACATACTGTTTTACCGGTCAAGTGGATGTCGATGGGAGCGTATATATAGGCCACCGACTCCGGACCGCCAGTGCGTATAGAGTGTGTGTCTGTGAACGAGAACGACTGGGACGTGAAAGTTTATGTATTAGTGGGGAACCATGCAGCCGACGTTTCACTGGATTTGGCGCGCCACTTTACAACAACTGCGTACAATAGGGAAAAGAGGGAGAACACGGCGTTTCTTTTCAAACAACGTTCTCGTGGGTAGACGGGGGAGAGACGAAGAAACGGCGGCTGCATGGCCTCTAAACGGTTGCCGCCTGCCCCTACCGGTCATTTGTCAAATCCGGAACCCGATGCAGATGGGTTTTGTGCTCTCCCATCTGCTTATCACATTATCCCCAAGTGTTTGTTTGATGGATATGAATGTCTTGGCTATCAATTTTCACTATCACGGGCACAGAACGAAAATAGGAAGAACGGCGCCCACAAGCAGCGATGAACAGTAAGAAAAAAAACGCCTACGGACACTAGGGCATCCGAATCCATTTGATTGTTACCGACAGCCTCCGTCATCAACTTTCTCGCATGGATATTTTTTTCTGTGGGATAGAATTTGAAAAATTCAAGAGAACGTTAAAAAGCAGAAAAAATTTATTTGCAATTTTCAATAATTTCGCTGAATTTTCCGAGTATTTTCATGTTACAATATGTTCCAATTCACCGAATTTGAAAAACAAAATAAAAAGGGTAGTGCGTTCGGGGGGAATCGAACCCCCGTCGAATGCTTGGAAGGCATCCATGCTGACCATTACACCACGAACGCATGCTTCTTCTTCGCTCCAGGCGCAATGATAAACGTGTTTCTTCCCTATAGAATTTATTACGATGGCGTTTCCGACGAGGAAGGAACAACATAATTCAGAACCGCAACCACCCGAAACCGGTGAATTTTTGTATTCCTCATATTGCCCCACCGGATGTCCCCGGTAGAGCGGTTCCAAAAGTTGAAGTTTGTTCGACACTCTCTTTCGAAAGGTCGGAACTCCAGCGTACCTTGAGTAACTGGGTTAAAACCGAAGTGAACAGAGTGGCTCCCCTCTTACACATTCCCATGTCCCGACAAAAACGAGGCTCGCGATAGTCTCGCTTTTCGGCCGGCAGTGAGACGCAGAGAAGCAGAAACGGCTGTTTTGTGGCCGAGTGGGGTTGGAGAGTGGCGGCAAGCGGTATGAGGTGAGTTCGAGGAAAGGGTGGAGTTTTTTCGGCGTTAATAGAGAATATGATTTTTTCTTCTTGCTGTTTGCATTCGGAAATAAAATATCGACGCTCTGCTTCAAAAAAAGATTAACTTTGGAATAAAGAAATGTTTGAAATAAGATGTAATTTCAAAAAAAAAAGACTTTTTTTATCGTCAAGGATTTTCGAGCCTTGCTTTCCACTATCGTTCTATGTTGTTGAATACCTAACTTCGTCCGTGGATTGCCAAAGACGTGAGACACATGCAAATAGACAGTGCCTCCCCACCCCTTTCTCGACACGTCGCACTTTTTCCCCCGTATTGCTATGCACCGGCGTGGGCGCTGACTTGTCCACTTCTGTTTTGCTTTGTAATTTTCGAAACTGCTTGATTACAAATATTTATCAGATGGGAAGAATGTAATGAGCAGAGGAAGATTCTTTGAAAACATAGCTCGTCTGCATCGGGTTCCGAATTTGACAAACGGCCGACAGGGGCAGGCGGCAACCGTTTAGAGGCCATGCAACCGCCGTTTCTTCGTCTCTCCCCCGTCTCCCCACGAGAACGTTGGTCGAAGAGAAACGCCGTGTTTTCCCTCTTTTCCCTATCTCATTGCACGCAGTTGAAGTGAAGAGGCGCGCCAAAACCAGGGAAATGTCGGCTGCATCGTTCCTCACTAATACATAAACTTTCGCGTCCTAGTCGTTCTTGTTCACAAAAACACACTCTATACGCACTGGCGGTCCGGAGTCGGTGGCCTATATATACGCTCCCATCGACATCCACTTGACCGGTAAAACAGTATGTGGAGTAATATTTAGCAAAAAAACAACATATTTTTGAAAGAGTAAGAGAATACTAGGTCTGAAGCTCGAATCCCTCTGCGGGGCTGCTTCGTTGCTTTTCAGGGTGTATCTGGGCATGTCGACAACGAGAGGGCTCACCCAGTGCAAACTGGCAAGTAGCTCCAGCTACGCAGGGTAATCGGTCACAATCCCCTGCTCGGCGGAGAACTGAATTCAGGCAAACGATCATCACATGGGTTTTGGCACCTGATATCAGTGAAAAACGAATCTACTTTGTTGTTGTTGATGTGTATTAGCGATTTTTGTGCTATGGAAACAGTCTGGGTTTTCTAGAAACAACTGATAACACGATCAACAGTTCAGACAGTTTATTGAGGAAAACTTCTGAAAAACGAATACAATTCAGTTGTTCTTGCGATTGAATTCATCAAATAGGAAGAACTTCTCCGAAGTGTCTCGGTACCTCTGTTTCACTGGTTTCCGGGTGGCAACGAGTGTCGTGTCCTGGTTCAAGGATCTCGTCAAACATGAAAAGAATCGAGATGAAGAAGACCGCGAATAGAAGGGCAAACGACATACAATCCGCGAGATTTGCGAATGCGAACTGCATGGCGCAGGAGTGCAACTGGAAACCCAGCGAGGAGAATGGGATGATGGTGAAAACCATTCCGGCGTAGTATCCAAACAGACACAGTTTGCCGAACACCCTCTTTTCTAGAACGCGCCGGTTTGATGAGTCTGTTCTGCCGCACAAGTAGTTGAACGGTTTGATATGGTAGGATTCCTGAACGCAAACTGGTTTGGATTGCAGTCAAATGGAAAAAAAAAAACTCACCGTGGTGAGGAGGTACACCACGGCGCATAGTTGGCCGTAATAGAACACGATCCAGCCGAAGAACAGTTGGTCGTCTCGAGGGAAACTTGGGAACATTTGTGGGCACAAAGTCTTCTCGTGTGGCATGCTGTACTTCAAGCCCTCCTCGAAGCTGCCTGAGCAGTAACAGATCATCCAGATGTTCAGAATGATGAAGAGCCAGGTAATCGGGTGGGTGAGGATTGACTGCTTCGCTTCCGAAGAAGAAAAAGTCGGCATTCTTGGCAGATCTACTGCCGTTGAATAAGGAGGAGGTTCAGCCATCAGCTCGAAAAAAGTTGACAGAAAAATGATTTAAATGTAAATAAGCCCTTGACAACGGAAAAACCATTGCCCAAGGGACCGTTGTTATGCTGCTACTAGGAGCTAAAATCTGAGTCACCTTGCCAACGGAGTGGCTGTAGTCGTCAACAACTGGTCTCGGGGGATTCGAGATCTAAGAACGTCCAAGTTCAGAGAGCAATGATGAAGAATCGATAGGGAAGGAAAGATGCTCAAGTGAGAATACTGAGAACTGGTTTTCGAATGCAAAAGTACAATCAGAAAATGAAGAAGCCGAACGGTAACCCGTGCAGATGGTGTGAAAATGAAAATGGGAATTTCGATTGGATACGTTTATTTCCGAATTGACAATAGTGGATGTTAAGGGATAAGTGAGGACAATCGTGTACTCGGATTTTGAAATTCAGTTTCAAATGTTTAATCGAGAGTGATATTCAATAAACTGCTTGATTCTTCTGAACTAGACGTTGAAACTACCGAGAGATTTTGTTTTTCGTGAGCATCGAGATATGCCCAAGAACTTTCATTCAAACGGTGTTCCAATTCCCTGTGTCTCGTTTAAAACGTTAACGAGCCGATAGAAACCATAAACATTTAGTCAGTCTATTTCCGTTATTCTGGTATACAACCGGGAGAAAAGATTTGAAAGAATACATATGTACAGGTAGTTTATGGTTTTTTAATGGTTATTGATCTGACCGTGAGGGACAAGGAACCAGACACATTCAAAATTTGAATGAACTATTTTGAAAACAATTATCTATAGGTTTTTTCAGTCCGTTCCGGTTTCCTGACAGTTCATTTTCCGGGAACTCCAGCAATTCCGGTCTTATTGTATTCTATGAATCAGTTTCCGGTGCGGATGTATTCGTCCGGTCTTCCCAAGTTTACCCAGTAATTTCAACTTTTCCGTAATCTCGTAGAATGGAAATGGTGAAACCACAAAAAAATTGGCAATGATGCAATAATTCGCTGCAGGTTTCCCCCAGCTGTGAAAATTTTCTAAAAATTCGTACTGCTGGAAGTTTTTCACGAACAGACAAAAAGGTTCTCGATTCATTTCAGATCTTTTGCGGTTTGGAAAAATTCAATGATGAAAATGAATGAAAGGATTCTCATTTACAGCCAATCATCTTCATTCATGGACAAGAAATACATATATAAGTATATATGTATAAGTCAAGTAACTTTTCTGGCCCATTTGTTTTTTGGCATATCCCCCCATGGGCCGCAAATTGGTCGGATCGCTTACCTTTTGTCCACAGAGGTAAATGTGAAAAACAAAAAGGGTAGTGCGTTCGGGGGGAATCGAACCCCCGTCGAATGCTTGGAAGGCATCCATGCTGACCATTACACCACGAACGCATGCTTCTTCTTCGCTCCAGGCGCAATGATAAATGTGAAAAGGAGCGATAGTCTCGCTTTTCGGCCGACAGTGGAGACGCAGAGAAACGGAAACGGCTATTTTGTGGCCGAGTGGAGTTGGAGAATAGCGGCAAGCGGTGTGAGGTGAGATCGAGGAAAGGGTGTGGCTTTTTTGAAAGTATAAAGCCTAAATGGTGTTTTGTTTTCTTTTAACCGATTGGAAAAGAGTGAAGCAACCGTTGAAAGTGGAGAAGTTGAGAACTTCATTATTTCTATTAAAAATCGGCAAAACACTCCTGGAAATCACCCTATCGAATCTATCGAAATATCGAATCGAGGAAAGCGAATGATTAACAGTCACTGTGACTGTTCCCTATTGGACCATGGTTGATAACAGTTAACATCATGTATTCGATTCTGCTGCAGCCGCCGTTGTTCTGCCGTTCGCGCGTTTCCTCTCATGAAAACGCAGTGTTCTCCTCAACACGAATTGGAAAGACAAGACCACAGTATTGGGTATTCAAATTTTTATTTATAAATATGAGGTGAAAAACGTTACTCCATTACAATGTCATCAGATGATTTCGTTCGAAGAATTGCGGCAGCGTCCAATTTTTTTGCAAATAGAGATTTCAAACCGTTCGAACTTTTCCGGAAATAAAAAGTTTTCCAGAAGACTCGCAATATGTCCGCAAATTTCGATGGATTCAATTCCAGTCCACTGGAAGACGGTGTACAGATGATTCAGGACGAGTCCAATGATGTGTTTCGCATCATCATTCTCGTTCGCTATGAACTGTTCCGGTGTGATTCAATCGCTATGTTTCTCCGGTAACCACTTGAACTGAGAACTTTTCCGAAAATTGAGTGAATCGGATGGGCAAAACTTGATATTTCTTATGCGAATGTTGGCTTCTCGAACGATTCTCGCTGTCGTTGGAGAAGAGAACAAGTAACTGATCCTGAAGGAAAAATGGGGATTACCATTTGAAAATAGCTCTAAAACTTACATTTGCTCAGATTGCATGCTTTCGACAGCCATTTTTCTCACCGGATACGAATATTGTTCAAGTGGGAACATAATGAGCACTTCGGAGCACTGATCTTCAACACGTTCTCCGTCGTAATGCAACTCACAGTCCAACATTGAAACTGCTCTATCGCTTGATCGCTCTTAAGCCGGACTTGGGAGGAGCTCCATTCTGAAAAAAAAAACCTGATTGTACAATCGCTCAGGTAACAAAATATATACTCACCTTGCCGTAAATCATTAGAAATTCAGTGAAAATCGGGGAAATAAAGAAAGCGACCAGGTCAGGTCGCTAAAGTAGGGGAGGTGTGGAATTCAGGAATAATCGGAAAGAGCCCATATCAGGGCTCTTAAAATGAGTAGAATTCAGGAATAATCGGAATAGAGCCCATGTCAGGGCTCTTGAGAGGGGAAGAGATTCAGGGGAAATCACGAACAGAGCCCATGTCAGGGCTCTCGAGAGGCGAGAGAATAGAAATGGGACTGGACGGACTGTTTATATAGTGGTGTCTGGTGGCGGGGCGGGGCAGGCAACAAGGAAACGGGGCAAGCAAAGTAGATGGATGAGGAGATGTATTGAATAGGTGGTGGGAGACAAACAAGTTTACGACCGCTGTGGAGATGTGGATAGCGTATGAGATCGTATTAGAAGTGACAGGAGGGTTGGCATCCGAGGTGAGATACGAGGGGACAATTGTAACAACAGCTGTAATTGAGCGTATACTCCAAATACCCCACAAGGAACTTTTTTGGCTAGTGTTATGGGAATGGTGGACACTTCCAAAGCTTCCTATCTAATCTCTCTCTGATTAGTCGAAGCATTACTGCCAGTCAGATTGGGGTTCCTGAAAAATCATTATTTTTATCTGAAAATGTCCTTAACCCCAACTCTCTAACGAAACTGATCACTTGAGTTCGAACCCCCGACTAACAGTGGTCAACGTTGCCTAACTTGCCAGATCGGACGGGCTGCTGCGCGTGCAAAAGCTGCACTCTCACAGTCAAGAGGTATGGGGCGCAGGGCAATGACAAGAGCGCGGGGGGCAGCGGAAAGCCCACGGAAATCGGAATGATCCTATTCTACATGTATTTCATGGTTTTAATTTTCGGAGAAAATAGAAAAAAATCGTAAAAATTAGTATTAATTTTTTGGTTATTGATGAGAATGGAATTTTTCTGTGCTTTACCTGAAAAATTATTTTTGAAGTTTCAATGAATTTCAGTACTTTGGATACTTTGGATAGAAACATTCAACGGAAACTCACTATAACTGATGAACAAACAATGTCACTGGACTCAGGCCTCCAGGATTCACAGTTTGATAAGATTGACAATTGTTATTTCTAACAACCACTGTCTTCTTCTGAAAGTTTCTGGACTCGAGGAGACGATTCGATACTATTCTGATCCATGATTCATTTCATTGTTAAACCGCTGAGCCCTCACCGCGTAGTTTGAAACAAGGACCGACCACGCGCAGGCGCGAGAAACGAAAGTTTATTGAATCTTGCTGAATGACCATCGTTTTCCACATGGCTTTTTCATTGTTTGAAGAGTATTTTTGAAGAGCTGAGCTCGTATAGTAATCAAAGGAACATCCTTGTAATGGGATGGGCTCTTCTTCTGATAAACCACCCCGCATGTCTGGTCTCGGAAAGTATGTACTGCCGATTAAGACTTCGATTCAGCTGCTCCTTTTCCTCCACTCTCTTCTCGAATAAGTCACTGAATCGTTCCTGTCTTCACTACTGTTCCCAAACTTGCACCGCTGATTGCCCAAAACAATCACGTTTTTGGAATGTTAAGAAATCGATATTTCCACCGGACGTGTTCTTTATATGATGGGAACCTGAAAAGAAATCTGAAATTCCCCAAGTTTCTGCTTTCAATAACCAATTGATACAACTATTTGCGGCTGTTTTCTTTGAACGTGTAGCGACTGAATATTATCACAATCCCACCAATATGTGCCACATTCGCACCAAACGATGAAAATCGCTGTTTACTGCGAAATCGTATCAAAAAATAAGGGAGAGACGGTTTACAACCGCCAAAAACAGCACCCCTGACGACATTCTGTTCGACACATCTGCATCTATGTTGCTGGAAAGGATCTATTGAACAGCTAATAATGGAAAAAGGCTATAAGAGAGAATTTTAAGAGCCACAGAAAGTAACATGTGGTTTTCATAGTCATATTGAAATTCCAGGAATTCCCTAGTGAATCTTATCAAACTGTGAATCCTGGAGGCCTGTGTCCAGTGACGATGTTTTTTATCAGTCCCTTATAGTGAGTTTACGCTAAAAGTTTCTGAAAAATAATATCCAGAATTCATTGAAATTTTGTGAAATTCTAAAAATTGAAAACCTCCAAATTAAAAAAAAATGTTAATGGAAAATTTTTAGATATTGAAAATAGTTTTTGTTTGAAAAAATCTCTTTAATAACCAGAAATTTTTTGTTAATTTTTACGAATTTTTTTCCATTTTTCCCGAAAACAAAAACCATAAAACTGGTTAGGGTCGTTCCGATTTCTGTGGGCTTTCCGCTGCCCCCCCGCGCTCTTGTCATTGCCCTGCGCCCCATACCTCTTGTCTGTGAGAGTGCAGCTTTTGCACGCGCAGCATCCCGTCCGATCTGGCAAGTTATGCAACGTTGACTACAGTTAGTCGGGAGTTCGAATCCAAGTGTAGGGATCCTGGTTTGAGGACATTTTAGATCTTTGCGGATTTGCATTTGCACCTGCGCCCGTACATCTTCCTTCTAGCTGAAAACTGATCGAACAGTGATAGGGCAACTGATTAGGAAGGTAAACGCTCTTGAGAAACAGCATTGCGAGGGCGATGGAGAAGTTAAAGTTCTCTGAACGAATCAATGAAAGAACGTGAAAATCCGGTACGATGAGAGCGAGAGAACAGTCCGTTTTCCAGCCACCTCAACCAATTAACAGTGTAGTGTGAATTTGGTGGGGGGATCAGAAGTCAAAAATACATAGGATTACTTAGGAAAGGGAGGGAAACAAGATGGTGAGATCAATTTGTGAGATCTGTAACGGATGGTCCGGAACCATTTGTTGATCTCCTGGAATCCATGGACTTTGCCCCTTGCCAACCACAGAGGATAGAGTCCACATTCCGAAACGCCCACCGATGACTCAACCCACGTCTGCGTCTCCGCGGCTTCACCCCTCTCTCTCCGATTCATCTATAGCGGCTTCTTACAGGCACACGGGACAGCAACGTCACCGCACCTCCGTCTCCGCAACAACAACTGTGTCTCACCAGCCGGCTGCCCTTGCCCCCCGCTCAACCAAGCCGTCCGTCACCCGCCAACCGTCCCATATTAAATTCTCCGCATTCCCCCTGTTATTATTTAAGCTCTCGAGCCTCTGGCTCGAGGAGCGGCCCCTCTCCTCCCCCCTCTTTCCTATCTGAGTCCAATCTAAGCCTTGCAAGCGAGAAAAAGTAACGTATGCGGCTCCAACCCCTTTCCTGCGATTCCAAGTACACGACCCTCCCGTGGCGTACCAGATGAGTCTGATATGTCTCCGAAAACCTGCCTAGAAGAGAGTTTCGCGCACGACTGCACTGAGAGTCACCACGCCGCTTAGGGCGCGCTCTTTTTCCGGGGGACGGTGGGCAGCAGCACAGTTGCCTCAAAAGTTCCCTTCGGCGCGCGAAGGAGAGAGAGCGTATTATAATGCAACACCACCGTTCACGACACCACAGGAGAAACGCCGTTTTTTCTGATGTTTGGTCGTGACCCGGTGTTTCACGTCGACAGGATTTTCGACCCCGCACCGACGGACTTTCCCGATCCCGACACCGACTCAATGCGAGAAATCGTCGCCCGCACCCTCCGCACCGCCTGGACAGCCGCCCACGAGCATTCTCAACGAGCCCAGAAGAACTTCAAACGAACTGCCGACACGGCAGCCAAGCCAGCGGACCTCAAACAAAAGTTCTCATGAAGAACTACAAGTCGAAAGTGAACCTATCCCGTAAGCTCGTCCTCCCATGGACTGGGCAGTATAGAGTTATAGAAGTGAACCGACCACTTTTGACTTTGCAGGACATTCTTCACCCGACCAAATCCCTCCGTTGTGTCCACATGGATCAGGTGAAGAAATTCATCAAGATTTCAGGTCCAGCTGCAACGTCTTTCGAAGAAAAAGAGCAGCTGAGTCAACAGGCGCCGCCCACTGCAGAGGGTTCCTCAACACCTCGCCCGGCGGCGTCTCCAAAGAGCTCAGCTACGTCACCCAATCAAAGCACAAACACACGCTCTCCCCCAGCAAAAACAGTCCCCACGCCAGTTTCAATCACCCCCGCGTTACAGCCTCCGCTCAACACACAGAGCACCAGACCGCCTCGCTTATTAAATTCCTGTCCCGTCCATCGCTCAAAACTCCTGCAAAATTGCGTCCTTTTCTTTTCCTGAACCGTCCTCTCTCTCTCCTCTCGCCCTTGTAAACTGACGTAGTGACAACAAAGCTAACCTAGTCTTCTTTCAGAAACTCATTCTCCGCACCATTCTCCACGCAACTCAACCAACCAAATATGGACGACCGGGAAAACTTGCTGAATTCCGAAGAACACATGGACGTCGACACGACGACCCCAGTGGACGCAGCACTCGAAGAGGTACTTCTCGGCCCACCCACTTCGTGGCAGTCACCCGCTTTGTCTGAATCCCAGAACATGCACGACGTGCGCGAAGTGGAGGCCATTTCCCCACACCTCCCACAAAACCCGGTCGCTTCTGAAACGACCGACGAGCACAGCCCCTCCACTTTGTGCCTGCCACCTGCTTTGTCTGAATCCCAGAACATGCACGGCAGTCTCGAAGTGGAGGCCATCACCTCCGGCCCACTTCACAGCTATATACTTCCCGTTTCAAAACCAACCCAACCGAACGTTGACCAAACACCCAAATCTGACACACATAACCCACCATCTCACGCTACTGAGAACCCGTACGAAGAAGAAGGCGAACAACTTCAACGTGCCCTCGACAACCTGGAAAACGATGATCCGGAAAAGGACGAGCCAATGCCCACCGAAGAGACCGAACCAGTCACCGAAGTCCCTGCCACTGCTCAAAAACACCCGTGGCGCGACCACTACCTCGTAGGGGACTACATCCATAACGTCATGAAGAAGATCGCCAAATTGAAGGGGGAGGACGACCCCAAGGAGCACCCCATCAACCGAATGGCCAATCTCCTGACCGCCGCCTACTCGCTCAAGGACATCGAAAGATTCCGTAAGTGGTCTTTCGAACAGGCAGATAGACCGCTTCCAGCGGACGACGACTCGACGCCAATCCCGCTGGAATTCTCGACGCACGTACCCGACACGCCCTTCGCGCCTTATCAGATCATCGCCACCACCGGACCCTGTCACATCGCCACACCTCTCTTCGTGGAGATCTTCGCGCCAGACCGACCAGATCTCCGCCTGGTCAAACTCACCAACCGATCACGACTCCATCAAGATTCACACCTCCATCAAGAATCCACCCACGTCCGCACGAACGTGGCCGGACTTCGGAAAGGCGACATCATCTTCGTGATGGACCTGTGCGCCAACCACAGGCGAACGAAACACCCGGTCCAGTACGAGTTCAAGGACGTTGCTCGCCACGACGATACTCCGGCGTACACGGTCACGGAGTTCTCCCTCTTGCCCCGGAAGATCATCACCGACGTTCTTATCCAACCGTTCGGAAGCAAGAAGCCGGTCGCTCGCTGTGTCGCCGAAAGGGCCAAGATCTTCGTCACTCTCCACAAGAAGCAGTTCCCTGGAGGTGATTATGGACGTCGCCCTTACAACGCGACCGTCTTCATCCCGTTCATCCACGAGATCGGACACCTGGAAACTACCAAAGACCGCTTCGCTGTTTGCGAAGCCACCGCCGACATCCCCATGTTCCCCACTCCCGACGGTAGCGTTCTAGAGGCCACCGACCTCAGCCCAGAATTCCAGCGCCAGATCAAGGACATCCGGCAGTACCACAAGCAGAAGACCGACAACAGAACTCTGTTCCGTCTGGCGGCTTTCGCCACAGAGGCCACACAACTACTGGCCAACGCCGACCGGGACCACAAGACCTACGTCGCCACCTTCAGCCAGGTGTCGAAGCTGCACGACGGTACAGTGCTCGCCACACTCACGGTGTCCTACGGCGCACAGGTACCAGTGCAGAAAGCCTGGGGAGCCGCCAAACCCGGTCGCCTCATCCTCAGGAACCGCCTGGGGATCGACATCGCGATCATCGGAGCAATCTGCAACACCATCACCCACACAATGACCGTCAGGATCAAGGTCAACAAGTCGCAGTCGGAACTTCTCCCGGCTCTCGACTCGCAGGAGCCCCTCCGGGTCCTCCTCACTCAGGCGGCAGACAAGACGTTCCAACCGGTCGTGCACGCCCTCCGCATCGGAGAGCCGGAAGCCGATAGCAGAGGACACGCCGTCATTGCATCCATCCTTGGCGGCCAGGAAATCGCGGAGCTACCCATGTCAGAGCGATGCGGTTTCGACGACAAAAACCTCACCAACGCCCAGTATTCCTTCGCAAAATGCCTTGTCACCACCAACACTGCAGCCGTCATCGGTGACTGCGGCTTCGGCGTAGGTAAGTCTACGACGCTGATGATCACTGCGCACCACCTCCGCCGCCCGGACTCCATCGTCCTCCTACTCGCCTCCACCAACGCGGCGGTGACCAACTTGTGCGGCATCGCTCAAAGTCGAGGTATGCGGGGACTCACTCGCCTCATCACAGCCAACAACAGGGCGGAGCTCGACTCCGCGCTCCTCACGGATCAGGATCTCCCCCTTCAGATGGAGAAACACATCAAGGACGTCTGGTGTTCGGAGCGTCTTCTCGCTGGACTGGCGGACAATCCCGATTACATCCACTACATCGACCTTCTGGCTTACGGATATCGCAACAGAGTCATCCCACGTCACACCGATACCCCACGGGAAATCGAAGAGACCCTCAAAGCCTACAGGAGGGTCTCCTTCATGAAGGCCGCAGTAGCCTTCATCCTCCTTACCGGCCCGGAGCTACTAGTCTCGACCATCGACTCTGCCCTCATGTTCTACGCCGCGCTCATGAGGCCATACTCCAACCAGGTGGCTGTAGTTCTTCTCGACGAAGCGTCACAAGTGCCCCTCGCCACCTTCATCGCCATCTCGTCAACGTTTTCGGAAGCACGAGTCGCGCTCGTCGGAGACCGACACCAGCTGCCGCCACTCACTCCGGGAGACGCCCACGGAGTAGTTCTGGAGTTGGGCTGCTCGAGCATCCTCGACGCCGTCGCGAAACGCCGGGCTTTCCCAAGCTATCCCTTCTGGGATTGCTTCCGATGCCCGGTCGACATCACCACCACCCTTTCACGGATGTTTTACGGAGGAACCATCCAAGCCAAGAAAGCACCAGGTTCACGCCTCGAGCTCCCATCCACCATTTGGCCCGACGGTCCCTCCCTCTCATCCCTCCGCTTCGAAAACGTCGAGAGCCCCCACGAACAAGCAGGCAGCAGTCTGCTCAACACCGGAGAAGCAGAGCACATCGTTACCATGGTCCGTGAGTTTTGTCACCTCCACCCAGCATCGTCGATCGCGGTGCTGACGTTTTACCGCGCCCAGTTCCTGCTCCTCACCGCTCTCCTCAGCAAGGATCCCACCTGCGCCGACGTCTTCCTTGGAACCATCGACGGTTCCCAAGGCCGAGAATTTGACTTCGTCATCATCGCGACGACGCGCACAGCGGGGGACGACACTTCGTTCATCTCGGATCCCAAGAGAGTGAACGTGGCACTCTCACGCACCAAGGACAAGTGCGTGGTCATCGGCAAGAATGCCTTCCTGAGCGAAACGCCAGTTTGGGACCATCTCATCGGGACGGCCAAGAATGCTATCAGTAAGTGAGTCTGCGGGTTCCCACTACCGCGGGGACATTCGTCACCTGCGGTCCGGGTTCACGTAGACTCATCTTCCCACGCTTCTCCGTTCCGATCCACAACGCAACCAAGGTGAGACACGGTGAGGACTCTCGCCACTTACCACAAAACTCCAACCTTCCAACAACCAATCAAAATACTTGTTCAATACCCACTCTCTCACTCTCTCCCTCTCTCTATAGAAAACATCCAAACTTTTCTGCTTCCCCATAATAAGGACAAGATCGGACCGAGGACGTTCCTAATAAAAAGAAGGGAGGTGTAACGGATGGTCCGGAACCATTCGTTGATATCCTGGAATCCATGGACTTTGCCCCTTGCCAACCACAGAGAATAGAGTCCACATTCCGAGACGCCCACAGATGACTCAACCCACGTCTGCGTCTCCGCGGCTACACCCCTCTCTCTCCGATTCATGTATAGCGGCTTCTTACAGGCACACGGGACAACTACGTCACCTCACCTCCGTCTTCGCAACAACGTATCTCCCCCGCTCAGCCAAGCCGTCCGTCACCCGCCAACTGTCCCATATTAAACCCTCCGCATTCTCCCTCTTACTATTTAAGCTCTCGAGCCCCTGGCTCGAGGAGCGGTCACCCCATTGTACTTGGTCACGTCCCCATTCTCTCAATAAACCAGTTAGCTCTAAGGTCTCTTGCGGGTGTTAACCTCAATTCCCGAGCTGGTAGTCGGGTGGATGGCCAAGCACGTTATTGATCCGAAATCTTCAATTCCGCGCTGCTCCCACACACTGATCTGCTCGAACAGCAGGCTCGGCAGGTTGGGTTTCATCTGAATTACAATAAAATTCTGGGTATCTGGCCTGTGCAATAGTTTTTTTTCTGAGGGCGCTCGTCTTACTGTGAGACGGCAATTGTGTAGCTGAGGCGCTTGACGCGCTGCTACACTGCTCCACATAATTATAGCCTCACCCCCACTTTTCAGGAAAAACCTAAATTTTGAGGTTTTCCGGAAAAGTTCCTGAAGAGAAAGTACGCCTAATTTGAGTCCATTTCCGATCCCAAAATGATTTTTTGATTCGAAAAAAACAACAAAACATTTTTTGATTTTAGTGAAAACAGATGTTTGGCCATTCCACATAATTATAGCCTCACTTGAAAAAACCAAGGATTTAGGGATCTTGAGAGGCTGAACTCTGTCGCTTTTGTTCTCAAATCATGTGAAAGTACCAATTGAACAGTTCCGCATGATGAGAACTTCCAAAATTCTCACCAGAGCTCTCCTGGAGTCCGGTTTTCAGAATGAACGAGATTTTGTCACAAACCTTTTTTTTCGCATGGAAACTTTAACTTTCTTAGTAGTTGTGATCAAATTACCCCCAATTTGGCTTATTATCGTGTTTCCAAGCAAAATTCTTCAAGAAACTGCCTTCTCACGAGAGAATCTAGCTGAATGCTTCCCAAGGTGGCCGCACTTAAGGTAATTCACCTCCTTTGTCCGTGATTTTCATGGCTACACCATGAACATGACCACAGTTTATGATGCCAGGAAATAAATGAAAACATGGAAAAACTCGAATTTCCTGTAAACGGAAAGCTGGAAACGTTCAGAGTTAAATTCCGTTCTCGACCACTGAACGTTCACATGATCAGTACTAATATCTTTTGGCATGTTTGCGTGCGTGCATAGAACCAAAATCCAAGTGTTCTATTGTTCTCATTCAATTACCAGGCATCATAATCATCCCATATCTTGCCATTTTCGCCATGAACACGAACGACAAACTCGTAGCATTCCCGAAATTGCGGAACACTGTGACGACAAAGCGATGGAAAATAAAAATATTCTTCCGAGATGGCAGTTTCTGAATGAATTTTGTTTGGAAACACGATAATAAGCCAAATTGTGGTTAATTTGATCACAACTACTAAGAAAGTTAAAGTTTCCATGCGAAAAAAAAAATTTGTGACAAAATCTCGTTCATTCTGAAAACCGGACTCCAGGAGAGCTCTGGTGAGAATTTTGGAAGTTCTCATCATGCGGAACTGTTCAATTGGTGCATTCACATGATTTGAGAACAAAAGCGACACAGTTCAGCCTCTCAAGATTACTAATTTCTTGATTTTCTCAAGTGAGGCTATAATTATGTGGAATGGCCAAACATCTGTTTTCACTAAAATCAAAAAATGTTTAGTTGTTTTTTTCGAATCCAAAAATCATTTTGGGACCGGAAATGGATTGAAATTAGGCGTATTTTCTTTTCAGGAACTTTTCCGGAAAACCTCAAAATTTAGGTTTTTCCTGAAAAGTGGGGGTGAGGCTATAATTATGTGGAGCAGTGTAGAGCGCTACCGTACTGCTAGGAGCAATTCTAGTACTGTCGGGGGTGCAAACATTGTGCTAACAAGAACGTAAGAACGTAAGAACGTAATAAATCCGTTATGCTGCCGGACCGCAACTGTGCTTCTGAAGCGATGCCTAGTACTGATAGGGAACCTTAACAGTGATCCAATTGTCCATCCAGTACTAATTCCTGAGTTACTTTGGTCATCGAGCGTTTCGAGGAGATCGAATCTGCAAAACAGGGGAGAGGTGGCTGCAAAACGGACTGTTCTCTTGTTCGCATCGTTCCAGATCTTCACCTCCTCCCATTGAATCGTTCAGCGAACTTTAACTTCCCATCGCCCTCACAGTTCTGCTTCTCAAGAGCGTTGACCTTCCTAATCAGTTGCCCTATCACTGTTCGGTTAGTTTTCAGTTCTGCGACAGAAAAATGTCACCAACTTTGATTGAAATTCAACATGCCTGCCATTATTGAAAAGCAAACGCGAATTCAAAAATATCCAAAAATGTCCTTAAGCCCAAGTCCCTAGCGAAACTGATCACTTGGATTCGAACCCCCGACTAACTGTAGTCAACGTTGCCTAACTTGCCAGATCGGACGGGATGCTGCGCGTGCAAAAGCTGCACTCTCACAGTCAAGAGGTATGGGGCGCCGGGAAATAACGAGAGCGCGCGCGGCAGCGGCAAGCCCACATCAATCGGAATGAGCGAATCCAATATCGTGCCAAGTGGGGTTGGGGAGTGGCGCCCACCCCCGAAAAAATGGGTTTCGTATTCATTGTTTGAGCTGAATTTGTAATTAACACTCACTGAATCTGTATTTCCTCACTGGATATTAGGATAATGGAGAATAAATGATTTTTAATTTCCTTTTGAGCGGAATTTGAATATTTTCTCACAAGGGAAGTGTTTTTACACAAAGATCTGGAACTGTCTATAAATTTGCGAAAGTACACTTTTTGATACTGGCAATCGATCCCACATAGTGGCTTCCTGCGCAAACTTCTAGTTTCCCGGATTTTTTTTATCTCAAAGTATCCAAAAATGCTCGATTTCGTGAAAAACCGCAATTTTGAGCACTTTGAGACAAAATATCAGAAAAATGAGCATATTTTCCCTCATTCTTCTCATCATTCGTCGAGTTGACCACCTTAAAACCAACGATCTTACAGCAGAGCTATGCACAGGAGACGATGACGTGGGATATGCTGAGCGGCGAGAGAAGACCGTTGGGCAACTGATCCACGTGTCTGCCATACATTTCGGGCGACCGGTCGGTGCTCAACAGTTGGACCCTCTAGTGTTCCCTGCCTCCGGAATTGAAGATGTGTGCAAGTATGATGAGACGGACGAGTCGGCGGAGTCGGTGACAACGAATGATTCGGATAAGAAGCAATAATGCAAACGTTCCTGGTCTAAATTCCGGCTACTATCTCCTGGAAACTTTCTCTCAAAACTGAATGTAATTCCAGGAACATACAGTATCAAAATATGGCTAGAGAGTCCCCCATTCTTCACGGTACAGTTTTCTTGTCTCTTTATTCAAAAAAAAATCATAAGAACGCTCATTAGATCTTCTTCCAACTCAATCTTCCTCCGTCGTCCAGTTCTCATCCAAATGTCATTCACGAAAATCGTCTCCATCTTCACTTTCTTCCTCAGCTGACTCCTCTTCTCCATTGTTCTTGTTATCCATTCTATGAATCACTTCCATCTCCACGAATATATTATGAATCGTTTTCTCCGACACTTTGCAATCCTCTGCCATTGTTTTCCTCATCTCCATTGTCAGTGTCTTCCCGCTTTTGAAAATCGTTTCAATTTCAGCGAATGTTGCCGGGTGATTCTGTTTGAAACCCTGCAAATCCGATTGTTACAACTGACAGAGGTGTACAGAAACTCACGTCTCCCCGGTACTTCTTCTCTTTTTCTTTTCTAGTCTTGGAGCATATTCCTTTGTATGGACCTGGAGAAAACCAAGTGTGAAGAAGAAAATTCACTTGAAAACTCACTTTTTTACGTGCCGTCAAGTATCGAAGAAGCGTGAATTCCCTTCAACATCCTTTTCCTCATCGCTCAACTCTTGATCGGATTGCTCAACATCTTTCGTCTCGTCACATCCTCGTGCCACATATTTACATCGATAACCAACTTGTCGGGTGTGTAGTCGCAAATCGGGCATTTGTTCCATGAGATGCGCGCACGAGTTGGAGCAGTTCGAGTGACCAACATCGCGAATAGCTCATTGCAGGATCAGAATCGGAAAACCTGGAATCAAATTTGTAGATTTCAAAATCAAAAAGCTGCACCAAAAGCACTTACATTCTGCGTCCAGTGTTAACAGAATCTTATTGGAAATTAAATAAAATAAGGGGGAAAAGAGTCCATGTCAGGACTCTGAATGGGAATTCAGAAAGAATCAGTTATTAAGGGAAGAGACCATGTCAGGTCTCTTAATGGGGGATTTAGGGGGATTCGGGGGAATCAGGACAGAGTCCAGGTCAGGACTCTAGGAGGGAAAACCAGCTCAAAGACTCAGGGAATGATATTCCTGCCAGCGTTGGGATCGCAAGAATATCATTCCCCTCCTCGTCCAGAGTGAGGTGAGTGGGAAGAAAGAAGGCAGCTGCCCCGTTTTATACGAGGTCGTTGGGCGGACAGTGGAGGGACGGAGGGGAAAGGGCGAGCGAGGAGAGAGTAGTACGCAGGTGGTGAGACGGTCGGCATTTTGATGCTGTTCGACTGCCCCAATTGGATTTTCGAATGTCAATTCTTAGTTGAGACGACGCTTGGGAAACCGCTTGGAATGTGTAATTGCCTGAGATAAAATTTGAAATGGGCACAGAGGTTGTAGTGGAAAGGGGAATATAAACTGTTTCAGAATAGCAAAATAGCCAAATTTCGGTGGTAAATGACGAGCGAAGCGACCCGTCAAATTGTTCTATATCAATTTATATATATCTCTCAGTGTCTCTCATCTTCTATTGCTTCTATTTATTGGGCTCAATCTTTAGGCCATGTTCCTCGACCGGGCCATAAATAGCAGATTTGGAGCCTTTCACGCGTCTCCTTTCAAAAAATTCAACCCAGATCCCAGCCTGTGCAGTGACTTTCGCACGTGGATGGATGGAAATCGCTAGCTTCTCTCGCGGAAGAGAGTGCACTGTATTTTCTGTATTTTTTTGCTTCAAACACTCTACTACTCTTACCTGTGTCGCCGTTTTTCAATCAGCTACCTCTAGTCCTCATCCCTCGATGTTGATATGCTTCTGCAATTTTTTGACGGCAAAACGCGCAGTTTAAACGCCGCCGAGTACATCCAGAAAATCAGTGCCAAGTTTTTTTTTTTGGATTCTGGCAGAAGATGGGCCATCTGTCCGTGAAATTGCGTAGACGATCATTAGTTGACTGTACTACGCAATAAGGAACTGGCAGGTAGGAGTTGCGTATTAGTTTTGGAGAGAGGTTGTGCTACGCAATAAGGAACCAGCGGGGAAGCATCCAGGCAGAGGGTTCGATTGCATCACACGGCGATTACGTGGACTCTCGGCCAACTACCTCTCCTAGTCATCCCTCGATTTTCGTTTGTATTTCCCAGAGCAATTGACGACAGAATATGGTTAGAGCGTTTTCTGCTGCAGCACAGGTAAAAAAGCGATGTACGGATGTAGGTACAAAAGCAAATCCTGAAAGGGCCAATAATGTCCTCAACCCGGAATCCCCAACAAAACTGATCACTTGAATTTGAACCCCCGACTAACTGTAGTCAACGTTGCCTAACTTGCCAGATCGGACGGGATGCTGCGCGTGCAAAAGCTGCACTCTCACAGTCGAGAGGTATGGGGCGCAGGGCAATAACAAGAGCGCGCGCGGCAGCAGCAAGCCCACATCAATCGAAATGGATCCAATTTTGTGCCGAGTGGGGTTGGGGACTGGCGGCAAGCGGCAGAGGTGAACTACAGTGGGTCCTTTTCCTGGTACCGATACGCGGTAAGGGTTCAGCGGTTTAACGATGATATGAATCATGAATCAGAATGGTATTGAATCGTTGTCCATGAGTTCAGGAATTGTCTGAAGAAGACAGTGATTGCTAGAAATAGCAATTGACAACCTTATCAAACTGTGAATCCTGGAGGCCCGTGTCCAGTGAATAGTGAGTTCCCCTGAATGTTTCTAAGAAAATAATATCCAAAATTCATTGAAATTCAGTTAAATGTCAAAAATGGAAAACCTACAATATAAAAAAAAATAAATGGAAAATTTCTGGGTATTTAAACTCTTTTGTAAAAATCGAAAAACTAAATTTTTTTTTGATAATCAGAAAATTTTCGTAATTTTTGCGATTTTTTCAACTTTTTTCGAAATTAAAAACCATAAAACTTGCTAGGATCATTCCGATTAATGTGGGCTTGCTGCTGCCGCCCGCGCTCTTGTCATTGCCCTTCGCCCCATACCTCTTGACTGTGAGAGTGCAGCTTTTGCACGCGCAGCATCCCGTCCGATCTGGCAAGTTAGGCAACGTTGACTACAGTTAGTCGGGGGTTCAAATTCAAGTGATCAGGTTTGTTGGGAATTTGGGGTTGAGGACATTGTTGGATTTTTTGAGAGACCTTATCAAACTGTGAATCCTGAAGCCTGTGTCCAGTGACAATGTTTGTTCATCAGTCACTGAAGTGTCCTTTCAAATTCATTTTCTGCCACTTCTGATACCGTTAGCAACTGTGTAGTCATTATTTAATCAAACTGTCCCATTAAAATGTGCGATTAGTCTGCTCGTTCAACTTTTCGCCTTATTTTTCTCTTAAGCCCACGTCAGATTTGCAAATTGAGCCTCCTACCAAAGCGTTTGCCATGACACTATAATCCGCTCGTTTGTCCCCTCTCCGTTCTAATCAAGGATATCGGTTTTCCCCTTTCCGTGTGCCACTCTAGTTGCCAGGTACCCCAGAAAAGTGGCTGGCTTCACCCCTCCAGCTTCCAGAATGGCTGATGATCCTATTTTGATCATTAATACAAACTGATATGAATCGAAACCACTGGACCGCTCAGAAACCCACTCATCAGCCGGTGACGGCGTGTCAGTTAGTCAGCAGGAGCGGTTCATTCAAATTGATACGTTTATCAGTGGATTGACAGTGTCCTTGTGATGTATTGAAGCTATTCGAATTGCTTACTGATTCGATTGGTCCCAGTACTGACCAAACCCGTTCCTATTCTCTCGGATCTTCTTATGATCAGATTTGTTATTTCCCATTTGTCCTCAACAACATTCTAGGAACTAATCCCGGTTTGAAGCGTCTAATTGACATTGTTTCTCACAAGGCCCAGTCCGTTCCGGTTTCCAGATTGCTCATTTCCCTTCCGGGAACTCTGACAATTCCGGTCTTATTGTGTTCTGTGAATCAGTTCCCGGTTCGAAAAAAAAACCGTCCGTTTCACCCACATCTTATCTTCTCACTATAGTTGAAGTGCAATGGTGAACTCGACAATTGCTTTCAAACTTTCCGTATAGTTTCCTTGATTCTCATTTTTCTGATTGCTGCTTGTGCCGGCAACTCATTGACCTCTGATCCAACCCAATACTAATCCAATACATTTTTCTCTTACAATGTACAATCTTACAATCTTTTTGTCACCATTTCAAGAAATTTCCGTAATTTCCTCTTCATTCCGTCTTCCCCTCTTCTCCCCAACATCGTCTCTTTTTCCTCCGTCACACTCTTCCGATTTCTCCACACTCTCACTCTCGGTACAGAAAAGGGTGGAGATACCAAAACAACCACAACAACGACAGAATATGGTAGTGAGACTGTGGCACCTCCACCTCCTGTCCCTTCGGGCCGCGTATACGAAAACCTCCGCCCCTTCTCCTCCTTCACAGACCATCATTCCGTTTGCGTTCCTCTTCGCTCACATTACCCTCTTCTTCCTCCTCATTCTTCTCCTATTCGTCCGTTCTTACGTTCTATTCCCAACCATTCATTCTCCTTTTCTGATTCACCTATTCCAATTTTCCAGAATGTCGTCGTATTCCAACAACTACTATGGATCGCTCCCAAAAGGATGGGCCCAGCAAGAGGTTAGTTTTAAAGAGGGTTATTGTTTCAAAGAATTATGAAGAGTACATCTATTAGATGTGTTATCAATCATTTCGTACATGGATGTGCAAATCCTAGTTGTTAGACTGTTGATCCTCTTTAGTCTGAATCAATTGGAGACTTATTTCCCATTAAAAAAAGCGCTAATCTGTCGTATATAAACTATTCAGTTGATCCTGGAAATGTTCCATTTCGAATTTGAGTCAAAATTTAAAAAGAGCAGATGAATTATACAGTTTCTGTCAATTCTGAATCCTCAATTATCTTAGACATCTTCTCACGAGATTCCTGAATGAATCTTGGGAAGAATACCACACCGCAAAATAGCCACCGGAAGGTATCATCCATAAACTGATAATGAGAGAACAGGATGTAGCCACCGGAAAAAAAGATGTCCGTTGAGACCGAAGAATATGATAGTGAATTTCAAGTTCTCCTCAAACTTTCCTCTTATTTACAGGTCTATCTCACGGGACAACATGACTTTTCATGGGCTTCCTCGGATCCCTATCATACTTCCGCACCACTTCCTATCGCCACTGCGGCTACTCCTGCCAACACCCACGCCTCCTTTGTTCACGGCTCCTCGGATCTTCAGGTTCTTGCAGCACCTCTAGATATCCCATTCGCTGACGACTCTTTCACTACTCCATTGGACCATCAGGCGCTTGCCCGACCTCTCCATACGCCAGTCGCTAACGGCACTTTCGTTCCTCCATTGGATCTTCAGTCGCTTGCTCTACCTCTTCATGCGCCCGTTGCTAACGGCTGTTTTGTCCCTTCAGCGGATCTTCAGAATTTCGCTCCACCGGTCGCTACACCAGTCGCCAATAAATTCAATCCGTTCTCGTCTGTCATGTACACCACGGATACTGATCTGACCTTCTCGAATAACAAGCCGATTCCAGTGAAGACAACATCAACGAAGAGAAGAGCTTGTGATCCGGAAGCGTTTGGTGCCGAAGCGGTCGACGCCCGATTCCCAGTGATTGGTGTCAAATCGAAATGCATTCTCGACGTTGAGGAAATCAAGAGGCGATGTTCCAAACCGGAAGAGATGAATTTTTCGACGCTCGCCATGATGTTCAGGAAGTGAGTTTTGATTACTGTTTCAAAAGTTTCAAAAGAAATGGAGCTGAATTGCACTTGCTTTGAAAGAATATATATAGATCTAATCAGGGCTAGGTAACAGTGTTTTCTCACATTTTGAATTCGAAACCCAACAACAAATGAGGTGTACAGACCCTTTGATTTTATTGGAAAGCAACATCTCCGAAAGAGCTTATTATCAGTATCAGAATTCAAAATAAAACCATCGATTCATTCAGGTGCAGAGGGAAGAAAGCAACCGAGCAACTGAAGAAGCTGCTCAACGACAACGGAATCGAAATTCCGTTCATGCAGCGACAGATGAAACTCAACTGCTTCTCGCCGCTCCTCGAACAAGAAGCGGTTCAACTTTCGGGTGATGTCAAGATGCTTACGGACAAGTACTATCCGACGGAGACCGTGGCCATTAGCATGCTTCGACAGATGCTCGAGCAGGGGAAGCACCCGCAGCAGTGCTTGGAGCAACTCAACAACTCAATGTAAGTTTAAGATCTCTGTTTCGAATGAGAATTATTGAATCTTTGCAGATTGGCCATGAACGAACTCATCACAACTCTCGAAAATCGACAGCCGATGGTGAGTGGGCAGGCGGTGAAAGTGAAGAACAATGCGTTGGACGAGAAGTACGAGAAGTTCTCCCGATTGACCCACGGCTACGGACACACGAACTCTCTCGCTCACTACACCTCATTCCGAAAGATCTTCGAATACGCCGCCAAATTGGCCTACCGACTGCTCTATGGACAGCCGATCAAACCAAAGGTGGTGTTGCCACAGGGAGAACAGCCATGGACACTGCCCGACAACACCAAAGCAAGCAAGAGACCGGATGGCCGATAATTTATTTGTGTTTCTCATTTTTTGTATGTAACAGCCCCGATTTCATTTAATATTCCCCAATGTTCACTTTTGCTGTTTGGCAGTATTTTCATGTTATTCGCCGAGGCATGATAGGAAATGAATAAAATCTTAATTCGTCTGAACTGGCACTTCATTCAAACATCAAAGTTTTTCTTGTTCCGCGCTGCCTTTGATTTGACTCGAAGCCAGTTCCAACGCGTTCTTCTCGATATCAGAATATGCCGTTTTCCCTCTTTCGCCTGCTCAAGAACGCCGATGAATCTTTGTTTTCATCACTTCCAACGTCAACCAAAAACCACAGTTTTTTGTTCTCCGAGAAACTTCATGGCATTGCCGTTTCAGAAGCAAAACGTCATCTTGAAGTTTAAATTACAGTTCCGCTCTTGAATTCCAATTCAGTGTCGGGATGCAGCTTTTTATCAAAAATGAGAAGATACTGTCTCAATCGGCAGTTTCCATCCGAACTGGGAGCCAGTCAAATGATGGATTAGCATCCACAGTTCGGGCGACAAGTGCCAAGGAGATTCTTCAGACGTAGAGGTGAAATTCACATAGTTCGACTATGAAATCGTAAATAAAATGAGACTCTTTAGCGCATCTTCCTTATCTAGGTAATTTGTTGTTGAAGCTCTCATGTTTTATGCCGATTTTTGCTTGACACAATCGGCAAACAGAAAACGTACATTCATATGTCGAACCAAATATTGAAGTGAGATTGGTCTAGGAAGTTGATGAGCACGTCGGCGTGCGTTGCTCGCAATTTGCATGGAATGAGCGATTTCTTTGGGAATCCTTCGAGATTCTTGCAACATACAGAAATGGTTCAGTTATTCCAACTACCGGTTGAGAGTGTGGCGGAAGTGGAATTTCTGGTGAGTGCGTTGTTCGGATTATTTGTTTTTGGAACCACTTACTGTCTCGTCTGCGTTTCTTCACTCGGACGTCTTCCGATGACAACGACCAGGTCCACGATCTCCCCGCAATTCGTCCATAATCTTGATAACTGATGGTCAAATTCTCATTATCAGCATCCAGCAAGGCGAGCAATTGGTGCATCGACGGGATTCCAGCGACGGGAATTTCTGTTTCCACCGATTCTTCTGCGTTGATGGCGCAATTCGTACACACTTGTTTCATGAAAAAAACTCCTCAAATTGAACGTTCTGATAGTCGTATGAGACATGCGACGGACGTGTTCTGAACCATGGCCCTGAATTGTGGGTTTCTGAACAACACGAGTGTTCACAAAGTTTATATAACGCAAATGCTCACCCAAAACGCCCACATTGATGCAGTCGATGTTCTCGACGCGTTTTTGACCAGTTTCCTTGAAGATTTTCACAAATTCAACTGCAATTCACATTTTCCATGCCCTCGATCGGCAAAGCGACCGAAATTTGTTCTCCTTCTTCGCAACGGTTGGTTCTGCACACTTGATGTATTCTTCATCTTCTCAAACTCTCGACAGTTGTCGGATCGACCTGCAAATTGAATTGTTTCCTGCGGAATATAATTTTTCACAGAATCTTTACTATTACTAATTGAGAAAGGATGTGTGTTTGTCTGTCTGTTCGTCCGTTTGTTTGTCCAGAGCCATTTCTCAGCCCCCACTGAACCATTTTGGCCCATTTTTGGCACAGAGGTCAGAACTATTGACCGCAAGGTGCACGTAAATTTTCTAAGCGATCCGTCAACTTTGACGCCTTCTGGAGCACATCTTCTGTTTTCCCGCACTCACACGCTATAATCGGGGGTGGCGGGCGCTCATCGCGGACCCTGATGGGTGTCGGCTGCTTAGTTTTCTCTTAATAAGGCGCCCCGCCGCCGCCGCCGCCGCAGCCGGTTCAATTACCCAAGTTTGAGGTAACGGCGGCCGGGTTTTGAGAAAAGTCAGGATCTGATTACATATTCGGATAGATCTTGACGAGACGAGACAAAATGGCTTTTACTTACTAATTTTGATCCACGGACGGCCATTTTATGAGGGGTCAAAGTTACGGTTTTCGCCGATAAAACGCCGCCGACTGGATATTGAGAAAATAGAGGATCTGTTGTCATATTCGGATAGATCCCGACGAGACGAAAGGGAAAACACCCTCACATATGTTTTTACTCGAAACATGACCATTTTGTGAAAGGTCAAAGTCCCGGTTTCCACCAGTGCCGTTGAACTCACGGCGCAATGGAAATGAGAAGTCCCGCCGAACAACCGCAGCCACCAAGAATCTCCCTGCCCGCTGCCACCGCAGATTCAACGAGCGGCGTGGTCGAGTGGCTAACGCGCGTGCCCTCCGTTTTGTGCCTCCCAGGTTCGATCCCGCGTGGTGCGAACATTTTTTGTCCGCCTCGAAATCATCAGAATAGTTACGGAAACTGCATTTTGTTAGCCCAATACGTTGTAATCACTTATCAGAACTAGACACTCAATAATCTTTCACCAAACTTTCTACGCACCGAATTTAGACGTGTGAACAGATTATTTTTGAAGTATTTCTAGAAAAAGGCAACAGGCAAACCCAGAGACCAAAACTGTGGTTTATGGAAAAGATTACGAACGGAAATAACTGTGGATCCCAGCCAAAGTGGCGGCGTCAACTTTCGACAACGAGAAAACGGAAGAAAGAGATACGGAAACCGACAGTTCTAAAACCCCGTAATTTCGAATGAAAGATCAGAAAAACTTTCGGAGTCAGTTTTAGAATTGCACCAGGAAAGCGTATGTCGGAATTAAAGCTTTTTTTTTGAAAAGTGTCTTCCCGGGACCATGGAACCATTCCGGAGAAGCGTCATAAACAGCTGTCCACAAAAATGAGAAGTCTGGAAATCCGGAAGAAAAAGAAGTCGTTCCAGAAGGACTTTTTGAAAAACGGTTGTCCAAAACAGCATTCAAAAAAGGGAAAAGCTTTCTCCGGAAGGAAATGAAGTTAACGCAAAAACGTTAGTCATCCACAAAGATTACCACTTCACGATACGAAGGTACATGAGTCCATGTATTGGAATTAGAACGGAGATTGTGGATTTCATTAAAAAAATACAAAAATACCCCCATTAGGATTCGCCTATTTTGCGAAATCCAGAAGGGAGATGCCGGCGATAGCCGGCAGCAACTTTCTGGTAAATGATAAAATAAAAATTACCCATTGTTTTCGCGTTCCGATCGTTGGAAATTATTCTCCTCCGGCGATTACCATTTAAATTTTTTTTAAATCGTGTTGATTTTTGGCGAGAGAAACGGAGAAAAACGAAGAGAATGGGGAAAAATGGCGCGGAAACCGTTAATAATCCAGAGGAGGGCTGTGCAATGTACCGTGAAATGTAGTGTCGACCCTGGGGGTGCCTGGGTGCCTGCAGACAAGAGAATGGGGAGAGGGGTTGCCGGCCGACGCCTCTTCTCGGCCCGATGGCTGTGTGTCGCGTGTGGAGACTCGTCAAAAGTGATAGGCAATCTCACACACATCGCTCACCTATACAACGGAACAGTGCGTTGGCCCACGCGTATGAGGTGCTCACGAAACACTCACAGTTCGCAAACAGGGTCTTCCTCTCACCGCCAGCAAACCAGACGTTATCACCCGTTTCGCGTCAAAGCGCGGGTAGACGACGCGAATTGGGATGCCTCTAGAAACACGAGGATGAGAAAAATGAATACAGAACATTGTGCATCAAAGTATGAAACATGTGTCCCCGGTAATGGGGATCCAAAGGTTTCGCTGCCTCCCCGACAAGGCGAAGAAAATGTGTTTAGCGAATTGTCTCACAGATTGCCTTTATAAGTTGCCTGACTTGCTTACAATTAGACAAGAAGGTGTTACCTTTTTAAAGGTCGCGTAGCTGCCTGAAAAGCAGCGAGCAAAGCTCTCCGAGCCTCGAAGCGCTAGGGATTTTGGGCTGAAGGTCAAAAACTTCCTAGTCCTCACATTTGGCTAAAACTGAAAATGTCCGTCTTTCACTTTCTCCCGATATTGTATTTCAGTAGAAGAAACACCTACATAGAAGCGGTCATTTTCTTTGTGCATGAGACTATTCAAATTTTTATAAACTTTTTTGTCTAATTTTTCAAAATCTTACTCCACATACTGTTTTACCGGTCAAGTGGATGTCGATGGGAGCGTAAATATATATAGGCCACCGACTCCGGACCGCCAGTGCGTATAGAGTGAGAATTTATGAACGAGAACGACTGGGACGCGAAAGTTTATGTATTAGTGGGGAACCATGCAGCCGACGTTTCCCTGGCTTTGGCGCGCCACTTCACAACAACTGCGTGCAATGAGATAGGCGAAAAAGAGAGAGCACGGCGTTTCTCTTCGACCAACGTTCTCGTGGGGAGACGGGGGAGAGACGAAGAAACGGCGGGTGCATGGCCTCTAAACGGTTGCCGCCTGCCCCTGTCGGTCATTTGTCAAATTCGTACCCCGATGCAGATGGGCTATGTTTTCAAAACTCTTCCTCTGCTCATTACATTCTCCCCATGTGTTATCTGATTAATATTTATAATAATCTTGTATTGTCTTCTTTTAGTCATTCTTTCACTTTTTTCCAATCAGTTCAGCCGCCGTCTTGGCTATCAATTTTCACTCATCACCTCAACTCATCAAGCAGTTTCAAAAACTACGGAGAAGAACAGGAGTAGACAAGTCGTCACCCACCGATGGACAGTAAGACAAAAAAGCGAGCGACTGGTGGAAAAAGTGGTGAAGACCGTCTATTCGCATGTGTGTTACGTCTCACATCTCCGGCAATCCACGGAGAAAGTTGGATCTTTAAAGACCATAAATGATAGTGGAAAGCAACACTCAAAAATCTTTCACGATAAAAAATGCTATTTTGCCACACCCTTACCTCGATCTCACCTCACACCGCTTGGCGCCATTCTCCAACTCCACTCGGCCACAAAACAGCCGTTTCTGTTTCTCTGCGTCTCCACTGCCGGCCGAAAAGCGAGACTATCGCGAGCCTCGTTTTTGTCGGGACATGGGAATTTGTAAGAGGGGAGACACTCTGTTCACTTCGGTTTTAACCCAGTTACTCAAGGTACGCTGGTGTTCCGACCTTTCGAAAGAGAGTGTCGAACAAACTTCAACTTTTGGAACCGCTCTACCGGGGACATCCGGTGGGGCAATATGAGGAATACAAAAATTCACCGATTTCTGGTGGTTGCGGCTTCTGATGATAGTCTTCATTCCCCGTCGAAAACAAGATATTTATTCATTGTATTAGATTCACACACGTTTATCATTCCGTTTGAAGCGCCGAAGAAGCATGCGTTCGTGGTGTAATGGTCAGCATGGATGCCTTCCAAGCATTCGACGGGGGTTCGATTCCCCCCGAACGCAGAATTATTTTCTCGTTTTTTTTTGGTTTATGTACTGAACAAAAATTTTTTATTCAAATTTGGCGAATTGTAACAAAAAAACAACCGAAAAATTCAATAAAAACATTCGAAAAGTTCAGAAAAAGTTTTTCATAGTTTTTTGTACTAGGAGGAGGCCATGCAACCGCCATTTCTTTGTCTCTCCCCCCGTTTCCCCATGAGAAATTTGTCTGAAGAGAAACGCCGTGTGCTCTCTCTTTTGCACGCAGTTGTTGTGAAGAGGCGCGCCAAAACCAGGGAAATGTCGGCTGCATGGTTCCCCACTAATACATAAACTTTCGCGTCCCAGTCGTTCTTACTTATTTTGGATACTTTGGAGGTCTGTATTCATGATGTGGCATCATGCAGACCACAGCTCAAAGACTGCCAAGTCTTCCGATCTTTCGCGATTGTCGACCAATGCACGGTTGTTTCGCCGAAGGTGTTCTTGATGTTGAGGAATTTCGAAAACGGATCCATCCATCGCCTCGGGGGTCGCCCTCTTGGTCTTTTCTTCCATCTTGGGTACCAATTGAGCGTCTCCGTTGACCACCTTCCATCCCTTCGTCGTGCCACGTGTCCTGCCCAGCCGTGCTTCTGCTTCGCAATGTATTCCAGTGGGTCTCGCACCTTTGAAAGTCGACGTATGTCCTCTCGATGGAGGTTCTTTTCTCGTTGATCTTTCAGTGTTATCCCGACGAGTGCTCTTTCCATTGCAGCATGTGCGACTCTCAGTTGTTCGGCCGACTTTTTAGTGAACGCCCACGTCTGTGTTCCGTATGTGATTGCGGGGAGAACGGTTGAATCGAAGAGTTTCGCCTTGATCTCAACGTTGTCGCATTCATCGAAGATGACCTTCAACTGCCGAAACGCTGCCCAACCGGCGCTCTTTCTTCTGGTGATTTCCGGAGCAATCTCGTTCTCGGCGTTCAGAAGTCTTCCCAGATAGATGTACTTATCTGTGTCGTCGAGTGGGCGGGTTCCGATCTTCACTTGGTTCGAGTCGGAGAATCGGTTTCTGAGCGTCATTGTCTTCGTCTCGTTGATTTTCAAGCCGGCTATGGCACTGGTTGTCACGAGGTCTTCTAGCATCCTGCTTGATTCGGCGGAGTCGTGGGAGATGAGGACGATGTCATCGGCGAAGCGCAAGTGATTCAGTGCCCTTCCGTTAGGCACCGCAACGAGTTTCTTAGTACCGCGAATTTGGCTAAACTTTCGATGGGAATGTGTTCAGAGTGTTAATATAAGTACGTTCCCAAAAAATCTTTAAAAAATGTTCGGTGGTTCCCGAGTTATAGTCATTTTAATGAGCAATTTTTTAGTACTAAAGTTCTGACGAGTGGGCGGGGCTTAGCGGTCGCCCACAGCGCGGCGGCGGACCCCGGTCGACCGATCGGCGGCCGGGCGTGGTACCACTACACCAAAAGGGTGCACTCGTGGTCGACTTCGCACAGTGCGTTGATATTCCCGCGCCGCGCGGCCGCTCTTTCAAACTCAAAATTCAACAAAATTGTTGATAAAAAGCGGAATAAAAAATTTACGCGCCAGCCGATTTTGATGCTTCCAAAACGAATCGATCGGAAATGTTCCGTAGAATTCAATTTTGGTGTCAAAACACGTGACAGAGATCTGTAAATGCCTCAAAAATGCAAAAATGTGTGTTTTCCATGAAACACTGTCATTTCGGAGGAGACAGAAAGGTGTTCAAAATCGGCCAAAGGCTCTAAAAATTTGGGAACATGTTGTCAGAGACTTGTTTTATGCTATCCAATCATAAAAACATAGGGTCATCGCTGAAAATTTTTCTCAAATTTCAGTCGCAGTTTGAAGCTGAAAATAAAATTTTCGCGCGAACGAATTTCGAATCTGACTTCAAAAACGGATTCTACGTATCACGAAAATCACTTATCAAAAGAAGTGACAGAGATTTGTATCGAAAGTAAAATGCGACTTTTTGAGCGCCATCCCCGTTTTCTCAATTTTCTGGCTTAACCAGGTGTTTTCTGATAAAACTGATAATGCCAATCGATTCTATGTGATCGAATACGTATACGTTAGTCGTTTCCACAGTGGTCGACCATAAACTGGCCGCGCTACAGGTCCACAAAGACCCAAAAACGGAATGGTCAGAAGAATTCGACCGACCACGCCCCCTTTCGTTGCGGTGCCTACCTTCCGTCGATCGAAACTCCGTAGCTGTCCCAATCGCACGATCTGATGATCGATTCGAGGCACGCGGAGAACAGATTTGGGGAGATTGGGTCTCCCTGGCGCACGCCTTTTCCGATCGGAATTAGAACCTCCGAGTTGAACGGTTTTATGGATGTTGTGCATCCGCTGTAGCAAGCCTTGATGGTTTCCACGTAGCATTCGTCGACTCCCTGGTCGTTGAGCGAGTTCCAGATGTAGTCGTGCTCGACGCTGTCAAATGCTTTCTCGTAGTCGATGAACGTAAGGATCAGAGGGAGTTGGTGTTCTCTGTGAACTTCCAGTAGCTTGTTGAGCGTCTGGATGTGGTCCATCGTGCTGTATGACCTCCTGAAACCAGCTTGTTCGACTGGTTGGTTCTCTTCGAGTCGCTTCCGTATTCTTGCGAGAACGCATCTCGTGAAGACCTTGTAGAGAACGAGTAGCAAGCTGATCGGTCGGTAGTTGGCAAGTTTTTCGCGGTCTCCTTTTTTGTAGAGCAGCGTCGTTTTCGACGTTTTCCAAGAGTCGGGGATCTCGCCGGTCTGCAGGTAGTGGGTGAAGCGTGACGCGATTGCGCTGTACAGTGGATCGCCACAGGCCCGCAGCAGCTCGGCTGTGAATCCGTCTTTTCCAGGAGCTTTCCTTGGTGGGATTGACTCGATGGCTGCTCGTATCTCACTTGGTAGGAAGGCTGGGGCAGAAGGGAAGTTTTTGTGGCTGGAGGGGGGCATATTTGTGTGGCCGGTGCGAAAGAGATCAGTGTAGAACTCCTTGATCTCCTCTTCAATCCGGGCTTTCTCCCCTTCTTCCCCCCACTAATACATAAACTTTCGCGTCCCAGTCGTTCTCGTTCATAAATTCTCACTCTATACGCACTGGCGGTCCGGAGTCGGTGGCTTATATATACGCTCCCATCGACATCCACTTGACCGGTAAAACAGTATGTGGAGTAAGATTTTGAAAAATTAGACAAAAAAGTTTAAATAAATTCGAATAGTTTCATTCACAAAGAAAACGGCCGCTTCTGTGTTTCTTTTACTGAAATACAATATCGGGAGAAAGTGAAAGACGGACATTTTCAATTTTATCCAAATGTAAAGAGTAGGAAGTTTTGACCTTCGGACCGGATTCCCTAGCATTTCGAGGCTCCGGGAGCTTTGCTCGCTGGTTATCAGGAAGCTACGCGACCTTCAAACCGAGAACATTTTTCTCTGAGATTGTCAGACAATTTTTTCAAAGACAATTTGTGAGACAATTAGTTAAACACATTCTCTACGCCTTGTCGAGGAGGCAGCAAGCGTAACTTTTGGATCCCCATTACCGAGGACACTTTTGTGAAAATTTGATGCGCTTTCAGGTCGATCCGACAATTGTCAAGAGTTTGAGAAGACGAAGAATATATCAAGTGTTGCAGAAACAACCGTTGCGAAGCAGGAGAGCAAATTTCGGTCGCTTTGCCGATCGAGGGCATGGAAAATGTGGATAGCTGTTGAATTTGTGAGAAACTTCAAGGAAACTTATCAAAAACGCATCGAGAACATCAATGTGGACGTTTTGGGTGAGCATTTGCGTTGTATAAACTTTGTGAACACTCGTGTTGTTCAGAAACCCACAAATCAGAGGCATTGCTCAGAACACGTCCGTCGCATTTCCCATAGGGTTCCGGTAGCCACCCGACTATCAGAACGTTCAATTTGAGGAGTTTTTTGATGAATTAAATGTGGACGAATTGCGCCATCAATGCAGAAGAATCGTTGGATACAGAAATTCCCGTCGAGACATTAGATTTGGAAGATTGGTCGGAAGCTTCCTCAAACCACTCGTTTTCAGAAAGACAGCAAAGTCGTATCTTTTCTATTCACTGTCATAATTTATTGCGATTTCGTGGTCGGTAGAAAAACTATGTGCATTTCACCTCTACCTCTGAAGAATCTCCTTGGCACTTGTCGCCCGAACTGTGGATGCTAATCCAACATTTGACTGGTTCCCAGTTCGGATGGAGACTGTCTATTGAGGCAGTTTTGTTTGATAAAAAGCTGCATCCCGACACTGAATTGGAATTCAAGAGCGGAACTGTAATTTAAACTTCAACATGACGTTTAGCTTCTGAAACGGCAAAGTCCTGAAGTTTCTCGGAGAACAAAAAATTATGGTTTTTGGTTGACGTTGACGTTGGAAGTGATGAAAACAAACACAAAACGTTCGTCCATCGGCGTTCCTGAACAGGCGAAAGAGGAAAAACGGCATATGCTGATATCGAGAAAAACGCGTTGGAACTGACTTCGAGTCAAATCAAAGGCAGCGCGGAACAAGAAAAAACTTTGATGTTTGAATGAAGTGCCAGTTCAGACGAATTAAGATTTTATTCATTTCCTATCATGCCTCGGCGAATAACATCAAAATACTGCAGAACAGCGAAAGTAAACATTGGGGAATAGTAGATGAAATGGGGCTGTTATATACAAAAATGAGAAACAAAAAATAATTATCGACCATCCTGTCTCTTGCTCGCTTTGGTGTTGTCGGCCAGTGTCCATGGCTGTTCTCCCTGTGGCAACACCACCTTTGGTTTGATCGGCTGTCCATAGAGCAGTCCGTAGGCCAATTTGGCGGCGTATTCGAAGATCTTTCGGAATGAGGTGTAGTGGGCGAGAGAGTTCGTGTGTCCGTAGCCGTGGGTCAATCGGGAGAACTTCTCGTACTTCTCGTCCAACGCATTGTTCTTCACTTTCGCCACCTGTCCAGTCACCATTGGCTGTCGATTTTCGAGAATTGTGATGAGTTCGTTCATCGCCAATCTACAAAGATTCATTTATTCTCATTCGAAACAGAGATCTTAAACTTACATTGAGTTGTTGAGTTGCTCCAAGCACTGCTGCGGGTGCTTCCCCTGCAAATTGTATAATTCATCTGCTCTTTATAAAATTTTTACTCAAATTTCAAAATTTAAATTTCCTAAAACAACTGAATAGTTTATATACGACAGATTAGCATTATGGGAAATAAGTTTTCAATTGATTCAGACTAGGATGAAAACCCAAAGAACTCTTATCTAGTGATCAACAGTCTAACAACTAGGGTTTGCATATTCATGTACGAAATGATTGATAGCGCATCTAATCGATAAGCTCTTCATAATTCTTTGAAACAATAACCCTCTTCAAAACTAACCTCTTGCTGAGCCCATCCTTCTGGGAGCGATCCATAGTTGTTGGAATAAGATGACATTCTGAAAGATAGGAATAGGTGAATCAGAAAAGAGAATGAATGGTTGGGGATGGAATAGAAGAATGGAAGAAGAGGGTAATGTGAGCGAAGAGGAACGCAAACGGAATGATGGTCTGTGAAGGAGGAAAAGGGGCGGGAGGTTTTCGTATACGCGACCCGAAGGGACAGGAGGTAGAGGTGCCACAGTCTCACTGCCCTATTCTGTTGTTGTTGTTTTGGTATCTCCACCCTTTTCTGTACCGACACATTTGTGAGAGAGAGTGTGGAGAAATCGGAAGAGTGAGACGGAGGAAAATGAGGAGATGTTGGGGAGAAGAGGTGAAGACGGAATGGAGAAATGTCGAAGGAAAGATCTTCGATTGGAAATAGCACTAGAATCTGTGAGAGTGATAGGGAAATTGTAACAGGAAGATGTATGTATTGGATCAGTTGAGACCGGCAAAACTTATAGACAGAAAACAGATGAACCGGAACCGACGGAACGAGGAGCATTCCAAAAAAAGAAAAAACGAAAATATACGATTTTTGGATAATTTGAAAGCAATTGTTAAGTTCACCATTGCACTTCAACTATAGTGAAAATTTAATAACCATTGGAAAAAATGGGTGAAAGGAACAACGGATGAATAACTTTTCCACCGGGAACTGATTCACAGAAAAAATAAAACCGGAATTGCTGGAGTTCCCGGAAAATGAACTGTCCGGAAACCAGAACGGACTGAAAAAACCTATAGATAATTGTTTTCAAAACTGCTTATTCAAATTCTTGTCCCATGTCTCTTACGGTCAGATCAATAACCATAAACAAACCATAAACTACCTGTACATATGTATTCTCTCACATCTGTTCTCACGGTTGTATACGAGAATAACGGAAATAGACTTACTAAATGTTTATGGTTACTATCGGCTCGTTAACGTTGTAAACGAGACACAGGGAATTGGAACACCGTTTTAATGAAAGTTCTTGGGCATATCTCGATGCTCACGAAAAACAAAATCTCTCGGTAGTTTCAACGTCTAGTTCAGAAGAATCAAGCAGTTTATTGAATATCACAATTAATTAAACACAATTACGAAACTTAAGCGCACAATTGGCATCACTTATCACTTATCATTGGCATCCACTATAGTCAATCCGGAAATAAACGTGTCCAATCTAAATTCCCACATTCACTGCACCCATCTACACGTCTGCACCATCTGCACGGGTTCCCGTTTGGCTTTTGCACTTTCTGAATGTATTTTTGCATTCGAAAACCAGTTCTCAGTATTCTCACTTGAGCACCTTTCCTTTCCTATATATTCTTTATTATTGCTCTCTGATGCCTTGACATGGACGTTCTTAGATCTCGAATCCCCCGAGACCAGTTGTTGACGACTACAGCCGTTGGCAAGGTGACTCAGATTTTAGCTCCTAGTAGCAGCATAACAACGGTCCCTTGGGCAATGGGTTTCCCGTTGTCAAGGGCTTATTTACATTTAAATCATTCTTCTGTCAACTTTTTCGAGCTGATGGCTGAACCTCCTCCTCATTCAACGGCAGTAGATCTGCCAAGAATGCCGACTTCTTCTTCTTCTTCGAAAGCGAAAAGGTCAATCTTCGTCCACCCGATTACCTGGCTGTTCATCATTCTGAACACCTGGATGATCTGTTACTGGTTAGGCAGCTTCGAGGGCATGAAGTACACGGTGCCACAGGAAAAGGCTTTGTGCCCACAAATGCTCCCAAGTTTCCCTCGAGACGACCGACTGTTCTTTGGCTGGGTCGCATTCTATTACGGCCAAATATGCGCCGTGGTCTACCTCCTCACCACGGTGAGTTTCGTTTCAATTTGACTGCAATGCAAACCAATTTTTATTCAGGAAACCTATCACATCAAACCGTTCAACTACATTTGCGGCAGAACAGACTCCCCAAACTGGCGCGTTCTAAAGAAGAGGGTGCATGGCAATCGGTGTCTGTTTGCATACTACGCCGGAATGGTTTTAACCGTCATTCCAATCTTCTCGATGTGTTTCGAGTTACACTCCTGCACCGTGCAGTTAGCATTACCAAATTCCGCGGATTGTATGTCGTTTGCCCTTCTATTCTCGGTCTTCCTCATCTCCTTTCTTCTCATGTCTGACGAGATCCTTGAACAAAGAATCGACACTCGTTGCCACCCGGAAACCAGTGAAACAGAGGTACCGAGACACGTCGGAGAAATTCTTCCCATTTGATGAATTTAATCGCAAGAACAACTGAATTGTATTCGTTTTTCAGAAGTTTTCCTCAATAAACTGTCTGAACTGTTGATCGTGTTATCAGTTGTTTCTAGAAAACCCAGACTGTTTCCATAGCACAAAAATCGCTAATACACATCAACAAAATAGATTCGTTTTTCAAGCTCTGACCGCTGCGGACCTCGGATATCAGGTGCTAAAGCCTCTTTGTGACCGATTACCTGCGCAGAGCTATTAACTTTGCACTGGGTGAGTCCTCTGGTTGTCGACATGGTTCTTCTGTAGGGGAAACACCCAGATAAGCGACGAAGCAACCCCGCAGAGGGATTCGATCCTCAGACCTAGTATTATTTTACTCTTTCAAAAATATGTTTTTTTTTGTTAAATATTACTCCACATACTGTTTTACCGGTCAAGTGGATGTCGATGGGAGCGTATATATAGGCCACCGACTCCGGACCGCCAGTGCGTATAGAGTGTGTCTGTGAACGAGAACGACTGGGACGCGAAAGTTTATGTATTAGTGGGGAACCATGCAGCCGACGTTTCCCTGCCTTTGGCGCACCATTTCACAGCAGCAGCGTGCAATGAGGAAGGCGAAAGAGAGAAAACACGGCGTTTCTCTTCGACCAACGTTCTCGTGGGGAGACGGGGGGAGAGACAAAGAAACGGCGGGTGCATGGCCTCCTCCTCGTGAGCGGCTGACGCCTCGGTCTCGGTAGCTTCCTATCTTTGTGAACAGTGAACTTACAACGATCCAAAGACATCAACGTCTTCTTTAGAAGAATCAAACAGCTTATTGAATGTTACTCTCAATTAAACATTTCAAACAGATTTTCAAAATCCAAGTATTGCGTACGAACGTTGATGTTTTATATTATCATTATTCCTTTTCATCAGTCCTTTCTGTTCAAAAACCTGCGTCTTTCCATTGTCAAAGGTGCTGTTTTAGCGGTTGTAAACTGAATGCACGACCTGTCTTGTTTTGGTCCTATCTCCGACTCTTGGATACGATATGGCAACGGACATCGTATTTCATCTTTTGGTGCGAATGTGGCACATATTGGTGGGATTGTGATGTTGCAAAACGACCAGGAACGATCAAAGAAATTAGCCGCCAATCGTTTCATCTATCAGCCTCATCAGACGGGAATACAGAGAATTTCAGGTTTACTTCCAGATTTCTTCTTTCAGCGGATTATGGTGTCATTTTTGGTACTGACACAACCGGCGTTGAGTTGAGAATCTTCCCAAGACATGTTTTAAAGCAATAAACTGAAATCTCCCTGATTGGAAACTCGAAATCTGATCATAAGAAGATGATAGAGAAAAAAAGGATTTTGTCAGTACTGGGACCAACCGAATCAGTAAGCAATTCGAATAGCTTCAATACATCAGAGGGATACTGACAGTTTACTGATAAACGTATGAATTTGAAAGTGCCGCTCCTGCTGACTAACTGACACGTCGTCACCGGCTCATACCGTTCTGGATGGGTTTCTGAGCGGTCCAGTGGTTTTGATTCATATCAGTTTGTATTAACGATCAAAATATGTAGGAACATTTGCCATTCTGGAAGCTGGAGGGGTGAAGAGAGTCACTTTTCTCTTAGTACCTGCCGACTAGAATGGCACACGGAAAGGGGAAAAATCGAAATCCTTGATTAGAACGGAGAGGACAAGAAACGAGTGGATTACGGCGGCGATAGTGTCATGGCAAACGCTTTGGTACGAGGCTCAATTTGCGAATCTCACGTGGGCTTAAGAGAAGAATAAGGCGAAAAGTTGAACGAGCAGACTAATCTCACACTTTAATGGGACAGTTTGATTAAATGATGACTACACAGTTGCTAACGGCATCAGAAGTTGCAGAAAATGAATTTGAAAGGACACTTCAGTGACTGATAAACAAACATCGTCACTGGACACAGTCCTACAGGATCAACAGGTTGATTGATTGACAATTGATATTTCTATCAATCACTGTCTTCTTCCGAAAATTCCTGAACTCGTGAACAACGATTCAATACCATTCTGATTCATGATTAAAATCATCGTTAAACCGCTGAGTTCTGATAACTCACCCTGCGTGTCTTCTCTTGGTCTCGGAAAGCTGAAAGTAGGTGTTGTCGATAGAGACTTTGTTTCAGCTGCTCCTTTTCCTTCATTCCGTATGATTCTTCTCGAATTAATCACTGAATCCCACCAATATGTGCCACATTCTCACCAATTGATGAAAATCGCTGTTTACTATCAAAAAATAAGAGGGAGACGGTTTACAACCGCCATAAACAGCACCTCTAACGACGCCAGGCCCCGCCTCTCTGCTACGGAAGACTGCCCGCCCCTTTTTGCACGGAGCAGACTATAAAACACAATGCACAACACACAACCAGATCATTCTTCCCCAATCTCGTCCGAATAGTTCACGGATTGTCTGATATGATTAGAAATCCCTGAATCCCCTGTGATTTTTTCTTTCCAAACACTTTTATTTCATCTTCCTATTCGCTTTCCTCCAATTCCATACCGTTTTTTTCAGAAATGACAAGCCGATTGAGAAAGAATAATCGCGAGGTGGTCATAGTGAGTTTCCGCTAAACGTTTCTAAAAAAATAACATCCAAAATTTCAGAAATTCATTGAGAACCACCCAGAAATTTTTGAATTTATGTGGGATATGATCAAGTCAAAAACTCCGTTCTCAAAATCAGTGAATGCGGAGATTGCATCGAGAACCGGAATCTGCGTCGGATCAATCAAAGCGATTACATCGTTTGCACGAACAGTAAGTGGGGATAACAGGGCAATTATGTGATCTTAGAATAGAACCGAATTCAACTTTGTTAGAGCGAAATTTGCTGAAAAGTCGTGAGCTGCTCATTTATCGTCTTGTGGCATCCTTGCAAACAATACAATTTCAGACTCACCGATCGATGCAACGCAGGCCTCTCGCCGCGGCTCGCGCTGTGGCTAAAGCCAAACAGGAGGCGATAGACGAGGCAGCCGCTGCGAGGAACGACATCCGCTGCGAAGACGCTGAGGACCAACAAGCGGGACAGAGGGAAGGTGGAGATGCGGTTTCGGCAGCGGGAGCGGAGGAGACGACCAATGAACAGCAAGAGATGGAAGAGGAAGAATTAGTTGTCGATTGACTGTAATTGATTTTTCAAATAAAATCTTTGTTTTCAACTGCTGATTGTTTATTCCGAAAGTTGTTCACCTCGCAGCTGTGAGCTTACCATTTGGGGAAACTAGAAAACGAGAATATAGGGGCGGTAACAGATATTTCACTGCGAGTCCTTATTCTAACTTGTGACATATTCCTATTATTGAACCATGTCAAAGAACCCTCTCCCGTCAAAGCGTCGTTTGACAATCGATGAGCCGACTCTCGTGCCCTTCGAAGCATACACCCAGCTCTACAATCAAGTTCTCGCGCTCACCAACATTGTCGCGAAGCTCTCCAATGCCGCACTGAAGACTGATCCGAACATTCTCGAAGGACTCGCTATCCCTATCATATCGCCGTTGAGCGAGCCCTTCCATCCTCCTACATCCTTTTTCCAGCCACCACCACAAACTCCCGCTCTCCTCAACAATGCGCTCTCCCTTACTCAGAAACCGATTGTTCTTGCTCCCCTCGCTCAATCATCTGACACCTCTACTGCAATCTCACCGCCTGTCGCCCTAAACCCTATGGATATTGCCCGTGAAGCGGCCCTGATGCTCGACAAATCCAAGAGAGCGGTTATTGAATTGCTCCCCGACGACCATGACAACCCAAATCAGAAAATCCTAGACCGTTCCCTGATCGATTCGATAGTCCAACGCATACAGGGTCCTTCTCCATCAGATGTTTTCCGTCATGAATGCCGCTCCAAATATCGACCCACCAAAATTCAGTTTTCCTCATCGAGCGACCGGGACAAGTTCATCCGTCTGTTCAACAAAGCCAAGTCCACGTTCCCTGAATTCACCGGCCTCGCGAGAATGCCTCGTGCTCGCAGGGACCTAACTACCGCCGAACTCTCCACACTCAGACAAACGCGACAATACGTCTATCAACAGAATCTTCAAGCCCGTAAGTCACTCTACCTTATCGACGACATCAAACCTAAGCTCAATCCAAACCCTAAACCTTTTTTGTAATATGTAGCCTGACCAACTCCCCCCTCTCTCTATTTTCCCCCCTTCCTTCTATTTCACCTCAGCCTACTTTCCCACTTACTTCCCCCCATAGCTCTGATCTCCTGCCGGTTCGCATCTGTCTGAGTAACATTAGGGGCACCGCTACGCTTACCAAGATCTCTTTTCTCCTTGACTTCTTCTCCTCATCCGAATTTGATATTCTCCTCCTCACTGAAACCTTCCTTGATCTAACCATTCCCCCTTCTCTCTTCCACCGCCACAACTTATCTACTATTCGCTGCGACAGGGCCCAAACATTGAACTCCAAATCCAGAGGTGGTGGTGTCGCCATTATCTCCAAAAACACTCTCTCCGTCTCCCCCATTGACATCAAATTCGATTCTTTCTACCCTTCTCACAGATCCGAAATCCTCGCTGCCACTATCTACTCTATCTCTCCTCGTTCAGCTCCTTTCACTATTGTTCTTGTATACAGACCCCCAGACGTTTCCGCTTCTGAAACTAACAACCTTATCGATCACCTCGAATCTCTCCTTCCTCACGACAAAGTCTTGCTTGCCGGAGATTTCAACTTTCCGAAAATTAACTGGTCCAACTCCCCTAATCATCCATTTACAGATCTCCTTTCCGCCAGAAATCTCAATCAAAACGTAAGTTTCCCCACTAGAATCTCCAAGAAATCCTCCAATATCCTTGACCTTTTGATTATTTCTCCCGACCTGTCTGTTTCTCAAATCTCCCCCCTTCCTGCTCTCCTTAACTCCGATCATCTCTCTATTTCATCAACTATTCTAATACCTCAGATCTCCTCCGCCTCTACCTCCAACCGCCCACTCTTGCATAACTTTCGTAAAATTAACTTTCCCATCCTTAACTCCCATCTTGGCTCTATTAACTGGCCTATCATTCTTCAATCTATCTCTTCCCCAACCGCTGCCTACGCCAAATTCCTAGAAATAATCTCCCCGCTTGTATATAACCTCACACTTCCAAGCTCCCCCTCTCCCCGCTCCAAAATTCCCCACCTCCACCGTAAGATAACCAAACTCCGCAAACAGCAAGCGCACCGTCTCAGAACTCTTCCCCCAACCGAAGCTTCGACCGTTTCCCTCAAAAACAAAGAACGGAAACTAATTCGCAAGATCACCCACAGAAAAATAGCCCTCGAACGCCTCATCACTGCCAAAATTCCCTCCCGTTCCTCCCGCTCATTAATCGCGCAAAGAACCAAATCCAGACCCGGCATTCCCGCCCTCCATCACAACGGATCCTTCATAACCGACGATTTATCCAAGGCCCGCTCATTCGCCTCAGTCTTCATGCAAAACTTTCACCCGCCCTCCCCTTCTTCCTCCCAATCTCCCTCCTCCCCCAAAACCCCCTGCCCAGACAGCATTCTCGAAATCTTCCAGCCTTACATCATCGAAAATGCCCTCCGAAAACTACCTCCTACCACCGGGTTCGCTCTTCACCCCCTCAACTATTTTGTGTTAAAAAAATGCGCTACCGCTCTGGCCCTTCCTCTCTCCATCATTTTCACACTCTCTTTTAAAACTTCCTTAGTACCAGACCAATGGAAACACGCGACTCTGATCCCAGTCCCGAAAAAGGGTAATCTCTCGTGCCCTACCAATTATCGCCCGATCTCCCTCACTGATCCCATAGCCAGAATTATGGAAGGTATCATCTGCTATCGCATTCGCCATGATCATCTCTCAGACATCTCGCCTTTCCAACATGGGTTTATGGCCCGCCGCTCCTGCCCTAGCTCCCTTGTACATTCCATATCTAACTACAAATTAATTCTCGCCAAGCACAAATCATTAGACATAATCTACTTCGACTTCCTCAAAGCGTTCGACAGAGTCTCTCACACTTTACTTATCAATAAGCTAACAATATTCGGCCTCCCTTCATACTACATCAACTGGTTTTCCAGTTTCCTGTCCGATCGCACCTTCTCCACAAAAATTAACGGCACTCTTGATTCCATCCGTCACCCCATCCCTTCTGGAGTCCCTCAGGGGTCGGTTTCTGGCCCCCTCCTCTTCATCATATTCATAAATGATCTCCTATCCTCTCTTCCACCTGATCTCCACTTCGCCGCCTTCGCTGATGATATCAAAATATTTTCCCATTCTCCTTCTCTTCTCCAAGATAGCATTAACACAATTGTCAACTGGTCTACCAATAATCTTCTCCCACTCTCTAGCTCCAAAACAGTCCTTCTCTCCTTAGGCTCCAATAACACTCTCTTCCCTTACACAATAGACAACTTACCAATTCACCGCGCCTCCTCTGCCCGCGATCTCGGCCTATTCACAGACACTAAACTTTCATTTAAACCGCATATTACGCGCACCATCAACCTAGCCCTCCTACGCTCTAAACAACTCTTGAAATCCTTTCGCTCTAATTCCCCCTCCTTCTATGCTTCTCTTTTCAAAACTTACGTTCAACCCATAATTGAGTACTGCTCCGTAATCTATTCTCCCCCTCCCAACTCCGCTTTATCCAATAAATTAGAACAACCTCTCCGATACTTCTCTAGAAAAGCCCTCCAACGCTGCAACATAGCCTTCGACTCCTATATATCCCGTCTTATAACACTAAACCTTTTTTCTTGCCGCCACCGTCGCCTCATAGCTCAGCTTAAACTTCTATATAACCTGATTACCGGTGCCTCTCACATTCCTAACCTCCATAACCATGTCAGACTTTCCAACTCCGGCAGGAGACCTATGCTCCTTCATTGTATTAACCCTAAAATCAAAGACTTTTTCGCCTCTACTGTTCCCATTTGGAACTCCTTATTTAGGAACCACACTAGCTTCATTCCCCCGTCTACCTTCTTGCCTTATGTTGTAAATAGCATTAACCGTCTTTAACACTTTCCTTGTCCCATATACTTTCCCCACATTCATGTCGATTTTCTATTGTAGTAACCAACGGGTAAAGCTCTTGCGGGCTCTTACCTGTTATGCCCTTTATACACAATAAAGCGAATATATATATATAACTAGAATAATGACGGAAACCAGAGAAGGACTGTTGAGACACGTCGGAAGGGGGGGGGGACAGGGAACACTAGAGGGAACAGCTGTTGAGCACCGACCGCTCGCTAGTAAATACGACCCGAAATGTATGGCAGACACGTGGATCAATTGCCCAACGGTCTTTTCTCGCCGCTCAGCAGATCCCACGTCATCGTCTCCTGTGCATAGCTCTGCTCTGGGGTCATTGGTATCAATATGAGTTTGCGGCGAGCGTCGACTCCGCAGTCGCGGTGTCAGCGAAGGTCCCGCAACGAAAGAAAGAGGCAGCGCGTAAATTTCAGAGACAATGAAAGAAAATTTCGTGCATAGAGCGAAGTTAACGCTTGCTGCGAATTCATAATAAGGTGGTCAACTCGACGAATGATGAGAAAAATGAGGAAGAATATGCTTGAATGTCGTTGACAAATTCTAAAAAAAGGTTCCTATTGCTGACATCAGCTGCAAAGACTTGAACATTTCAAATTCAGAACAAATAACAGAGAACATAAGACTGTTGTTCATTTTAGGCCTTCAGGTGTTTCGATGTGCAAACTCGAGTCGGCACAATTCTCCCAGCTGCTCTATTGACAAGGAAATAATACAAAAAACAGCAACAACCGTCGAAAACCTCCATCACTTGCCTACATCGTTGAGGTACAGCGTGCAGCCACAAATTCAGATCTCTCTACTGAGAAAAGAGACAAATTCGGTTTAAAAGGAAATTAAAAGTCAGTGTGGGGAAATACAGATTCAGTGTGTGCTATTAGGTTGGTGCATAAGTTTCGATCTTTTTTCAATGAAATTTCATACCAATTTCTTAAAAAGTAGAGACGCTTTACAAATTGAAAATCTTTTTTATATGTATCACTAGTCCCCTGCCAACACGCAGGCAGTTGCCTAATTTCTCTATCTCAGAAGAACGGCGGCCCCAAATCGAAAATTGACATCAATGCTGTTTTGCTATCCTACTTTGCCTCGAACTTTTCTCCGTTAAGACGTCGTTGAAGATGACTAGCGAAGTGGTATTTTAATGAGGGAAGGTCCGATAAGTACTGTGTGCCAAAGAGTGAGATCCAGTCAAATTTAGCCCATTTGGTATTTGTTGATTTTGTCACATGAGTTGGCAAACTACCACGCCGGTTATGAGTACGGCGGTTTTCTCGACGACTAGGGTTGACGGCATCCTTCAGTTTTTGCAGTTAGGTAGTACATGCACCCCCATTTACTGTTTCGCGGCCAGCAAGCAGCTCCGATTATTCAGTTTTCAGCGCGGATCACCAAATGCCGAATGTCACTTGTCTTGCATAAAATTCATATTTTGAGCTTTTGAACATTACAAATCCACTATTCCTCTGGCGCAGAGTTAGAACAATAGACCCACTACTTATCGCCCGTAATCATATCATTCAGTTAAGCATGAGTCTTGTCAGAAATTAGAAGCGTCGAACTTGTATCTACAAAACTATTACTATCAATGTCGTTGAGAGCGTTCAGCAACTATCGCCCTAATTTTCGAACTGTTCCAGTAGATGTAAGTTCATGGCTAATAGTGGATTGGTTAACCTCGAGAGTGGTCACTATCACACCCTTAGTCTTGAATGAATCTAACTCCACCAACGTTCAGAAAATGTCGAGATGAAAATAGTACTGCTGACATGGAGGCTGCTTATCTTTGAGGCTGCATCCCTCGGGCTCGAATAGTTTCACCCAGAACATTACAGTGCTGTTTGAGGGACTATATCCGTGATACGAATTTATCATTTTCTTGTAAATGTCAGTAACAAAAAAGTCAGAAATAGTCTAAAATAAAAGTATGCTCCGAACGCAAAGTTTGTTAGGTGAAAAGACAGGAATGATTCTCGACGGCTGTGGACGCTGGCAATGAGAGGAAAAGTGGTCTAGCAGTACTAAATATGATGTGTTACTCGCCAAGATTACAGCCTTGGAGAACAAGCCTGCGGTCAGAAAAAAACGCCCAAAGATGAGACTCCAGAAGTGATCGAAACTTATGCACCAACCTAATAAATGCCAATTCAGCTCAAACAATGAGTACGAAATCCATTTTTTCGGGGGTGGGCTATCATTATGACTCCCGCCCTGCCGCTTGCCGCCAGTTCCCAACCCCACTCGGAACAAAATTGAATTCGATCATTCCGAATGATGTGGGCTTGCCGCTGCCGCCCGCGCTCTCGTTATTGCCCTGCGCCCCATACCTCTTGACTGTGAGAGTGCAGCTTTTGCACGCGCAGCAGCCCGCCCGATCTGGCAAGTTAGGCAACGCTGACTAAAGTTAGTCGGGAGTTCGAATCCAAGTGATCAGTTTTGTTGGGGATTCGGGGTTGAGGACATTATTGGACCTTTCGGGAATTGCTTTTGTACCTGCATTCGTACATCGCTTCTTTACCTGTTCAGCAGCAGAAAACGCTCTAAACATATTATGTCGTCAATTGCTCTGAGGAATACGAATCAAAATCGAGGGATGACTAGGAGAGGTAGTTGGCCGAGAGTCCACGCAATCGCCGTATGATGCAATCGACCCCTTTGCCTGGATGCTCCCCGCTAGTTCCTTATTGCGTAACACGATCTCTCTCCAAAAGTAATACGTAATTCCTACCTGCCAGTACCTAGTAGCACGGAAAGTCTAGCGACTTGGCATGTATAGGGCCCACAAAGATAAAATATAAGAGAAGTCCCAAGATATACGGTTTATCTCGGTTTAACTCAAAAAGAATACAATAAAATCCAAAAGAGAACAGACAAACTAGTAAAATAAGACTACACGTCACCTAAACTGAAATACAAACACGAAAACCAATAGACTGAACTCTAACTCTGATTTTCTAACGCAAAGTCTCACGAATCCGCGCCTAGCGGTTCGGAGAGAGCAAAAACAACAAAAACTCTCAAAAACAAGAATTAAATCGCTTCAACAACGAAACGCTAAACAACGCGCGCAGGCGTACGCGGCGGAGTGTCGTATTGGCGCGGCGACAGATAGTTGAACAACCGGCGGGCAGTAGCACTCCCGCTAACTTCCCCCTCCTCCAACAGCTGGCCGTCCCGGTCAGTCCTTGAAAAAAACAAGCCTTGCCGACAACTTTCTCCTGCACACGAGCCCTTACTCCACAAAATACCCTACTTCAATCATACAAAATTAGTTGAACAAAATTTATACAAGTGCTCCTTGAGTCACTTTTTCTGTTTCGATGCTGGTTGACCATCCTTCGACTCTTCCAGTTTCTCGACAGCCATTCTCAACTTTGATTCCAAGCCGCGGTGTGATGATTGCGACTTTCGTCTTCATTCGAACTTTCTTTGGCTTCCACTTTTCTTCCGTTTCCTGCTTTACTTTCTCTCCACAATCTTTCCATTCGTCTTCCTTTTTCGTTTCTGCCATCACCCATTTTGCCACTTCTTGACACTCGCTTGCGAATCTTCTGATCGCCTCTTTCCTTTCTTCTGGGGATACTTGCTGTCTCAGCGTTGCTGACTCCGTTGCCATTCTCAGATCCATTGCCGGCACTCCTCTTCTTTTTGCCACGAAACACGTTGCTAGCTGTATCACTGATTCACACCGAATTCCGCCTTCCGCTACCTTACACTTCTTGTCTTCCCCACATTTGCATCCTTCCATCAGAAGCTGTCTGTAATGATCCATCTTATCCTTCTGCTCTTCTTTCTCTGTTGTCTTCTTATTATCCTCAGCTTTTGGTTCCCAGCTTATTCCTATTCCTAGCTTCTTAAATGCATCTGTTCCTATCAAACACATCTCCTCCTCATTCTTCAACAACTGGAACACAATCACTGCCTTTCTTCCTTTAACCTCAATCTGCAGTCTGATTTGTGCAATCACTGGCATATTTCTTCTTTGCGCGTCTTGCAGACGAAAGTTTGGCCGTCCGAACATTTCACATCTGTCCTTCCAGTCCTCGCACCCTGCTTTCAGTTTCTCCCAAGTTGCCGTTGACATTCCCGACACCCCTGATCCACTGTCCACAATGCACGTTCCTTTCTGTCCTAAAATCACGCACTCTTCTGTCACTTCTTTTCCTTCTGTATTCGGTACTTCTTTCCCTTTTCTAGTCCTTTGCATTCCTATTGCGTACATGTTTCTCACAGTACACTGCATCTGCATGTGTCCTACTTCTCCACATTTGAAGCACACAATCTTCTCCATATTTCGGTTTTTCTCAAGATTCCCTTCTTTCTTGTCCTCATTCATGTACTTTTCCTTGTACTCATTTCTATCCTGATTCCCCGTGCCTGCGTTCTTGTTCTCAGTGTCCAGACTCTCTTCATCTTTCCCACCTTTCCAAGCGCTGCCTGCTCCTTTTCTCTTTGATTCACTCATTCCGCGACCTTGACTCTCATACTGCAACACTATATCTTTCAGTACTTCGTATCGCTCGCCCTTAGGTACTTCTAATCTTTTCATCACAAGCAAGTTGTATAACTGCTCATACTCTTCCACTGCAACCATCAGTTTTACTGTTCTTCCCGATGCCAATGATGCCTCACTTGCTGTCGGATTTGCTTTACGCGACCATTTTTCTATCCGGATACAATATTCCCACAGTTTCTCTCCACTCTTCTTTTTCAATCTTTCCCACTCGTGTTGCGCATACAATTCCTTATCACCCTGTCTCTTTGCTAGCTTTTCTTCGAAAAGAATGAACAATTCTCCTAATGGTTTCACTCTTCTTCCTGGCAATGCTTCCCATACCTCTTTCGCAACGCCTTTCAAAAATCTTTCTTCTATCAGTGCCTTTAAGTCGTCTTCCCCGCTAGTCACCGGTTCATACTTCATATAAAACGTCTTCTTGAAGTCTCTCACACTCCCTGATCCGTCAAACACTTTTGGTTCCGGTAGCGCATTTGCCCTTATCATTACTGCTATACTGTCCGCCAATGGATTCGCTGCACTTACTTTACTTTCAGCTTTGCTTCTTCTTCCTATGCTGTCATTCTCATACTTTTCCTCTCTCATCTTACAGACGTTCCTTTCCCGATCTTTCTTCCGCCATTCTTCCGCTAATTGTCGAGCACTTTCTTCTTTCTCTCTCCATCCGATTTTTTCAATTCGAATCGACTCACTCGCTTTTCTTTCCTTATCCTTTTCCCTCATGCTTGTCCGTGATCTGTTGGATAGCGATTCTCCGGAACATCCGAATTGTCTCTTTTGAAGCCAATACGTCGCATTAGGTCCAATCATAGATCGTTGCTCCCAATTATTCTTTCTTTCCCTTTCAGCAGCCATCATTTGCTTTCGATCCTGCTTCGCTTTGTACATCTCGTCTCTCAACTTCTCTTTCCATCGTTCCACTTCTTCTTTCCAGCCATTGCTCTCGGCGATCAGCTCTCGTTCCTTCTTCCTGGCTTCCTCCAGTTCATCCTGCAACATTTTCTCTTTCATTCTCAAGTCTTCACATTCTGTTTCCAGCCTATCCCCTCTCTGAGACTCTGTTCCCGCATCTTCGAACACGTCCACTAAATCTTGCGCTGATTTTATTTTCATCTGCTCACACACATCGAGAAGTGGTATTAGCCAATCTCTAACATCAATACTATCCCACAGTTTCTCTAACGACTGCAAATAGTCTCGACACGGCTTCATAATGGCTTCTCTATGCTGCTCCGAACATTTCGCCATAGTTTTCAGGCACCTTTGCGTCTCGCTCAGCACTTTTTCCTTATTTTTCACTTCTGCCGCGAATTTTTTTATGATCTTCCGCTTATTTTCAACGCTTACCTACACTTCTTGCACAATGTTCTTCTGAATCATCGCCTCCTTCACAGAATTTGCCCTCATCGGACCGTTCTCTGCTTCCTTCGGCGTCGACTTCTTTCTTCCGCCACGCGGAATTTCCACAATTTCCTCGGCATCCGACATTCCTGGTCTCGATTCTGTCTCGGCCAGCTCTTCTGCCTTCTTTTCTTCCACAACCTTCTTGTCTCGCCCATTGTTCTTCACTTCGCCACCGTCGGCGTCGTTTTGCTGCATTTTCATCGGCTTCTTCGTCGCATCTGCCATTGTCTGGTTCTTCTTTCTTCTTTTACTGAAAAATCAATATTTCCTCCTTTGTACTGTTCAACTTCCTTTCAGTAGTGTCCTTACGGCTCACTTCCTACTTCGGAAACGTACTTGGTTCCAAATTCTCAGAAAAATCGATAATTAAATGCGTTCGGCCCCCAAGTAACACGGAAAGTCTAGCGACTTGGCATGAATCGGGTCCACTACAGATAAATTATAAGAGAAGTTCCAAGATACAAGGTTTATTTCGGAATAACTCAAAAAGAATACAATAAAGTTAAAAGAGAACAGACAAACTAGTCAAATACGACTACAATCTCACCTAAACTGAAATACAAACACGAAATACACTAGACTCAACGCTAACTCTGATTTAACACTAAAAAGTCTCACGAACCCGCGCCTAGCGGTTCGGAGATAGCAAAACAACAAAAAACTCTCAAAACAAGAATTGAATCGCTTCAACAATGAAACACTAAACAACGCGCGCAGGCGTACGCGGCGGAGTGTCGTATTGGCGCGGCGACAGCGAGTTGAACGACCGGCGGGGAAGTAGCACTCCCGCTAACAAAGGAATGTGTTGCGGTTTATTTAGATACACTGACAACCCCATTTTGAATTACAACAAGCAACTCAAAACACTCCAAAATTGTTATTATATTTTTAAAGTGATCAACTTTGTTGGGGAAACGATTGTTTATTTTGCGATAATTCAACTAAATTTCACAACAATAACACTCTTGATTTTCAATAAAAAACACATTGCGAAACATTTATAATGACAAGTTATTGATGTTCAAAAACCATCTCAAATTATTTAATATCAAAAACTGCCTCTCAACCTATTGATGTTCAAAAACATTGCGAAATAATTCAAAAACATTGCGAAACAATTCATAATCTTCTGTGCCCTCTTTTTCTCTGACGCTCTCTCGTCACTCTGAGTCTCCAAACTCTCGTCGTGTCTTATTCAATGTGAAAACCAGTCATTCTAACATTTGGGTGTCCTAGCAGTTGGTCGCAATTTTGAGAGCTCTCGACTTGTCTGTGTTCACTAGAACCCTCTCAACAATCGCCCATTGTTAAGGTATTTTCCATTTTTGGAATACAGTTTTTCCAACATATAACTCTAACAAATTCAGACACCCCATACCCATATATGGAATCTTTATGAAATTCTGAATAAAATGATACCCATATTTAACAATTTCAGATTTTCAGACAATGACCATATTTGGAATCTCCATGAAATTCTGAATAAAATGATATCCATATTTGGTAATTTCAGATTTTCAGATGGGTTACTGTATTTTCAGACAATGCCCATATATGGAATCTTTATGAAATTCTGAATAAAATGATACCCATATTTAACAATTTCAGATTTTCAGACAATGACCATATTTGGAATCTCCATGAAATTCTGAATAAAATTATATCCATATTTGGTAATTTCAGATTTTCAGATGGGTTACTGTATTTTCAGACAATGCCCATATATGGAATCTTTATGAAATTCTGAATAAAATGATACCCATATTTAACAATTTCAGATTTTCAGACAATGACCATATTTGGAATCTCCAGGAAATTCTGAATAAAATGATATCCATATTTGGTAATTTCAGATTTTCAGATGGGTTACTGTATTTTCAGACAATGCCCATATATGGAATCTTTATGAAATTCTGAATAAAATGATACCCATATTTAACAATTTCAGATTTTCAGACAATGACCATATTTGGAATCTCCAGGAAATTCTGAATAAAATGATATCCATATTTGGTAATTTCAGATTTTCAGATGGGTTACTGTATTTTCAGACAATGCCCATATATGGAATCTTTATGAAATTCTGAATAAAATGATACCCATATTTAACAATTTCAGATTTTCAGACAATGACCATATTTGGAATCTCCAGGAAATTCTGAATAAAATGATATCCATATTTGGCAATATTCGTCACCTGTCTTGCCTGTGGCAACGCCTACAGTTTGGGGGCGAATCTGACAGGTTATTACTACTGACTTACGTCCATCGGCGATGATTCGGCTTTCTGAAGAAGGTGTTCGTGTTCCAGAGGTTGTGGAGTTCGCAGAAGTTGACGAGCTCCTCTCCGGCGTCGTTGTGTCTCCTCCGTGATTTGATTGCCTCTTCCCATCTACCCTTGAGCCAGTCTTGTCGCGGGCAGTGATGGGGTGCGGGGGACTGAGGCAGGTGGTTTTGCTGTTTTTAGCGGATTTTTGTCTCTTTTGAACTCGAAGTGGGCTTGCTGGGCCAAATCGAGCGGCTTGGGAACGGAGAGTGTTGGACGCCACCTCCGACCGGCACGAGACGGTGTGCTTCTTTGCCTGCCAACTTCTCCTAGTGGAGTCCAGCTCACTAGTGTGTTGAGAGAAGAAGGCAGTTGATCCCTTTCGCCGCGTAGAAGCTCAGCACAGAAAGGGCTAAGAAGCAATTTGAGAAAAAAGGCCATTTTTTAAAACTAACCTGTATGACTAGAAGCATGGAGGAGAGGCCACTAACTGGGTAGAAGAGGGACTGAATGAATGGTCCATTTTGTATGAATCTTTCGTTTCTTCCTGCCATCCCCCACATTCACAGCAAACTTTCCGTGTGGTTTTGTTGAGATGTTTCTCTGAAACAATCAATACATGTACATCAATGAAGTTCAGAGACTTTGGCCTACAGGTGCAATCAATTTGATTCAAGCAAATGAGGCAGTATGTGAAGATTTCAAGTTCCAGTTTTTGAAATTGAGAATGTCTAAAATTTCGAGCAGTTCCGAAGACTTTCTTGGTATCCCAATGCTTATTGATAGTGTCATTGTTATGTACGATATGAATTCTGCAAAAATAATAAAATACTTACTCTCATGATGAGTTCCGGAAGTGGCATCTTCTTCTGATGCAAATTTCTTTCTTTCAAAAAATCACTCTATCCAGCGACAAAACCCGACTTGCTGGGATTGGTGGGAGACTCTAGCTGATGGTTCAACCGATGACTGAATTAGTGGACCGCAAAAGCAAAGTTCAAATACAAAGCCTCATGGAAATGAAAGAATCGCGAATTAAAAAAAAATGAAGATGCTGCTGGTAGTTACATTCGAGAATTTCAATAAGAACAATAAACGATAACAATAGTAATAATAATAAGTGGCACCGTATTGAGGGTGAGTGAGCATGACACAGTATTGAGAGTGAGTAGGAAACAACGGGATGACACTAATGAATAAAATTTGGCATTCGCGTATCGCCTAGGCGTATTTGAGACTATGAGGAGAAAGAGTAAAATGTGAGAAAGGAAGGGAAAATTGATTGTGCAGGATGAAAATAGAACAAAATCGGAGAAGAAACCGATTCAATCGTACTTGTTAAAATGTTCTCTCATTATATTCACCATGCGAAATGTTGGAGTGCTTTCTTGAAGGAAGCAGTGGGCAATAACAATGAGCCGAAAGACCGTGTCTTCAAGACTAGAAACGTTGGGGAGCCTTAAAAAAAATTTCATTTCTGAAAACCACCCGATTAACAAACACTTGTGGCACATTGAAGTAGATAGTGCGTTCGTCCCGGAAGATGTTTGGAACTGTGATAACTATCGATTCTTGCACAAACACCGTTTTTTTTAGTCCTCTGAAAGCATTTTTCAGAATTGTGTTGTTTGTTTGTCATACTTGTGGAGTTTTCGCATACCGCACATTCTCAGCGTTCGTTGTACAGCGGTATACCAGGAGGGGTTTTTCCCGCCAAAACAGTACTCTCTCAGCGTTCTTTCATGCAATTCCTTGGCGCTTGTCGGATTTAGCGTTACTTTGAAATGACCTTCATCATTAACATAATTTTGTTCGTTCTTCTCGAAATACTCATCCAGTGTCGCCTGAAAAAAATAATAATACTTTTTAAAAGAAACTTGAAAATACTCACAGTACTTGCCGAATCCGATTTTCCTTCTGCTGATTCTTCGGAAGCTACCGGGGCAGTTGCCGGTGGTTCTAAGTGATGGTGATCAGAAGGATTCCTACTGACCTTTTCACTCTTATTCGTGACTTTCCTTTCCACTTTGTCTGAGAGTTGGTCTTCTGTGTGAAATGCTTCGAAGTCGATCGGAACTACTTGAACAGATGTGTGGACAGTGTTTGCGTGGGCAGAGTCCCCGGGAAGCCCGGCGACCCATTCATCCGCCTGTTCGGGAACGTCTGCGAAGGACTCCTCCGGCGCTGTGTCACTCCCGTAGGAGAGCTCCGAAAATCTGACTGATGCATCCGCGGAATCGTCTGTCCAACAACTGCTCTGAAAGCACAACTACCATTTTTCTATTTCTAATGGTTCGCTGCACTCACCTGTGAGTCGTGTTCAGTGTCGTACACTTCGTCACTGTCGTCCAATGTCTTCAAAAGGTACGAGTGTGCTTGATTCAATAGCTGAAAACATGATTCAGTAGAAAATGTGTTGCTGATAGCTTGAACAACAGTTTTTGAAAATGTCGAATCCTCCCCGCCTCTACATAAGATGCGTTCAAGCCACTGCTTATATAAATATTAAAACTGTTATAAGAGCTAAAAATTGTTTGAGTTGTTTCGAAATTAGAAGAATTTAATAAAGTTAGAAAAAATAAACATACCTGGAACTGCTCAGTGGTGCCTCCTTTGTCCGGGTGCAAATCACGAGCTAACGTTCTGAAGGCTGTTGTGACAGCGGCCAAGGTGAGGTTGCTGGTTTTAAGTCCCAGAACTTTAGAAGCGATCCTGACGTTCATTTTAAATGAGTCTGCCGGGCAACAGCAGAGAGAGTGACCGCTGAAAGAGATTCTGGAGGAGTTTAAGAAAAAATTAGGAAAGCGGCAAGGAGATGATGAGCTGTTTGCACAGCATGAGTATGAGAAAATGCAGAGTAGGAGCGGTCAGAAAATATGGGAGTATTGTCTGGAGATTGAAAAGTGGTCTAGGAAAGCGAATAAATGGGGAGGAAAAGACGATAGGCAAGAAAAGCAGGAGCAACCAAAGCAGGCCAATAGTGAACAGACACCAAGTGAGAGTGAAGGGAAAGAAGATAGGAAGAAAGCGCAGGGACAAAGGGAAGAGGTAGTATGCTATAACTGTGGAGGAAAGGGACACATGAAATGGCAATGCACAACGGAAAATGTGAATGTGATTACAAGTGAGGAAAGGAAAGAAGTAGAAAAGATAGCGAATGTAGGACAGGAAATAGGGGAGACGTGCAGAATACTGGGACAAGAAAGACGATTCATCATTGACAGTGGTGCTGTGGTATCGGAAATATCAACATCCGAATGGGAAAGATTGAAGAGCAGATGTGCAGAATGGAAGAAGGAATGTGTAAGCTTGGGGAAGCCTGAGTTTACAATAAATGATGCGCAGAAAATCGAAATGCCAGTAGTAGATCAGATGAAAGTCAAAGTAGAAGTGAGAAACAGGACGGCCGAAATCGTGTTCCAAATAATTGAGAACGAAGCAGAAATACTGTTGATTGGTACAAATGCGTCAAATGATTTGGGAGTAGTCATAGGATGGAAACCAACGAGAGCGATGGTGAGGGTAGAAAGGAAGATGAGAGTGCCACCACAGACGTGTGCGCATATCAGAATAGTAATGGAAGCGGATGTAGGGAAACAAGTGCTGTTGGAATCAAGCGAGAAATGGTTAGCGGATGGAGTATGTGAGACAGAAGATGGAGGACGGTTCGCGACGATAACAAGTAACTGGGAGAATAGTCCGTTGTTAGTCAAGAAGGATCAGGTAGTAGGAGTAGTCTCAAAAGAATGGAAGATGTACGAGCAGGAAGAGTATGGAGTGAATATGATGGATTTAGGAGGAAAAGAAGCAAGGGAAGGAAAGACAGAAGGCAGTGATCGAAATATTGGAAAGGGACGGAGAGATAGGAGACCGAAAGATCAGAGGAGTGATAGAAAGGAACACGGAAGTTTTTGCTATAGAAGAGAATGAGTTGACGCAAACGGACCGAGTAGACTGTAGGATAGAGATTGAGGAAGGGACGAAACCAATAAGGCAAAAAGCGAGACCAGTCCCGTTAGCGGTACGGAGTCAGTCACCATGGGCAAGTCCAGTAGTGTTGGTAAAAAAGAAGGATGGGAGCATAAGGATGTGTATTGATTATAGAAGATGGAGTATGTGAGGATGGAGTATGTGAGACAGAAGATGGAGGACGGTTCGCGACGATAACAAGTAACTGGGAGAATAGTCCGTTGTTAGTCAAGAAGGATCAGGTAGTAGGAGTAGTCTCAAAAGAATGGAAGATGTACAAGCAGGAAGAGTATGGAGTGAATATGATGGATTCAGGAGTGAATGAGGCAAAGAAGCAAGGGAAGGAAAGACAGAAGGCAGTGCTCGAGATATTGGAAAGAGACGGAGAGATAGGAAACCGAAAGATAAGAGGAGTGATAGAAAGGAACACGGAAGTTTTCGCTATAGAAGAGAATGAGTTGACGCAAACGGACCAGGTAGACTGTAGGATAGAGATTGAGAAAGGAAAGGAACCAATAAGGCAAACAGCGAGACCAGTCCCGTTAGCGGTACAGACACAGGTAAAGCGGATGTTAGATGACATGGAAAAGCGCGGAGTGATAAGAAAGAGTACGTCATCATGGGCAAGTCCAGTAGTGTTAGTAAGGAAGAAGGATGGGAGCATAAGGACGTGTATTGATTATCGAAAATTGAATTCGGTGATCAAGTTGAATGCACATCCGTTGCCACACATTGAAGCGACATTGCAAGCGTTCGGAGAAAAGAGAATATTCACGACGCTTGACCTGATAGCGGGATATTGGCAAATTAAGATGCATAAGGATTCAAAAAAGAAAACGGCTTTCACGGTACTAAACGAGTTGTATGAGTTCAATGTGATGCCGTTCGGGTTGGCTATCAGTCCAGCACTTTTTCAGTCAGCTATGGAAGGAGTATTGGAGGGGATGATAGGCAAGGAGGTCTTTGAGTACATCGACGATGTATTGATCGCTAGTAAAAATGAAGAGGAACATGCACGACAGTTACAAGAGGTGTTGAGAAGAATGAAGAGAGCAGGGTTCATGCTAAAGGCGAAAGAGTGTAAAATAGCAAAGACGAGTGTGGAATATTTAGGACACGTGGTAGATGAGCGCGGGATTAGCACAGAAAAGAAAAAAAGTAGAGAAGATGGAGAAATACCCAAAGCCAACAAATAGAAAGGAGCTCCATTTGTTCCTAGGAATGTATGCGTATTACCGAAAGTTTATCAAAAATTTTGCGGAATTGGCAGCACCTTTGACGCCGTTGACGTCGCCGAAGGTAGCGTGGCGGTGGGGCGAAGAGCAGGACGAGGCAATGAAAATTCTGACGCGCCTGTTCGTACATCATATGTGACGCAACATTGCGGACTATTAAGTCATCTTTCTTATACTAAAAGGGAAAGGATGTCTGTCTGTCTGTCTGTCCGTTTGTTTGTCCAGAGCCGTTTCTCAGCCGCTACTGGACCGTTTTAGCCCATTTTTGGCACAGAGGTCAAAAGTATTGACCGCAAGGTGCACGTAAATTTTCTATGCGATCCGTCAACTTTTAGGGCTTCTGGGCTAATTTTTGTGTAATTTCCCTCTTAATTGCGCCTCTGGGAAGGTTGCGTCGACTCGACTCGCCCATCTTCCCAGAGGCACGTTTGGGTAAAAGGGGACGGAAAACACGACATAGCCCAGGCTAAGAGGCGGCGTGAGCCGCCTCGATTGGCCTGGTGTTTTTCTAAGTGAGAACTCTCGTTGTTCTTGTTTTTCCCCACTCTATTGTGTTTTGTTTTTAGTTTATTTTTGTGACTTATTTAGTTACTTAGACGATCCGTAGTTCGCCGTGGTGGCGCGGATCACAGCTTTCCATTTTGGGCGGTCTCTGGCCAGAGTCGTCCAGTTTGTTGTTAGTTGGTTGTCGTCGTCCAGGACAGACAGGTCCTTCTTCATCATGTCGGCCCAGCGCATCGGTGGACGTCCTCTCGGGCGTTTCCAGTCTCTCGGGTACCAGTGGAGTGTGCTTGTCGTTCAGCGGTCGTCCGTTCTCCTTGCAACATGGCCAGCCCATTCCAGGTTTCGTCTTATCACGTGCTTCAGAGGGTCCTTGACTTGCGAGAGCTTCCTCATGTCTTCGCGGTGAAGATCTCTTGAGCGTTGTTCGGTCAGTGTGATCCCGACGATCCTTCGTTCCAGAGCAGCGTGGGTAATTCGGATTCGTTCGAGGTGCGCTTTCGTTGGCGACCACGTTTCTCCGGCGTAGCAGAGTGCCGGTAGGACAGTCGTGTCGAACAGATTTGCTCGGGTTTTCGGGTCGGCGATCAGGTCGGACGCTCTTTGGATGGTTCCTAGGGCCGCCCAAGCCGATCGTCTCCTTCGGTGTAGTTCTGGGAGCAACTCGTTGTTCTTGTTCAGGTTCCGCTCGAGGTAGACGTACTCATCACACTCGTCGATCGGAGCTCCATTCGCGTAGACGGCGGTTGTTGGGGCGAATGGATTGCGCATGCATTTTGTCTTCGACTCGTTGATCACCAGACCAACTTTCCTGCTTCCGGCGATGAGTTCGTTGAGCATTTTGGACGCTTCCAGTGGGCAGTGTGAGATCAGGACGACGTCATCGGCGAAGCGAAGATGTTTGATGTTCTTTCCATCGATCGGCACTCCGTGGTCGTCCCAGTCGAGATTCCTGAAGACGGTTTGGAGTGTCGCAGAGAAGAGATTTGGGGAAATCGGATCTCCTTGGCGGACGCCTCTGCTGATCGGAACCTTCACTGCCGTGTGGAACGGAGTGATGTCGGTGGAGCAGTTCTTGTAGCAGAGTTTCAACACTTCGATATAGGTTCTGTCCACATTTTGGTCTTCTAGGCTTGTCCAGATGGAGTCGGGTTCTATGCAATCGAACGCCTTCTTGAAGTCGACGAAGATGAGGACCAGTGGCATGTGGTGTTCCCTCCCTGCTTCCAGGAGTCGCTGGACAGTGGTTATGTGGTCGAGGGTGCTGAACGTTCGTCGGAAACCAGCTTGTTCGACGGGTTGTTCTTCTTCCAGACGGTCCTTGGTTCGCCGGAGGATGCACTTCGAGAAGATCTTGTATATCACCGGAAGAAGCGAGATCGGGCGGTAATTGCCTAGATCTTCTTTGTCGCCTTTCTTGTGAATCAAGATTGTATTTGAGCTAGCTTTCTACTGGTCGGGAATTTTTTTCTGGAAATGACGTTGTTGTACAGCTCGACAATGGCCTTAGTGACTTCTTCGTCGCACATCTTCAGAAAGTCGGCGGTGATTCCATCTGGGCCAGCGGCTTTTCCGTTTCTGAGTTTGCGTATGGTGGCTTCTATTTCTGAATATAGCAATTCTGGGACCGTTGTGGTTGTGGTGGGTGGCTGCGGCATCGGTGGTGAGACGTGTCCGACTGACTGGAAGAGGTTCGTGTAGAAGGTTTTGATTTCTTCTTCGATTTTCGGTCTGGCGGTCAGCCGTTCTCCAGTCTCGTTCTTCAGGCAGGGTATCTTTGCCGCGAATTCTTGGAGATCTTTTGCGGTCGTTTTCAGACTTTTCCGGTTCGCCACTGTTTGAAGGAGCCGTTCGTCTTTGAAGTCGTTCAGGTCTTTGCGAAGAGATTGTCGACAGTTTTTGGCGATTGCCTTGTACTCGCTTTTTGTTTCGTCGGCGTTCCTTCGAGCGTTTTGTAGGCGTCGCGTTTCCTTGGAGATTCTCTTTTCCGATCTGGTTTGTAAAAAAAAAAAAAGAAGAAAAGTGCCAACGACGGAAATGAAGATGGATCGATATTGAGGGACATGAAGGAACAGCGGCAGCTGATTCGGGGACTGGGAAAAAAGAAGATGAGAAAGATAGTGGTAGAGATAAAGGACACGCTAAGCAAAATGACGAAGTTCAGTGAGAGGCAGAGGGGAGTCGTAAGGGGGCCATTGGAGAAACAAATAGAGGAGTTGCAAAGCAGATGGGAGGAAATAGGCTGGAAAGAACGGTTAGACCCGCTACTGCAAGTGACGGAAGAAATAGGAGTAAATAATGCGCAAGAGCTGGTACAGTTAGTTGAGGAGGCAGGCATAAAAACTAGGAAGAATGAGGAATTGGAAATAGAAAAGAAGGAGTGGAGAAGAAAGATGAAAAAATTGCAGGAAAATTACAAGAACATGCAGGAAGAGAAAGAAAGGGCGGAGCTGGAACTCGAAGAAACTGAGAAAAAAATAGAAGGCTTACAGAAAAAGTTAAAGAAGGAGAAGGAAAAGGGCGAAATGAGGAAGAAGGAAATAGCGGAGTTGAAAGGTAAAGAAAAGGAAAATAGCGGAGGCCAGACAATGATAGGAGTTCAGGGTACATGTTGGACGCAAAAGAGACGACCGATACGTTCCGGAGAACGATCAATATGCAAAATCGACAGCTTGAAGGAGTCCGAGCGGCAGAAATGGCAACCAGGAGAGGAGAGCGAAAGTGAGTCTTCTGAAGTTGATAAATGGGAGTGGCACGAAAAAGAAAAAAAAAGCAGTGGTGTTAGCAAAAGAATGGAGAGAAAAAGAGAGAAAAAAGAACGGGGTAGAAGCAAGTAAAGAAGAAGGGAGCGAGAGAAGTGTGGCTGCTAGTTACAGAAGTGCAGTGGATGCCAGTAAGGAAATGGCAAAAGGTGTAGCAGCGATGGTGCGGGCTAACGCGCTGCCGGACCTAAGAGTGTTCGATGGGACGGGAAGTTTCACGGAATTCAAAAGAATGTTCCTAATTGAGTTTCAGTCGATAACGGCGGGGGAAGAGAATCTAAAAGCACTATTGGAAGAAAAATATCTGAAGGGAATAGCGAAAGACTGATTTGACTGAAGATCCTGATTTGACTGAAGATCAATCGAAAGATGCGGAATTCGGTCAAAAAATTGCTGAGGAATGCAAAGTTTTGCCACCTTCATCGGTTTTTCGAATTCGGACCGGAGCCAATGCTCCACCACTTATCAAAATTCAGCTACAGTCCAAAGAAGACGCGAGCCGAATGTTGTCGTCGTTCGAAATGGCGAAGAAGAAAATTTCGGAATGCTCGAAGTCAACGATGAGGCCGGATTTGTCAAAGCCGGAGCTCGTGAAGTATCGGGAATCATGGAAGAATGCGATCCAGCTGAACAACGACGCCGCTGCACGGATCTACACTGTGAGGAACTTGGAAGTAGTCAAAATCCCGTACAAGGCTGGACAAGCTCCACACCCTTGGACCCCTCGTCAAAACAAGTGAAGTTTTACTCTATTGGTCACGCTAATTGTTTTTCAATTAAGAATAAGCTTTCCCTATTAGATTCTGTAGCAAGCTTCCATAGTTTTGATGTAATCTGTCTGACTGAGACTAAGATTGATAGCTCTTTTACTGATTCCCTTCTTTCTCTCGATAATAAGTTCAATGTTGTACGTAAAGACCGTAATAAGCACGGGGGAGGCGTTGCAATTCTCATATCTAAAAACTTAAAATTTCTACCTATTTGCGTCCCAAAAACGTTGTCTTCTCCTGAAATTACAGCTGTCGATATCATGATGAGAGGGATCACTGTCAGAGTCGTTGTGGCTTATCATCCCAACCACAACTCCAAATTAGAAAGGTTCGTCCAGACACTCAGTTTTCTCTTGTCAAGTCAAAAACATGTCGTCATTCTCGGTGACTTCAATCTCCCTCACATTGATTGGAATGCTCTAACAGCATGTGACTCACAGTGCAACAGTTTTCTCTCTTTCGTAACAAACAACGGGCTTACACAGCATGTCTCTTCGCCCACGCGGCTCAATCCTGTCATGTCCCTGACTCACCCCTTCTAGAATTTTCTTTTAATGACAAACAACCTTATCAGGCAAAGATAACAGTCCACATAAAAGGGCTGGCTAACGCCAGTTCGGGGCTGTTCTCTCGAGTCTGTTATCAGACTCTCGCCAGAGAGGTGTTACGTTAGCTTATTTTATCTTCTTTCTTAATGTTTATATAAACCTTTTACACTCTGTTCTCTCTAATGGCGATCCTCGTGATTACACCAACACCGCTACATCATTAAAGACTGGTCCTAGGCCTAAAGGCCACAGGTCTAAAGGGCACGTCCCATAAACGAGGGTCACATCCATGACATGGAGGTTCCACCTCGGACCAAACATACTGTTTGGTCAGAGCAAAGGTTCCATATGAATAAGCTCTTCCGAGCAATCGGAAAGAAAAAGATCCAACTTAGAAAGAAAACAAGATAAACTAGACGAAGAAAATACTATCTCACTAATCGTCGATACTCTACCCAAAGGGAGATCGATCAAGACGTCCAATAGGCTGATAACCTATCGGACTGCAGAAGGACACTGCTGATCGAAATAACAATTATTCTGACAACAATGTTTGTGATATTTATGATTACTTGTAGAATGACTACGAGAAGGAAAACAGAAGCTAGCAAAGGCCACAATTACTGTACTATATACGGATATATGTACTGAGAATAATTATGAAACTGCATCACTGGAAGAAAGTACATCCGACCAAATCGGATGGAGTCGCTGCACTCAACCAGTGTTATGTCCCAGAAATACCCCACTAAGGAACGATGGTGGATTTTCATAAACGAATAACTCCCAAATATGAAAACCACGGGATTTTGGTTCAAATTAGTGAGGACCGGAGAATGCAAACGGATTTCCAAGTCAGATGGAAAACCAAAACCTACTTTCATCAGAAAAAGGAAAATGAGAAGAAAAAGACACAACGACTATTATGATTGGCCTAAATCGAGATTAGGGCCTGAGAGACAAGCCTAAACACTACGACGTAGTGCTTCCCGGAAGAAAAATTTGAAATTGCAAAAATCGGCAGAAAGCCATAAAATTTTGCAAAGATAATAATTAGTGACATCACCAAATGTGACTGTCAATAACTGCAGAACTGATAACATTGCAAAAAGCAATAAAACGGACAAGAGTCAAACTGATAAGTGCACAACCCTACAACTACTCCTAAACAAGGAACATACATCAGGACGAAATAACACCGTCTTCCAAGGCGCCAAACATCGAGACGGAATTTTCCGAACTGAAAAAAAAAAAAAAAAAAAAAAAAAAAAAAAAAAAAAAACAAAACAAAAAAACAAAACAAAAACACAAGAATAGCGAGACAAACAAAAACAATTTATGGAAAAAAAAAAAAAAATAAAATAAAGATAAAAATAAAAATAAAAATAGAGCCAACAACAGAAGATTTTCCTAAAAACATGAAAAAAAAAAAACAATGTTTTCACTCTAATCGAGAAAAAATTAAGGGGATTAGTCTATCGGGAGCACCGCTCACGGTTATGAACCACGGAGATCGCACATGAAGTCCATACCGGACGAGGAAGTAGTCGGCGACCGTGATGAATCCATATCGGCGGTGATAAAAAATGATATGCACGGGATCCCTGAAAGAAAAAAAAAAACATGTATATATATAAAAAGAAATACTCACGCACGGTACAGGCGAATCCTACCGGTGGCGAAGCCCGGGCGGTAGGTGTACCGCAAGGTGCATATATGGTCCCGAAGGACCGTGTTCACCACACCCAGCGGCACGACGTCCCACCCGGGGACGAGTTGATCCAAGAAGTCAACCGCAGAAGTCATAAAAACTGCAAAAAGACCGAAATACATAAAAACGATTACAAAACGGAAGAACAATCATCATATAAGAAAGAGACCTCCTCACACAGAGACGGAGAGATGAAAAAGAAGCTTCCAGAAGCAGAGGAGAGATCAAATAAAAGGGGCAACGAAAAAACGGAGAGGCACACTTCTCGATTTTATTCGAATCCTTTTTCCCCCTATAACAAATCAGTACAGTTAAAACTTATAGATGGACGCTAAAGACGTACTGGACGACACCCATATGGACATGGAGACGGAACAATTCGTCACCAAGTCCGATATCACGGAATCAAAGGATATGATCCTACAGCGCCTCGGAAAGGTGCAGGACGAACTCAACGAGAGAATGGAAGAAGTAGAAGCGAATACGAATAAACACGTATTCGACCTACTCCAAACGATCAAGAAACTCGAGAAGAGCATCGAAACAATGAAGAAAAATGAAAACGATGGTCCACTACCAAAAAGAAAGAGGGGACCAAACCCACGCTGCGAGGACTGTGAAGCCCCACACGACGCGTGGAGCTGCCCAGAAAAGACGGCACTAGAGAGATCTTCGATAGCTCTTCTCCACCGCAGATGCTTGAACTGTGGAAAACAACATGGAGGACGGTGCATGAAGAAGCCGGATTGCGAGCATTGCAAACAGGCTCATCTAACTATATTTCATATCGACCAATAATCCATATAGGATATTTGTGTTAATCATAGATCACTGATGAATAAATGATGTTTGTTGAAGCTTCAGCTAAAAGAAAAGATAAGAAACCGGAGCTCTGATAAGAAAAGAGGCCGCAAACAACTAATGACGCACGAAAAGTCGTGGAAACTGATAAGAAAAAGAGTATATAAGACTAGCTACGGCAGTCATTCCACAATGCATCTTCGCACCTTAGGGGGAAGACAACGCGAAATCACCAACTCTTCAACCAATTCCAACTCGGACAGAGCCAAGCCTCTACCGAAACAAAAGCTCCCGGTCAAGACCGAGCAAAGAAAAGAAAAGGAAATGGGAGACGTACCTATTACCTTCAAAGACATCAAGAGTGCCACCGAAGCACTTCATGGTGTACTTCCTAAGTTCTCGGGAGAAGACCCCAAAGAATACTTCGGGACATGGGCTCATAAGCTCACCCAAGAAGCCAATGTGCTCAAACTAGGCCGTAACCTTACTGCCTTCGTTTTGCCAAGAATGCTAACGGGCAAAGCAAGGATGAAGTACGAGAGCCTAGAAGCGGATCAAAAAGCTAACCTTACGGTAGCTATACAAACCCTTGCAAGCAAGCTCAAAACGCAAGGAGGAAGAACTAAAGCCCTGAATGACTTAGCTCAAATAGGGAAAAGACCTAGTGAATCTCTTATTGCGTATTCGCAACGAGTCGAAGCCCAAGTGGAAATAGCGCACCCATCGCTAACACTCGGACAAAAACAAGAAATCGGAATCAACCGATTCATCGAAGGCCTACCGAAAGCTCTGAAAATAAAGCTGAAAGAGCAAGAAACGCCGGAAACAATGGGCGCTGCTTTGGAAAAAGCAGAGAAAATCGAAGAACTCGAACTCGAGAAAGATCGAGAAACTATCAACATCGTCAACAACATCAAGAACGATGAAGTTCAGGAAAGACTTCTAGAAGTAGAAAAGGAAATGAGAAAACTCAAAATGAACAACACCCATCAATTTAATAAAGGGAATGGATACCAGTATCACCCTCAAAGACAACAATGGGGAACTCAAAATAGAGGAAACTCTAGAGGCCGAGGAAACTTTAGAGGCCATACGGGAAACCGAAACGATAACTACGGCAGAAACTACCAAAGCAATGGTTACCAAAATAGAGGACCACCAGGAAGAAGCTATGAAAACGGATACTCTCAAAGAGGAAGACCTGACTATACAAGAGGACAGAATAGTAGCCGAGGGGGATGGAGAATAAACTCCGCACCTAACACCACGGGCGTACATTTTATGATGATAATAGCGATCATCAGCTGCTTTTATACAGAAGCAGCGGACGTAATGCAAATTTGTCCAAACACCAGAAGTGGAGAGTACTTCAGCCCGCCCAAAATCACGAGTTGTGAGCTCGATAAGAACGAAGCAGTCATAAAGACCGTCATTGATATTTATTCAGAATATGGCGCATCGAGAAAGTTTACAGCCACAAGGTGCTCAAAGACACAATATAGTACCTGCTTTGACGGTATCTATCAGGTGTTGCATGGTAAGACGCAAATTTACAACCTCACAACACTGCCAATGACGGAGCAGGAATGTAAAACTGCCATAAACGATCATAAAATCGGAGACACGGTCTTGCACCCAAAGACGAAACACTACTTCCAGAGTGAAGCAAAAGGAATTAGACGCACCGATGTTCTCTTCGGAAGGACATGTGTGAATGAAACAATTTACACAACGGAAAAAGGTGAAATTGCCACACCAGACGGGAACACATTGATCTCTTCACTAGGAGACACGTCTGGATGTGAAGCGAAAAAAGGCTATTGTGAAACAATTGACTCAAGGATTGTGTGGGAAAAATCAGATATGACAACATTCTGCAAATATTCTAAAGTAGAAACAGCCGAAGCATATGTCACGAGATCAAAAATAGCCATACCGAGTCTACAAATGGCACTTCAGATTGAAGCTGAAGTCACAAAAAGTAACGGATGTGTAGGAAACCTAGCGGTTCTAACTAATAATGGATTCCTGATATCCATCCGTCACTTCAGTAACACAGAAACACTGGGAGACCTGATAAACACAGTTACCAGACCAAATAGGAGAGTGAAACGAGTCGCTTTGAAAAACAGACCGACCGACATGCTAGTGCAGAGACTATTCGGACCAGCAGCTAGTAAGACACACTTTCCGATGTTCCAGTATGACCCAATTCTCGATCCCAGAGTATTGTTCGAAATGAGAAAATACGAGGTCACAATGGCACAAATAAGATACCAATGGGAAAATTACCTTATCCCAAACCGTCAAACAGCCGTTCTCAGAGCAATTCGAGATGCTGAGTATCGAAAACAGATGATGCGAGAAATACGTACAGCGGAACAAACGCTAGAAGAAGCGGTTATTCTGAAACAACTTGAAAGCCCATCAAACATATTTAATGATTGGCTTGAGGAAGAATTTGGACAGGCTCAAACACTGAACGAAACTGAAAAGATCAGAATGAAAAGAGCTTGGCCTCTGACTCAACCAACAGAGGTCGCAAAACCACCTGTACCAACCACGGTTACACAAGCTACAAGACCACCGTGGAGAAGAGAACAGGCCGCACAGGAATATGTCAAAACAATCTCGGAAATGAGCATGAGCGCTACGGAAAACAAAGGCAACGCTCAATTAAACAGCAGACTGCAATACGTCACCGACAGAATCATTGAGGCAAATTATCATGAATTTGATAAAATTTACCACAGACTCTGTGAACTGCAAAACAGTCAAATAGAGATCACTCAAACGCTCCTAGCAATTGACCCTACTTTGGGAATGCGAACCATCTTGAAAAGAGATGACATCGCCGCAAGAAGAGCAGGAATGGTCTACATGGTAGTCCAATGCCAGACGATTAAAGTCAACGAAATACATTACGACCACAAGGTCGGAGGAAAATGTTACGTGGACACACCAGTCACAGTACAAAACAGAACCTGGTTTATCGCTCCAGGATACGAAAAAGATCTTATCCAGGAAAGTACTGAAATTCCTTGCGAAGAAGTCCTCATAGGGATATACAAAGACCAGAAAGGTGCATGGAAGAGTCAAAACGGAAAAGCGAATGTACGAAACATCCCTGTACAGGTGGCAAGAGTATCGGAAAAACAAAACCTTACCTTGTCAGCGCCTCCAATCTTCGATAAAATCGAAAATGTTGATAATCCAACCGCATACTTGATGGCCTGGAGCAATGTTGTTCAAAACCTGAAAAACAATCAGATAGAAATTGCAAAAAGCATGAAAGTAAAAGGAATGCTCTCAGAAGAACTGGAAAGCATTCTGGAAAATGGTACAAACGGAATACTCAGTGTCGCAAGTGAAATACAAAACGGCATAAATAAAGGAACAAAATACGTAAAAGACATGATCATCAGCTTCATATGGTCCATACTCGTACCAATCATCATTATTCTGGCCATCGGAATAGCAGGTTTTGTCGCCTTCAAATGCTATTTCCAACAGAAATCAGCCAGGATGGCAATGGTCGAACTTGCCAAAATAGCAAGAAAAGCACCGCCAAACGTGAAACAAATGATAAGAAGAATGAGACCAGAAGTGAACAACATCGATGTGAGCGATTCAGACTCACACGAATTAGAAGTGTTCAACGTCAGAACCTACTCCGTGATAGAAATGCCAGAACTGAACTTAATTCTGACGGTTGGAGGAAAAACATACCTACCGTATATCCCGGTACACCTGAACGGAATACCGATAGTAGCTCTACTAGATTCGGGAGCTTCTATCTCACTAGTTTCAAAACGAGTAGTGAACGCACTACGATTAGAGAAAAAGATCGAAAACACGCAATGTACAGCTAAAGTCGCAAATGGCACGAGTCTAAAATTCCTAGGAAAAGTCAGAGCAAACGTGACTGTCGGGAAGTTGCAAACTACGCACACCTTGTTGATCGTAGATAACGAGGCGGCACCCGCACCGTGTCTACTGGGAATTGACTTTATCAACTCTCTAAACCAGAAAGGACACTTGTTGACATTCAATTTACCACAAAGAACTGTAAAAATCGGACACGACACGATCAAACTTTTGAACCCAAATCAAATGGGCCACGAATACGAAACTCACCTGAGTGTGATATGTGCTGAGGATGAGAAAATCCCACCTCGCTCTGAAATGGTATTACACGGAGAAATCCCTGGAATCGACAACACATTTGAAACCTACATTGTATCAGACACAGATAGAGAAACAGATGACATATACTCTATACAATCAGTCCTGACAACCATGAACGGACAAGGAAAAGTATTTGTTAAAATCCGTAACCCAGGAAACGCAGAAATTGAGCTTCGGAAAGGGACAAGAATTGCGAAAGCAGAAACAATGTCAAATGAAATGCTTCAAGAAAAGCAGAAAAAGCATTCCATCTACATGGTCGGAAATTTGAATAAATCCCTACCAAAAGTAGACTTGACTGAAGCCAAACTGTCAAATCCAGGAAAAACGCAATTGAGAAAAATCTTACGGGAAAACAGTGATGCCTTTGTCGGACCAGACGGAAGAATAGGCAAATTCACAGGAAGAACGAAACATTACATCGAACTGATGGACAATCACCGAATCCCGAAAAGTCGACCATACAGACTAAACCCAGAAGAAAGGATCAAACTGGAAAAAGAAATCCAGAAGATGAAGGAAAATGATATCATTGAAGAATCCTCATCACCATATACGTCACCATTACTAATGGTACCAAAACCAAACGGTGAGATAAGAATTGTGATTGATTACAGGCGACTGAATCTTATCACAAGGCAAAGAACCTATGTGATGCCAAACACCACTGACATCACGGAGGAAGCATCAAAAGGGAAAATTTTCTCGGTGTTTGACATTTGCCAAGGGTTCCATCATATAAAAATGCATGAACCTCACAAAGAACGAACGGCATTTTGCTGCCACATGGGAGTATTCCAGTTCAAATACATGCCCATGGGATTGAAAGGATCACCTGATACCTTCCAACAAGCTATGGCAGAAGTGTCAAAACAGTTCAGAGGAACGTTGATTCTTTACGTAGACGACCTGATAGTTGTCTCGGAGAATGAAGAACAACACCTCAGAGACCTTGAAGAATTCTTCAAACTGATAGTAAAGATGGGTCTCAAACTGAAGGCTGAAAAGAGCCAGATAGCTAGAACCCGAATCAACTACCTCGGATTCATAATTGAGAACAGGTCCATCCAACCAAATGGAGAAAAGACGAAAGCCATACGGAAATTTCCTACCCCACAATCAGTGTCAGACGTCAAGTCGTTCTTGGGAATGTCCGGATACTTTCGGCGGTTCATCCAAGACTACGCTATCATAGCAAGACCATTGACGAAGCTCACTCAAAAAGAGACAGATTTTGTCTGGGGAGAGGAACAAGAGAAAGCGTTTAACGGAATAAAAGACAGACTGGTTTCACCACCTGTCTTGACAACACCAGATTTAAACGGAAACTTTGAGATGCATACAGACGCGTCAAAAATTGGAATAGCAGCAGTGCTACTCCAAGAACAGGAAGGAAAAATGAAAGTTGTGGCATACGCAAGTAGGCCAACGACACAGATCGAAAGTCGATACTATGCAATCGAACTAGAATCCCTCGCACTCACATGGGGATTGAAACACTACAAGCCTTACATTTACGGTAGAAAAGTGAAGATCGTCACTGATCACCAACCACTCGTATCACTACTCCACCGAAAAGAGAAGGATATGAACGGAAGGCTGATGAGACACCAAGCCATTATACAGCAGTATGATGTTGAAATTGTCTACAGACCTGGAAAACAAAACCCAGTAGCAGACGCGTTATCACGTCAAATAGTCCCAGAGAACAATCTTGTGTTGACATTCATCGCAGAGGATGAAGACGAACAAAGAACAGACCTCATTGACTTGGGACAATGGCAAAAAGACAGTGATTTTGTGAAAGCCATAAAGGAAAAACTTGAAAATCCTGACAATTCCGAAGGAACGAAGAAACTTGTAAGTAAGTACTTCCTTATGGATGGAATTGTATACGGTATTCCACAAGATGGAGAACAAACACCTCCAGTTTTACTAGAAAGAGGGAAAAGAACAGACACCCTTATCGACAAAGTACACAATGCGAGTCATCACATTGGCATTCATAAAATGATTGCGAAAATGAGTGGCATTGCCATCTGGAACAACATACGACAAGACATTGAAAGAGTCGTCACACAATGTGAAAAATGTCAACGACGAAAAGCGTACGGATCATATAAACATGTAATCCAAATGGGAAAATGGGAAACCCCATCCCGACCATTCCAACGAATCCATATGGACGTTATTGGTCCATTATCAGAAACCAAACGAGGCAACCGTTATATTATCGCAGCTGTTGACGCATTTTCCAAATTTGCGATTGCCAAGGCAATGACAGACCAAACCACAGAAAGTACAATCAAATTTCTGATGGAAAACATTATTGCCATACATGGGATCCCTGAACAAGTTATCACGGATCAAGGAAGGAACTTCACAGCGAAAATGTTTGAAGAATTGAGTCAAACACTTGACTTCGAACATCACATGTCACCAGCATACCACCATGAAACAAACGGGGCAATTGAAAGATTGAACCGAACACTTGAAGAAATGCTGACATGTACAGCAAAGAAACCCGAAAATTTCTATGACTGGGACGTGAAACTACCAGTTGTTGTGCACGGATACAATGCAAGTAAACATGCCACAACCAAATATACACCAGAATACGTGGTATTCGGAAGGACAACTGTAGGTCCAGTTGATATTCTCATCAAAACATTGAGACCACAGTACGCAGATGAAAAAGATTTAATTGAATCCATCTCGGAAGGAATTCAACAATGCCACAAAGAAGTGTTCCAAAACATTGAAACAGCATATGAACGGAACAAAAAGAATGTCGACGGGAAAAACAACTCGAAGAACCCGGACATCAAAGTCGGAGAGAGAGTTATGATTCGAATCCCTACAGCAGGAAAACTCGAATACTTATTCTCGCCCGCACGAGTAATTGCGACAACCAATTCCACGGTGACAGTCATCAACCGGAAAGGAAAGAGAGAAACCGTCCACAAGCACCGAGTCAAGCGGATTGCACAGCCGGAAAGTCAAGAAGATTGCCCTGCCACAGTTATGGAACAGAGGAACAAGGAGACCACACAGTCTGGATTGAAACAACGAGGATCAAGGAATCAGCGTGCACCAACACCGCCACCACGCCGCAGTCGCCGTCTTCAACAACTTCCTGCCGAACATCCAATGCTAAATAACTTAGTCGCTCGGGGACGAGCTTTTTCGGAGGGTGGGGATGTCATGTCCCTGACTCACCCCTTCTAGAATTTTCTTTTAATGACAAACAACCTTATCAGGCAAAGATAACAGTCCACATAAAAGGGCTGGCTAACGCCAGTTCGGGGCTGTTCTCTCGAGTCTGTTATCAGACTCTCGCCAGAGAGGTGTTACGTTAGCTTATTTTATCTTCTTTCTTAATGTTTATATAAACCTTTTACACTCTGTTCTCTCTAATGGCGATCCTCGTGATTACACCAACACCGCTACATCATTAAAGACTGGTCCTAGGCCTAAAGGCCACAGGTCTAAAGGGCACGTCCCATAAACGAGGGTCACATCCATGACAATCCAAACAACATTCTAGACCTCTGCCTTTCTAACACAAACATCATAAGGGACGTTGAAGTACTGGATCTTTTCAGTGATCACAAACTCATTAAAACTAACCTCGCTGTATCTAGACATAAAACCAAGGACATTACTGTAATCAAACGTTTTAGAAAGGCCGATTATGACTCTATAAACTATCACCTCAGTAACATTGACTGGTGTTTTAGGTTTTCAAACCTCACGGTTAATGAGATGTACGAAAACTTTCTCAACGTAGTTCATGAGCTTATCGCATGCTTTGTTCCTACTATCACTTTCAACGCCTCTGCAAAACCAGTATCCGTAGCCGCTAAAAAATTACAAAAAGAAAAACTTTGCATTTGGAGAAAGGAAGGAAATTCAACAAGATATAAAGAACTTTCACAGAAACTCAAGAGTCTGCTGGCAATTGAGGAAAAAGAAGAGCATGAAAAACATCTCACTAACGGTACCGCAAAAGAGTTTTTCAAATTTATAAACTCCCGTTATAAAGATAATCAGAATATTGGTACAATGCATGATTCAACTGGCCTGCCTGTAAACAATGACGCAACCAAAGCTGAACTCTTTTCAAGCACATTCTCTCAAGTATTCACTAGAGATAATGGGTCAGCCCCTCTTTTTCCTATCCGCACTGATTCCTCTGTCGACATCCTCACTTTTGAGCCTTTCATTGTCGAGCAAATCCTCTCGAAGCTTATTCCTAAGATTAACACGACTCCTGATGATATTCCCGCTCACTTTCTTAAACATGTCTGCACATCTGTGGCTTTACCGCTTTCTATAATTTTCGAAAAGTCCTACAGAACATCTATTCTATTGGAAAAGTTATGGAAAAGCTAATCCGCAAACACTTGTACAAATTCCTAAATTCTAACAGCTTGTTGACAGATCGCCAGTATGGTTTTCGGCCCAGCATGAGTACAGAAACTCAGTTAGTTTCCTATCACCAAAACTTGCTCAAAAACGCACAGTCAAATTTACTAACTCACTGTGTTTACATTGACTTTAGGAAAGCTTTTGATACCGTTTCTATCTCAAAACTCAGAACTAAACTAGTTGCTTACGGAATCACAGGACAAATGCTTGGCTGGCTGTCTTCTTTTCTCACTAACAGAACTCAAAGAGTTTGCGTTAACGGAAAGTTTTCAGACTACAGTACTGTTCTCTCTGGGGTCCCGCAGGGCTCAGTTCTCGGTCCGTTGCTTTTCTTGTTGTTTGTTAATGATATTGGGGACAGATTTGCGAGTGATTTCCTACTATATGCTGACGACTTGAAGATTTTCTCAACTAATTACAAATTTGTACAGGGTGATCTTGATCGCCTCAGCGCATGGTGTGAACGTTGGCAGATGGACATTGCCCCTAACAAGTGTGAAGTCATTTCCTTCTCTTCTTCCAAAAGACTGCTCACTAACTCCAAGATTGATTTCACCATTGAAGACGCTGTTCTTCCCAGGACGGGGAAAATCAGAGATCTGGGCCTAATCCTTTCCTCAGACCTCTCCTTCTCATCTCATATTGACACTGTAGTTCGGAAAGCCAACCAACGCATCAATATTTTCTTCAACGTTCTCCGCCGTGCAAGTTATGAAGTTTTCATTAAATGTTACATCATCTATGTCCGCCCCCTCCTAGAATATTGTTCTGTCGTATTTTCTCTCAATCTCAAAGACCTCATTAGAAAACTAGAGTCTGTTCAAAAATCTTTCCTTTTTCGTGTTTTTAAAAAATTCAATATTATTTATACCCCTTATTCGGATGCCCTCACTCACTCATGTCTAGAAACCCTAGAGTATCGTCGACTATCAAATGACTTGGTTTTCTTATTTAAACTCATTGTATCCAAATCCCTCGTTATTCATAATCCACTTCTGTATCAACCAAATCTAAAAACACTTAGACGACACCCTTACCATTCACGTTCTATTGTTAACAACAAATCAAAACAAGCTTCCCAATTCTTATCCAATAGATCCTTAAATGCTTGGAACAACCTTCCATCTACTATTTTTCCCTCTAACTTAAATGAATTCAAACGAACTTTGAAAAGTTTAAATTTAACCCATCATCTAATTATCAACTAAACATTTTAACTATTCTCTTATGTATTGTATAAGTGGCTTTTAGTCCTTCAATAAATTATTATTATTATTAAAGAAGTCTACCGGACAATAGCAGATAAGAGAGAGAGAGACCGCTGAAAGAGATTCTGGGGGAGTTTAAGAAAAAGTTAGGAAAGCGGCAAGGGGATGATGAACTATTCGGACAGCATGAGTATGAGAAAATGCAGCGTAGGAGCGGTCAGAAAATATGGGAGTATTGTCTGCAGATTTAAAAGTGGTCTAGGAGAGCGAACCCGGAAGAGAGAGAAAAAGAACTAGTCGCGGGTAGAGTCGTGAAATTGATGAATGCAGTGAAAGACATGAAGGGACTGCACAGTGCAATGCTGATAAAGAGAGATGAGGTAGAGAAAGAGAATCGGTATGAAGCATTAAAAACGATTGCGGTGCAGTACGAAAGGCAAGTAGGAGCGGGGAAGGTCACTACTCAGCCAGAGAAAAGGATGTTCTCAAACAATGGCTTTAACACGGGAAGAGATAAGAATAAATGGGGAGGAAAAGACGATAGGCAAGAAAAGCAGGAGCAACCAAAGCAGGCCAATAGTGAACAGACACCAAGTGAGAGTGAAGGGAAAGAAGATAGGAAGAAAGCGCAGGGACAAAGGGAAGAGGTAGTATGCTATAACTGTGGAGGAAAGGGACACATGAAATGGCAATGCACAACGGAAAATGTGAATGTGATTACAAGTGAGGAAAGGAAAGAAGTAGGAAAGATAGCGAATGTAGGACAGGAAATAGGGGAGACGTGCAGAATACTGGGACAAGAAAGACGATTCATCATTGACAGTGGTGCTGTGGTATCGGAAATATCAACATCCGCATGGGAAAGATTGAAGAGCAGATGTGCAGAATGGAAGAAGGAATGTGTAAGCTTGGGGAAGCCTGAGTTTACAATAAATGATGCGCAGAAAATGGAAATGCCAGTAGTAGATCAGATGAAAGTCAAAGTAGAAGTGAGAAACAGGACGGCCGAAATCGTGTTCCAAATAATTGAGAACGAAGCAGAAATACTGTTGATTGGTACAAATGCGTCAAATGATTTGGGAGTAGTCATAGGATGGAAACCAACGAGAGCGATGGTGAGGGTAGAAAGGAAGATGAGAGTGCCACCACAGACGTGTGCGGATATCAGAATAGTAATGGAAGCGGATGTAGGGAAACAAGTGCTGTTGGAATCAAGCGAGAAATGGTTAGCGGATGGAGTATGTGAGACAGAAGATGGAGGACGGTTCGCGACGATAACAAGTAACTGGGAGAATAGTCCGTTGTTAGTCAAGAAGGATCAGGTAGTAGGAGTAGTCTCAAAAGAATGGAAGATGTACGAGCAGGAAGAGTATGGAGTGAATATGATGGATTTAGGAGGAAAAGAAGCAAGGAAAGGAAAGACAGAAGGCAGTGATCGAAATATTGGAAAGGGACGGAGAGATAGGAGACCGAAAGATCAGAGGAGTGATAGAAAGGAACACGGAAGTTTTTGCTATAGAAGAGAATGAGTTGACGCAAACGGACCGAGTAGACTGTAGGATAGAGATTGAGGAAGGGACGAAACCAATAAGGCAAAAAGCGAGACCAGTCCCGTTAGGTCAGAAAGTTTGGATGCCAAACGGTTATATTCTGTGGGTCAGAAAGTTTGGATGCCAAACGGTTATATTCTGTGGGACAGGAAGTTTGGATGCCAAACGGTTATATTCTGTGGGTCAGGAAGTTTGGATGCCAACCGGTTATATTCTGTGGGTCAGGAAGTTTGGATGCCAAACGGTTATATTCTGTGGGTCAGAAAGTTTGGATGCCAAACGGTTATATTCTGCGGGTCAGGAAGTTTGGATGCCAAACGGCTATATTCTGTGGGTCAGGAAGTTTGGATGCCAAACGGTTATATTCTGGGGGTCAGGAAGTTTGGATGCCAAACGGTTATATTCTGTGGGTCAGGAAGTTTGGATGCCAAACGGTTATATTCTGTGGGTCAGGAAGTTTGGATGCCAACCGGTTATATTCTGTGGGTCAGGAAGTTTGGATGCCAAACGGTTATATTCTGTGGGTCAGAAAGTTTGGATGCCAAACGGTTATATTCTGGGGGTCAGGAAGTTTGGATGCCAACCGGTTATATTCTGTGGGTCAGGAAGTTTGGATGCCAAACGGTTATATTCTGTGGGTCAGGAAGTTTGGATGCCAACCGGTTATATTCTGTGGGTCAGAAAGTTTGGATGCCAAACGGTTATATTCTGTGGGTCAGAAAGTTTGGATGCCAAACGGTTATATTCTGTGGGTCAGGAAGTTTGGATGCCAACCGGTTATATTCTGTGGGTCAGAAAGTTTGGATGCCAAACGGTTATATTCTGGGGGTCAGGAAGTTTGGATGCCAACCGGTTATATTCTGTGGGTCAGGAAGTTTGGATGCCAACCGGTTATATTCTGTGGGTCAGAAAGTTTGGATGCCAAACGGTTATATTCTGTGGGTCAGGAAGTTTGGATGCCAAACTGTTATATTCTGTGGGTCAGGAAGTTTGGATGCCAAACTGTTAAATTCTGGGGATCAGAAAGTTTGGATGCCAAACGGTTATATTCTGTGGGTCAGGAAGTTTGGATGCCAACCGGTTATATTCTGTGGGTCAGAAAGTTTGGATGCCAAACGGTTATATTCTGCGGGTCAGGAAGTTTGGATGCCAAACGGTTATATTCTGTGGGTCAGGAAGTTTGGATGCCAAACGGTTATATTCTGGGGGTCAGGAAGTTTGGATGCCAAACGGTTATATTCTGTGGGTCAGGAAGTTTGGATGCCAAACGGTTATATTCTGTGGGTCAGGAAGTTTGGATGCCAACCGGTTATATTCTGTGGGTCAGGAAGTTTGGATGCCAAACGGTTATATTCTGTGGGTCAGAAAGTTTGGATGCCAAACGGTTATATTCTGGGGGTCAGGAAGTTTGGATGCCAAACGGTTATATTCTGTGGGTCAGGAAGTTTGGATGCCAACCGGTTATATTCTGTGGGTCAGGAAGTTTGGATGCCAAACGGTTATATTCTGTGGGTCAGAAAGTTTGGATGCCAAACGGTTATATTCTGTGGGTCAGGAAGTTTGGATGCCAAACGGTTATATTCTGTGGGTCAGGAAGTTTGGATGCCAACCGGTTATATTCTGTGGGTCAGAAAGTTTGGATGCCAAACGGTTATATTCTGTGGGTCAGAAAGTTTGGATGCCAAACGGTTATATTCTGTGGGTCAGGAAGTTTGGATGCCAACCGGTTATATTCTGTGGGTCAGAAAGTTTGGATGCCAAACGGTTATATTCTGGGGGTCAGGAAGTTTGGATGCCAACCGGTTATATTCTGTGGGTCAGGAAGTTTGGATGCCAACCGGTTATATTCTGTGGGTCAGAAAGTTTGGATGCCAAACGGTTATATTCTGTGGGTCAGGAAGTTTGGATGCCAAACTGTTATATTCTGTGGGTCAGGAAGTTTGGATGCCAAACTGTTAAATTCTGGGGGTCAGAAAGTTTGGATGCCAAACGGTTATATTCTGTGGGTCAGGAAGTTTGGATGCCAACCGGTTATATTCTGTGGGTCAGAAAGTTTGGATGCCAAACGGTTATATTCTGTGGGTCAGAAAGTTTGGATGCCAAACGGTTATATTCTGTGGGTCAGGAAGTTTGGATGCCAAACGGTTATATTCTGTGGGTCAGGAAGTTTGGATGCCAACCGGTTATATTCTGTGGGTCAGGAAGTTTGGATGCCAAACGGTTATATTCTGTGGGTCAGAAAGTTTGGATGCCAAACGGTTATATTCTGGGGGTCAGGAAGTTTGGATGCCAAACGGTTATATTCTGTGGGTCAGGAAGTTTGGATGCCAAACGGTTATATTCTGGGGGTCAGGAAGTTTGGATGCCAAACGGTTATATTCTGTGGGTCAGGAAGTTTGGATGCCAAACGGTTATATTCTGTGGGTCAGAAAGTTTGGATGCCAAACGGTTATATTCTGTGGGTCAGGAAGTTTGGATGCCAAACGGTTATATTCTGTGGGTCAGGAAGTTTGGATGCCAACCGGTTATATTCTGTGGGTCAGAAAGTTTGGATGCCAAACGGTTATATTCTGTGGGTCAGAAAGTTTGGATGCCAAACGGTTATATTCTGTGGGTCAGGAAGTTTGGATGCCAACCGGTTATATTCTGTGGGTCAGAAAGTTTGGATGCCAAACGGTTATATTCTGGGGGTCAGGAAGTTTGGATGCCAACCGGTTATATTCTGTGGGTCAGGAAGTTTGGATGCCAACCGGTTATATTCTGTGGGTCAGAAAGTTTGGATGCCAAACGGTTATATTCTGTGGGTCAGGAAGTTTGGATGCCAAACTGTTAAATTCTGGGGGTCAGAAAGTTTGGATGCCAAACGGTTATATTCTGTGGGTCAGGAAGTTTGGATGCCAAACGGTTATATTCTGTGGGTCAGGAAGTTTGGATGCCAACCGGTTATATTCTGTGGGTCAGAAAGTTTGGATGCCAAACGGTTATATTCTGGGGGTCAGAAAGTTTGGATGCCAAACGGTTATATTCTGGGGGTCAGGAAGTTTGGATGCCAAACGGTTATATTCTGGGGGTCAGGAAGTTTGGATGCCAAACGGTTATATTCTGTGGGTCAGAAAGTTTGGATGCCAAACTGTTAAATTCTGGGGGTCAGAAAGTTTGGATGCCAAACGGTTATATTCTGTGGGTCAGGAAGTTTGGATGCCAAACGGTTATATTCTGGGGGTCAGGAAGTTTGGATGCCAAACGGTTATATTCTGGGGGTCAGAAAGTTTGGATGCCAAACGGTTATATTCTGGGGGTCAGGAAGTTTGGATGCCAAACGGTTATATTCTGTGGGTCAGGAAGTTTGGATGCCAAACGGTTATATTCTGTGGGTCAGGAAGTTTGGATGCCAACCGGTTATATTCTGTGGGTCAGAAAGTTTGGATGCCAAACTGTTAAATTCTGGGGGTCAGAAAGTTTGGATGCCAAACGGTTATATTCTGGGGGTCAGGAAGTTTGGATGCCAAACTGTTAAATTCTGGGGGTCAGAAAGTTTGGATGCCAAACGGTTATATTCTGTGGGTCAGAAAGTTTGGATGCCAAACTGTTAAATTCTGGGGGTCAGAAAGTTTGGATGCCAAACGGTTATATTCTGTGGGTCAGGAAGTTTGGATGCCAAACGGTTATATTCTGGGGGTCAGGAAGTTTGGATGCCAAACGGTTATATTCTGTGGGTCAGGAAGTTTGGATGCCAAACGGTTATATTCTGTGGGTCAGGAAGTTTGGATGCCAACCGGTTATATTCTGTGGGTCAGAAAGTTTGGATGCCAAACTGTTAAATTCTGGGGGTCAGAAAGTTTGGATGCCAAACGGTTATATTCTGGGGGTCAGGAAGTTTGGATGCCAAACTGTTAAATTCTGGGGGTCAGAAAGTTTGGATGCCAAACGGTTATATTCTGTGGGTCAGAAAGTTTGGATGCCAAACTGTTAAATTCTGGGGGTCAGAAAGTTTGGATGCCAAACGGTTATATTCTGTGGGTCAGGAAGTTTGGATGCCAAACGGTTATATTCTGGGGGTCAGGAAGTTTGGATGCCAAACGGTTATATTCTGGGGGTCAGAAAGTTTGGATGCCAAACGGTTATATTCTGGGGGTCAGGAAGTTTGGATGCCAAACGGTTATATTCTGGGGGTCAGGAAGTTTGGATGCCAAACGGTTATATTCTGGGGGTCAGGAAGTTTGGATGCCAAACGGTTATATTCTGGGGGTCAGAAAGTTTGGATGCCAAACGGTTATATTCTGGGGGTCAGGAAGTTTGGATGCCAAACGGTTATATTCTGGGGGTCAGGAAGTTTGGATGCCAAACGGTTATATTCTGGGGGTCAGGAAGTTTGGATGCCAAACTGTTAAATTCTGGGGGTCAGGAAGTTTGGATGCCAAACGGTTATATTCTGTGGGTCAGAAAGTTTGGATGCCAAACGGTTATATTCTGGGGGTCAGGAAGTTTGGATGCCAAACGGTTATATTCTGGGGGTCAGGAAGTTTGGATGCCAAACGGTTATATTCTGGGGGGTCAGGAAGTTTGGATGCCAAACGGTTATATTCTGGGGGTCAGGAAGTTTGGATGCCAAACGGTTATATTCTGGGGGTCAGGAAGTTTGGATGCCAAACTGTTAAATTCTGGGGGGTCAGGAAGTTTGGATGCCAAACGGTTATATTCTGTGGGTCAGAAAGTTTGGATGCCAAACGGTTATATTCTGTGGGTCAGAAAGTTTGGATGCCAAACGGTTATATTCTGTGGGTCAGAAAGTTTGGATGCCAAACGGTTATATTCTGTGGGTCAGGAAGTTTGGATGCCAAACGGTTATATTCTGTGGGTCAGGAAGTTTGGATGCCAACGGTTATATTCTGTGGGTCAGAAAGTTTGGATGCCAAACGGTTATATTCTGTGGGTCAGAAAGTTTTGGATGCCAAACTGTTATATTCTGTGGGTCAGAAAGTTTGGATGCCAAACGGTTATATTCTGGGGGTCAGGAAGTTTGGATGCCAAACGGTTATATTCTGTGGGTCAGGAAGTTTGGATGCCAAACTGTTAAATTCTGGGGGTCAGAAAGTTTGGATGCCAAACGGTTATATTCTGTGGGTCAGAAAGTTTGGATGCCAAACGGTTATATTCTGGGGGTCAGGAAGTTTGGATGCCAAACTGTTAAATTCTGGGGGTCAGAAAGTTTGGATGCCAAACGGTTATATTCTGTGGGTCAGAAAGTTTGGATGCCAAACGGTTATATTCTGTGGGTCAGAAAGTTTGGATGCCAAACGGTTATATTCTGTGGGTCAGGAAGTTTGGATGCCAAACGGTTATATTCTGGGGGTCAGAAAGTTTGGATGCCAAACGGTTATATTCTGGGGGTCAGAAAGTTTGGATGCCAAAACGGTTATATTCTGTGGGTCAGGAAGTTTGGATGCCAAACGGTTATATTCTGTGGGTCAGGAAGTTTGGATGCCAAACGGTTATATTCTGTGGGTCAGGAAAGTTTGGATGCCAAACTGTTAAATTCTGGGGGTCAGAAAGTTTGGATGCCAAACGGTTATATTCTGTGGGTCAGAAAGTTTGGATGCCAAACGGTTATATTCTGTGGGTCAGAAAGTTTGGATGCCAAACGGTTATATTCTGGGGGTCAGGAAGTTTGGATGCCAAACGGTTATATTCTGGGGGTCAGAAAGTTTGGATGCCAAACGGTTATATTCTGGGGGTCAGGAAGTTTGGATGCCAAACGGTTATATTCTGTGGGTCAGGAAAGTTTGGATGCCAAACGGTTATATTCTGGGGGTCAGGAAAGTTTGGATGCCAAACGGTTATATTCTGGGGGGTCAGGAAGTTTGGATGCCAAACGGTTATATTCTGGGGGTCAGGAAGTTTGGATGCCAAACGGTTATATTCTGGGGGTCAGGAAGTTTGGATGCCAAACGGTTATATTCTGTGGGTCAGGAAGTTTGGATGCCAAACGGTTATATTCTGGGGGTCAGGAAGTTTGGATGCCAAACGGTTATATTCTGGGGGTCAGGAAGTTTGGATGCCAAACGGTTATATTCTGGGGGTCAGGAAGTTTGGATGCCAAACGGTTATATTCTGGGGGTCAGGAAGTTTGGATGCCAAACGGTTATATTCTGGGGGTCAGGAAAGTTTGGATGCCAAACGGTTATATTCTGGGGGTCAGGAAGTTTGGATGCCAAACGGTTATATTCTGTGGGGTCAGGAAGTTTGGATGCCAAACGGTTATATTCTGGGGGTCAGGAAGTTTGGATGCCAAACGGTTATATTCTGGGGGTCAGGAAGTTTGGATGCCAAACGGTTATATTCTGGGGGTCAGAAAGTTTGGATGCCAAACGGTTATATTCTGGGGGTCAGGAAGTTTGGATGCCAAACGGTTATATTCTGTGGGTCAGGAAGTTTGGATGCCAAACGGTTATATTCTGGGGGTCAGGAAGTTTGGATGCCAAACGGTTATATTCTGGGGGTCAGGAAGTTTGGATGCCAAACGGTTATATTCTGGGGGTCAGGAAGTTTGGATGCCAAACGGTTATATTCTGTGGGTCAGGAAGTTTGGATGCCAAACGGTTATATTCTGTGGGTCAGGAAGTTTGGATGCCAAACGGTTATATTCTGGGGGTCAGGAAGTTTGGATGCCAAACGGTTATATTCTGGGGGTCAGGAAGTTTTGGATGCCAAACGGTTATATTCTGGGGGTCAGAAAGTTTGGATGCCAAACGGTTATATTCTGGGGGTCAGGAAGTTTGGATGCCAAACGGTTATATTCTGTGGGTCAGGAAGTTTGGATGCCAAACGGTTATATTCTGGGGGTCAGGAAGTTTGGATGCCAAACGGTTATATTCTGGGGGTCAGGAAGTTTGGATGCCAAACGGTTATATTCTGGGGGTCAGAAGTTTGGATGCCAAACGGTTATATTCTGGGGGTCAGGAAGTTTGGATGCCAAACGGTTATATTCTGTGGGTCAGGAAGTTTGGATGCCAAACGGTTATATTCTGTGGGTCAGGAAGTTTGGATGCCAAACGGTTATATTCTGGGGGTCAGGAAGTTTGGATGCCAAACGGTTATATTCTGGGGGTCAGGAAGTTTGGATGCCAAACGGTTATATTCTGGGGGTCAGGAAGTTTGGATGCCAAACGGTTATATTCTGGGGGTCAGGAAGTTTGGATGCCAAACGGTTATATTCTGTGGGTCAGAAGTTTGGATGCCAAACGGTTATATTCTGGGGGTCAGGAAGTTTGGATGCCAAACGGTTATATTCTGTGGGTCAGGAAGTTTGGATGCCAAACGGTTATATTCTGTGGGTCAGAAAGTTTGGATGCCAAACGGTTATATTCTGGGGGTCAGGAAGTTTGGATGCCAAACGGTTATATTCTGTGGGTCAGGAAGTTTGGATGCCAAACGGTTATATTCTGTGGGTCAGGAAGTTTGGATGCCAAACGGTTATATTCTGTGGGGTCAGGAAGTTTGGATGCCAAACGGTTATATTCTGGGGGTCAGGAAGTTTGGATGCCAAACGGTTATATTCTGTGGGTCAGGAAGTTTGGATGCCAAACGGTTATATTCTGGGGGTCAGGAAGTTTGGATGCCAAACGGTTATATTCTGGGGGTCAGGAAGTTTGGATGCCAAACGGTTATATTCTGTGGGTCAGGAAGTTTGGATGCCAAACGGTTATATTCTGGGGGTCAGGAAGTTTGGATGCCAAACGGTTATATTCTGTGGGTCAGGAAGTTTGGATGCCAAACGGTTATATTCTGTGGGTCAGGAAGTTTGGATGCCAAACGGTTATATTCTGTGGGTCAGGAAAGTTTGGATGCCAAACGGTTATATTCTGTGGGTCAGGAAGTTTGGATGCCAAACGGTTATATTCTGGGGGTCAGGAAGTTTGGATGCCAAACGGTTATATTCTGGGGGTCAGGAAGTTTGGATGCCAAACGGTTATATTCTGTGGGGTCAGAAAGTTTGGATGCCAAACGGTTATATTCTGGGGGTCAGGAAGTTTGGATGCCAAACGGTTATATTCTGTGGGGTCAGGAAGTTTGGATGCCAAACGGTTATATTCTGTGGGTCAGAAAGTTTGGATGCCAAACGGTTATATTCTGTGGGTCAGGAAGTTTGGATGCCAAACGGTTATATTCTGTGGGTCAGGAAGTTTGGATGCCAAACGGTTATATTCTGTGGGTCAGGAAGTTTGGATGCCAAACGGTTATATTCTGTGGGTCAGGAAGTTTGGATGCCAAACGGTTATATTCTGTGGGTCAGGAAGTTTGGATGCCAAACGGTTATATTCTGTGGGTCAGAAAGTTTTGGATGCCAAACGGTTATATTCTGTGGGTCAGGAAGTTTGGATGCCAAACGGTTATATTCTGTGGGTCAGGAAGTTTGGATGCCAAACGGTTATATTCTGTGGGTCAGGAAGTTTGGATGCCAAACGGTTATATTCTGTGGGTCAGGAAGTTTGGATGCCAAACGGTTATATTCTGTGGGTCAGGAAGTTTGGATGCCAAACGGTTATATTCTGTGGGTCAGGAAGTTTGGATGCCAAACGGTTATATTCTGTGGGTCAGGAAGTTTGGATGCCAAACGGTTATATTCTGTGGGTCAGGAAGTTTGGATGCCAAACGGTTATATTCTGTGGGTCAGGAAGTTTGGATGCCAAACGGTTATATTCTGTGGGGTCAGGAAGTTTGGATGCCAAACGGTTATATTCTGTGGGTCAGGAAGTTTGGATGCCAAACGGTTATATTCTGTGGGTCAGGAAGTTTGGATGCCAAACGGTTTATATTCTGTGGGTCAGGAAGTTTGGATGCCAAACGGTTATATTCTGTGGGTCAGGAAGTTTGGATGCCAAACGGTTATATTCTGTGGGTCAGAAGTTTGGATGCCAAACGGTTATATTCTGTGGGTCAGGAAGTTTGGATGCCAAACGGTTATATTCTGTGGGTCAGAAGTTTGGATGCCAAACGGTTATATTCTGTGGGTCAGGAAGTTTGGATGCCAAACGGGTTATATTCTGTGGGTCAGGAAAGTTTGGATGCCAAACGGTTATATTCTGTGGGTCAGGAAGTTTGGGATGCCAAACGGTTATATTCTGTGTGGTCAGGAAAGTTTTGGATGCCAAACGGTTATATTCTGGGGGTTCAGGAAGTTTGGATGCCAAACGGTTATATTCTGTTGGTGTCAG